>OX155898.1:19136629-19736629 GCA_944588485.1 Phosphuga atrata | reverse complement strand
AAAACATATTATTTCTTAAATATTGTTAAATATGCTAATTGGGTTGACAAATTTGACACCCTTAGAAAAACCAAAACATTATTCTACTTATATACTATATTTTAAAAATGGTTAAAATGGTAGAAAAAGTAGAGTGTGTCGTGTATGTTACATTGAATTTCATATTCGAAGATTCATAAGTTTTCTCTTGGGATATATTAATATATTCATATTCTCATACAGGTTTTTTGTCTGACCAACAAGATCTCGCACATCCTGTGTCAACTAAACTCCATCCAGATTATTGTCTTTCAATTTATGAAATAACCCCTTAAGAAAGTCGCAGAAAATATTTGAGTTGACTGTAGACTGCTGAATACATATATGTAAAGTAAAAGTACTTGATATGCGAAAAGATGAATTTCATTTGCAAAAGGTGTTTAAAACTCCTTTTCAACTCTTTTGAGAGATTTGCCCATGGATGGTGACAAGTTTTTCCGCAATTTGGCATATATCCTTCAAGACCAATTTGCATTTTTATGTGAAAAGTGGGTCCGCCCGAGCAGAAAAGAACATACACTGATGTCTGTGGCCAACTTTTGCACAAATATATGTTGACCCACTGTGTTTGATACAATCTTGCCGCCACTTTAGAAAATGTAGCACACTAAGAAAGGGTGTACGAAAGGGTGTAATGAAAAACTTTTTGGAAGTACTTTAAAAAAAGTCGGATATCACTTTCAGAAAGTAAAACATATTCTGAAAGCTCTCACTTGCATATTCTACCTGCACCTTTAGAATCCTCATCACTTGTATTCTCATTATTTGCTCACTTCCACTTCTGTTTTACTGTCCATAGACATGATATTCGCTCATATTGCATGATATCATTCAATCATTGTAAACCTGGATCATTTGAATCGTGATAAAACGATGTTTTCCTGATCGACATTTTCAAAGCAATTTAAATATGCATATTTCAATGAATCTGCATATTTCACTTATATCATTTCTATATTCAGAATTCAATGCATCTATTTCCAGAAATAGATCTATCTAATATATATATATATATATATATATATATATATATATATATATATATATATATGTATATATATCTAATAGAATAATCTATTTCCAGTTAGGAAGAATGTTTCTCCAAGTTCGAAAATTCGATGATCAAAATCGTTTTCACAAATTCGCGTATTTAAAAAAAAATAATACGGATAATCGAGAGTATACTGTAGTACTCTTATTATTTTAAAACGCATTTTTAGTTATGACGTTACTATTAGACACACGATATTTGACACATTCAGTATATTTAAATTGGAACAGACTTCAGGAGCTTAAAGACGATAAAATTGTCATATTTGTCTGGTTGCGAGTTATTTTTTGGAATTATAAATTCTAACGAGGCAAATATGACAATAAGCAGACTTTGAATTACTTTGTAAATAAGTAAAAATATACATAAACTTATAAAAAAATGTGCAATGGTAATCCTTTTGTAATCGCCAAATATTTTCATCAAAATCCTAGTTGGTTTAGTATTAAGCTGCATAGCTAGGAACAACTTCAGTAAAGATACTTAGATAACATCCTTTTTCTATGTCTAATCAGGCACGAAAATGTCTGATAATCTAAAAGTTCGAATTTAAGACTCTTTATGTTTTAATGATACATGAGAGAAAACCCTCGTATTAAATTCAGGTCAGTATTATATAATATGAAAATCCATTGTCCAAATCTCATTTTACAAATAAAGTGTATATATTCAAACAAAACCAAAATGAAACGAAAATCATATAAAAATGTTGGGCAAAACTTCTCCGCTCTTTACAATTGAGCCACTGATTGTGAGTTAATTATGAGTTTTAGTGAGTTATAAGTATGAAGCTATACACTTACGAATGAAATTTTCACCTGTAATAGATTTTTTGGGACATTTCATTTTTCGTCTTTTACCTCCTGGAGGTCCGTATCAATTTGAAGACTATAATTCGATTTATTTTTTCCTGCTAAAAAATAATTTTCCAGGCTTTTTTATTTCATAATTATTTGTTAATTAGACAGAGAGATAGTAAAGATATTAACCAAAAGAGCAGATTTACTGTAGTATTATGTATATTTATTACCCTCTACGGGTTTATAAATTGATTCCAAAATTTTTACATCACCCAATACATATATAAATAAGAAACATGCTAATCAAACAAAAAAAAAGAAAGTCACTAAATTCCTATCCCCAAACTGATTATCTGCTTTCCGCCCCACATATTGCTCTTCTTCTCTCCTCAACTTTCTTCATCCAATCTATCCCTCTTCCATCCTCGTTTAAAATCTCTTCTCTACACTCATCTCTTTCTCTCATTTCTGTACATTCGTTCAGCAAGTGCTCTATTGTTTCCTTGTTTTCTCCACACATCCTGCATACTCTGTTCCTATCCTCCATCCAAAATTTATTCTCTCTCTCTTCATTTCCACATCTGAATCTTGCCATTGTCACTCTCCCTTTTCTACTCTCTCTTCCTAGGTACTTTGGCATTTCTTCTGATATTATTTTTTCATATTTCCCATTGTACCTAGACTCCCTAATTCTTGCTCTCCTTCCTTGCATTTGCACATCTCTATCTCTGGACTAATTCCTCTGTCATTACTCTGCCTCTCTCTCTCTCATACTTTCTATCTCCGCTCCTGCATATCCGTTTCTTTCTAGATATGTCTCCCTCTCTTTCCACACCCCCTTTCCTATTTCTTTCCTTTATTCTTTGAGGCACTCTTGCAGAATTCTGCACTCTCCTCTCTCTATCACTCTCTCCTCAAAACTTATTGCTCTCTTTCCTGCTTCTATTCTTATTCCATCTCTCTTTGTTTCCTCCATCACTATATACCGCGAAGTCTCTCTACCTACTCGTAGCACCCATTTCAAATATTTTTCTTGCACTCTTTCCAGCACTTCTTGCTCTCTCCATCCCCATATTTCCGCTCCATACATCATCACACTTTTCACCAGGCTATCAAACATCATCACTCTCCTTCTATAGTCGTGTCCAAATTTTCTCTCTCCTATTCCCCATACCGCTCCTAGCATTTTATTAGCTTTCTTTACTAGCTCTCTCACGTGTGCTGCTTGTGTATTTCTATCATTAAACACATACCCTAGGTATTTAAATTCTTTTACTTCTTCAATTTTTTCCTTCTCCCATCTCCACTCAATTGCTCTTCTCCTGCCACCCCCTTTTCTAAAGACCATCATCTTGGACTTCTCCCCCATTCACTGTCAGATTTTTCCTCCTCATATATTTCTCCATGTTTCTTATCATTTCTTTCATCCCTTTCTCGTCTCTTGCTAGCACCACCAAATCGTTCGCGTAGGCTAGGGACCACACTTTTTCTTTGCCCATCACAACCTCACCCGTCTGCGCCTTGCTGAACATCTCCTCTATATCTCCAATAAACGCTGCAAACAGTCTGGGGCTTAGTGGGCAGCCTTGTCTCAATCCCTTATGAGTATTAAAACCTTCGCTCACCCTTTCACCAACTCTCACTCTACTTATTGTCTCTTCATAAATCTCTTCTAATTTTGATACCAGATACTCCTTTATTCTTTTCTTTCTCAGGCATTCCCACAGTGCCTCTCTTGCCACATTATCAAAGGCAGCCTTCAGGTCCACAAATAATGCATACATCTTGCCACCCCTCTTTTTTATCTCATTCCCTACTATGTGATTCAAGATGTATACATTATCCATGGTCCCTCTCCCTTTCTTAAATCCCGCCTGCCCGTCTGGTATCACATCCCGCTCCTTCATTTCCTTCGTCAATCTCTTCCACAATCATTGCATATATCTTATATGCCGTATTGAGCATGGTGATCCCCCTATAATTACTTGCTGTATCCCTTTCTCCTTTCTTAGATATGGGGCATATTATCCCCTCTTTCCACTCCTGTGGGAAGCCCTCTCCCTTCCACACTCCATTCATTATATCTAATAACCTGTCAGCTTCCCTTTCCGTTCCATATATCCACGATTCATTCTGTATACCATCCCTCCCCAGTGCCTTTTTCTTTTTCAGTTCACTCAGTTGTTGTTCTAATTCTTCTCTTGTTATCTCTTCTATTTCTCCCACTCTGTGTTGACTCTTTTTCTTTTTTTGTCGGATTTCATCACCACCCAGCAGCTCACTGAAGTATTTTCTCCATTCCTCCATTCCTCTTTCTACTTTTTTCTTTCTTTCCCTATTTATGTATTTCCATACCTCTTCTTTCGTCTTTATGCCTTTCATCTTTAGTTCTTCTTCCATCCGTTTCTTTTGCTTCTTCTCTTTGCATACTAATTTGTACCTCTTGCGTGCTTCCTTGTACTCTTCCTTAGTTGCTTTTCCTCTTTTCCAATTTCTTTCTTCCTGCTTGCTTCCCATCCCTGCATTCTTTATCCCACCACTCGTTTTTCCAAGAAACTTTTTTTTCTGTTGCATTTTTTACGTGATCACCCAGTTTCTTTCACTTTCACTTTTTCAAGAGCAGATTTACTGTTACATGCTATTTCACCCCTGCCTTCCATATCTGGGAGGTGTTCCCCTATCGGACATCTTGGAGGGGCGCCCGATGGAGGAACTACACAAAAACCCCACTTGGATGGGTACTAGCTTGACATTAAGTTAAGCACAATCACTAGTCAAATCTGATTTTGTCATTGAACGCTACGAGCAAAAATAGCGATTGCGGCCCATAATTTCTTGTCTAATCAAATTTTATTATTGAAGAGGGGGGGGGGGGGGGGTCGCCAGCTTTATAGACATTTTCTCTTGTTTAACTAGTAATATATAATAATATTAATAAATAAAATGTCATATTACTTATCATAATACTTATTTGTTACATTGGTTCCATGCTGTAAATTTAATACTTTCAAGGTTGATTTTAGATTTTGATAATTGATGATTGCTATTAAAAAATTATAATAACAGTATTGGTCATAATTTCTGTAAAACTTTTATATCAAAGTAACAAGAAGGTACAAACGAGGTGCTTATTTACTTGCTCGTCACAAATATCTACAAATTTTCTGCCTAATTAACAAATATTTATTTATACAGTATAATCTCGGTAATTCGATCGTTGGTTAATAGGACGACACGTCTACTAATGGAGACCGCTCGCGCTCTTGCCTCCCACTACTCTTTCTTATAATCCGGCGGTTGTCTGGTCCCATGTGTGTCGGATTATCGAGATTATATATATATATATATATATATATATATATATATATATATATATATATGTTGTATTTGAGGTTTTCGCGGATAGATACCTGTGTTGTATTGTTTTCTCGGGGATTCCGCGTTGATGCTGAGGGTTGGCTCTGAAAAGAACCGGATTCTCGACGTTTCGGCGAACTAACATTCGCCATTCTCAAGAGATATATGCGTCCGTGCGGGTCAACCGTTAGACGCATACTTCTAATATGCGTATGCGTTGACCCGCACGGACGCATATATCTCTTGAGAATGGCGAATGTTAGTTCGCCGAAACGTCGAGAATCCGGTTCTTTTCAGAGCCAACCCTCAGCATCAACGCGGAATCACCGAGAAAACAATACAACACACACACACATATATATATATATATATATATATATATATATATATATATATATATATATATATATATGTATTATTTTATATTTTGAATTTTAGATGTTTATCTAATCATGTTGTATAGTTTGGAAATGTCTTAACTATTTACTAATGTATACAAAGGTTGATATCCTTAATCTTGAAACTAAATAAATTCTATTTTATCAGTAAAAATCAAATAGTGTCCCCATATGATGATAAACTAATGGGTATTCCAGCACCTGAACAGGCTAATGCCACCCATGGCGTACCAGGCATCACAGTTATGTAAGAATATTCATTTTATAAAGTAAACTATTTAACAATCTTTTATGTAATATTGCTAACTGAAAAAGCTTCAACTATCTTAAAAAACTAATCCTTTAATGTAATTTATATAAAGTTAATAATATGTCTTCTTAGCTATATAATTATTATATTTAATTCTTTGGTATCTATTTGAAAGCTTTGTACACAAATGTAACTAGCTAAATTGCTTAGTATATACATACATAATAGTTAGGACAAGCCCTAACATATGTATTACTCTAGTTTAATTAGTCTTATTTTTTATGTATTTATATGTTAATTAAAATGTTTTTCTTTTTAATTAGTACGAATCAAGTTGTGTCTCCATACGATGATAAGGTAATGGGAAATCCAATTGGTTGGTTGCAAGAAATGTGCATGTCTAGACGATGGCCACCGCCATCATACGAAATGGAACACGAAGAGGGTTTGCCACACGAACGGCAGTTCACGATCGCCTGTCAAGTTTTAAAATTCAGGGAGATTGGAACCGGAAAATCAAAGAAATTGGCAAAGCGTATGGCTGCGCATAAAATGTGGCAGGCGCTGCAAGATATGCCTCTAGAAGGATCAAATGCCATACAGGGTTTCGAAGAGGATGAAGAGGTAAGAGAATATTTTAATTTATGTTTGGGGCTTCAAATATTTTTACTATCTTTCGGATCGAAATAAATAACGAAAAAAAAAATAGGATTATTTTGTCGTATATAAGTGCAAAATTGAAATGAAATTTTATGCAATATGTTAAAATTATTTTGTCAAATTTCGCTTTAATTTCTATTAAAGGAATATGGAATTAATAATTTGTATTTGAGAATTCCAGCCATATTAGTCCTTGGTTAGGCGGACCTCGGATACTACCGGGAACGGTCGAAATTTATTCTAAACAATTTAGGGTAAAAATTAAAAAAAACACTGATGTTTTTAAAGAAATTAATCTTACATATTCAGTATAATATTGTATAGTCCAATTGAAAAAAATCGAAACTAAATAGTAGTCGCGTGAAGTTGGCCCCCGAATTTAAAAAAAATTGAATTCTGGCAAGATTTCGAATAGTTCTAGAGTTCTTGCTTGAAAATTGCATTAGTACCCGGGGATTTTCGTTCAACTTCACGCAGTCCCCTCTTTTTAAGGAAAAAGAGTTCTGATGTAATATTTCAGTTCTTGAGTTCTCAATCGATAATGCATATAGTTCCACTTTTTTTTTGCAAAATTTTGTTAATTTTTTGAAAATTCAAAAAAATGCTGATAACGGTTTCCGATTGTACCTACTGCAGATAAACAAAAAATGCTTATTAGACATTTTTTTAAATCCATATCTATAATTTTATTTATAAAAAACTTCCGACAAAAATAAAAAAAATACTGTTCTGAGTAGCCGCCCGAGAGTTCTGAATAGAGATGAAACGGATATCCGGTAACTATCCGGTATCTGGCCTATCCGGCGGCCTAAATACTATCCGGCTGAATACTGGACAACTAGCGCCTAGCCGGCCGAATACTGGATTAAAAAAAATATTAGGTAATTAATTGTTTTATTTAGTTACTACAACATAGAAAATGAACTAGTACTCATACTGCACTAAGGGCAAATTATGGTAAATAAATATTAATTTCTCTGCATTAAGAGGTAGCAAGGGGTTTCGCTTGTCTTCGTAAATAAAGCCAGCTTCAGAAAAAGTCTATCGCTGTACACACTGCTGCAAGGTGCTGAAAGATAGATTTTGGCAAACTTTGTTAAATTTGGGTATTGTTTAGCATTAGGTACCCACCAAGAATAAGAGAGTCACAATTGCGATCAATTATCAATCGCGTATCTTTCTTCACGTGGAACCTCGCTAGTATTGTTTTCATTTGGTATCTAGTTTGGTAAGCAAGTCCATATGTTAGAAGTCACTGAAATAGGGAAAGCACTCGAAATATTTTTTCGTAAATTCTGTCATAGTCAATTGCTTTTTTGCTACTGAAGACGAACTTGCCCCTGGAATGGCTAAAGGAATTATAGTAGGCACGATAGTGGCATTATCTTAATTCTGTGCACCGAATTCATCTGGATGTTTTGATTTTATGTGATTTTTCATGGCAGAAGTACCTAGAAAAAAAAATATAGTTTATAAATAAGATACTATAAAAAAAACGTATGCAATAAATAAACTTTAAATAAATGTAAATGGGCCCTACGAATAGATAGATAGATAACACTGGTCACCGGGCAAGTTTTGTTTCCTTTAATTTTTTTTCTGTTATTGGGTATTTCTATGGCCCTGACTATGAAAAAAATACTGGGAGATTGCTAACAGCTTTACCTTTTGAAATATACAGTTTTATTATTTTGACAAAAAAATACAGAAAAATAATACATTATGTTAACAAAATTTCTATTGAACACTAGCAAATGATATTTTATAAGATTTCCTTGAATGAACGACTGTAGGTAGATATCGTTGCAACCTCCAGCAGTAGTTTGCCATCATATGAAAGCCCGCCCCTGATAACACTCTTCCATTGTCCGAAGATCCTGATGAAATCTTTGCTCCTCACTAAAATCACTCAGATTTTGTGGAAATCGGTCTAAATGCGAGTACAGGAAGTGGATTTTTATGCTCATGTTGATACCTAGCTGATGTAGTATTGTTGTAAGTAATGTATTGATGATACGCAGTTTTCACAAAGTCCGATATAGGTTTTCGAACACAACATCTCCTTGGCGAAGCCATATCGAAAAATACAACAAAATATATTTTAGTGTCCAATAAAAAACCGAAAATCTAAGTAAAAATAGTAGCTATAACTCAAAAACAAAAGCTGTTAGAGAAAAAATGTTGCCATATTTAAAAAATACGCGTCAATTTGATATAGAAACAAAAAAAAAATCACAGGAAACAAACAATTATTTTTTTTTTGTTGACCAGTGTAATCAACAAATTACAATTAAAAAAATAAACGAAAGTGACTTCATGGTTTTCAGAATCAATTACGAACTGAGTCCACCCGATCATTCGTGCGCGGCCTACGCAAACGTGCTTCGTGCAATGCACCAAACGGCAACTTTCCACCGGATATTCGGCGGCCGAATATCGGGCTATCCTGTTACAAGGATGGCCGAATATCCGGCTAAACTGCTATCCGTTTCATCTCTAGTTCTGAACAAGTAACCTATACAATTTCTTTGTCAAACCAATTAAAGAAGTTATCAGCAAAAACGAGGCGCTAAATTTTTTGAAAGTAACAGAATTCAAATATATATATATATATATATATATATATATATATATATATATATATATATATATATATATATATATATATATATATATATATATATATATATATATATATATATTCCCCATGAGTTCTGTTAAGAGTTCTGGGAAGCCCCTCGAGAGTTCTGAACAAATCTCCGATGTAATGTAATATGTCCGACCATATTAATATAAGTATGTAATAAGTAGCCTCTATAGAGGCTATAATATAGTAGCCTCTGAGTGTTCTGAACAAATAACCTATATAAGTATATATATATATATAAGTACCTATTATAGGCAGAAACGAGGCGCTAAATTTTTGAAAATTACAAAATTCCAAAAAAAAAGTCTGGGTAGCTTCTCGCAACTTATGAACTTTAAGATTTCTTTGTCCGACCAATATTAAAGAAGTTATAAGCATAAATGCAGCGCTAAGTTTTTTGAACATTAAAGAATTCAAAAAAATATGTGTTTTCCATAAGCCTTCTGAGAGTTCTTGCTTCAATAAAATATAAGTTCAGTTGAGTAGATTACAGAAATTGAAATTGTGTTAATAAATGTCTCTTACGAAATCGGATTCAAACATAAATAGCAGTATCGTTGATCGAGTAATTGTAACATGGTCGATTATAAATATAGGCTCTAAATTTAGGCCTGAGCAAAAAGCGGCACCTGGCGACATTTCATGCGGCCCACCCATGAAGCATTTTATAATTCACTTTAATTAAAGAAATATATCTATCTATGTATAATATAAACAAGTTGTTTTACAAAAAACTAGGTAAGGTTCCTGATCGTGTCGAGCCAAAATATTACTTCACTGGCAAAGCAATTACAAATTTATCTATAAATAGTATCAACAATCCCCAATGAATGGGTCTTAGTTCATATTATAACATAAACATTACTACAAAAACTACTGAAAGCATGTCATGCTTATAATGTTTACCAAGTCGTGTTTATAATGTTTACTCATTTGTACCTGCCACTACCTTAAAATCTTCTTTCTTGGCCATTAGGTTCATCTTTGGACATAGCCCTTTCTCAATTGTTTCTGTCTTTCCCTATTCTATGCTAGTTGGTTCCATGCTAATCTGGCTGTTCCTATGAGATCATTATACACCATCTCATAGGTTTTGATCTTCCTTTTTTGTGTTCATATGATCTCCATTCTATGATTCGCCTGTTCCATCTCATCCTATCACTTCTTGCAACGTAACCTGCGCATCTTCATTTGAGGATTGCAATTTTCTCTCCAATATCGGTGACTTTAGTTATTGATCGTATTCTTTCATTTCTCTATTTGTTTCTATTTGTAATTTCCATCGTTGACCTCTTCATTGCTCTTTGTGGAGTTTTTAGTGCTATATGTCATCATATATAAAATGCACTGTTCAGAATCTCTTGATTTAGGTGTTATTTGGTTAGTTGGTAGGTGTTAGTTAGGAGCTATTTTCTTATTTCGCAGGATGATAGCTTGGCAAAAGCTACCCATCCTTGCCTTATTCTCCTTCTTATTTCTTCCTTCTGTTTGGTTTGGTTGATAGTTGTTTCTGTCATAGTATTCCATCCCAGTTTCCCCCATTCCAACCCAGTATCCCATTCTTCCATCTTTTCCACTTCCTGTCCTCACACTATTATTGGGTCTTCTGTTCCTAGGTACATTTTCTGGGTTTTTGAAAGGTTCATATTTAGCTCTATTTTTTTAGATTCTCTTTATTGTTGATCTGACAAATATTGTATACTCTGTGCCAAGATAATGGTATCGTAATATCGCATATCTTAGATTGGTTAGTATTTTCATTGCTAACTTTGCCGTTCCAGTCAGTTTTCTTAAAAATCTTTTTCAATGCTAAAGTGAAGAGATTTGGAGATATGGAGCAACCTTGTCGTACTCCTCTTTCAAGTTGGACTGGTTTAGTTTTTTCGTGGAGAATGTAATTTGCGGTTGCTTCTTTGTTGGTATTCGTCGGACTTTCTCTCTAGTCTATTGCTGATTATTTTCGTCAGTAAATTGTATACATGTGAGATTAGATTAATCAGTCTCTAATTTTCTATCTAGTTGTTATCGCTTTTTTTTGTATTTTTGGCTCATGAAAAACAGAACTCGTGAAAAAAAAAAATTTGTTGAATTCTTTAATTTTCAAAAAACTTAGCGCCGCATTTTTACTTCTGTAATATTGGTCGGACATGCAAATTATAAAAGAGATTTATTCAGAACTCTCGTGGGGCTACCCAGAACTCCTAGCAGAACTGTAGTTTTTTTTTTCCTGAATTCTGTAATTTTCAAAAATTTAGCGCCTCGTTTTTGCTTATAACTTATTTAAAATTGGTTTGGCAAAGAAATTGTATAGGGTAAACCCTCCAGTAGATGGACACTTATGGTTCGCGTACACCTACACCGTCATCGGCCGAAGTTTGCTCGGGCGACGACGGCGATTGAATCAAACACTTCAAAGAATGAGAGCGTGTACACAAACACGACTGTAATCGTCCGCTGACGCCCGAAAACGGCCGATCATTACGATGATCCGAACTTGTTGGAATTTCTCGCCCGACTGCCGGCGTCTACAGTGCAAATTGAGTGTATTTATAGTTAAATTTTCTTGTTATCTATCTAAACGACTATGGATATTGAAAAATTAATTAGTTGTGTTTATAATAGACCAACCCCGTGGGATAAACATTAAAAAAATTACAATAATCGACAGAATAGCACTGTTGGTAACACTGTTAGTAACAATGGTGGTAACACTGTTCCACTGTTGCAGTGTAAGCACATACACGTCCGAGTTACTCGTCCGGGTAGTTCTGTCCGCCATCGGCCGACAAAATCGGTTTTGGTGTACGCTTAGCATTAGTGTTAATACACTTAGTCATCATGTTTTTCAGTGCTGGTCCCAAAGTTTCCTACCAAATTTAATGGATAAAGCATCATATGCTCTTTTAAAAACAATAATTCATTGAAGTTATCAATTATGAGTGATTAATGCATCGATTAAAGAAAAATATTAAAAAAATAACTGAATTATTTGCCTAGTAGTTGGCGACTTGGAAATAATGCAAAATCAGTAATTGGCCATATTTGCACCCAAATCTAAGGCGATTTTTTTCAAAAAAAAAAAAAAAAAATTCCCTAGATTTCATGAGAAAGAGGGTAAGAAATAATAGAGGCATGACGTGCAAAAATAGTGTTTTATTCAAATAAAAAAGACAATTCTGGCACGTTGTACAATTTATTTGTATTGCTTGATTATTTTCGGCTCCCTTATGCCAGCCACAACTTTTTCCCACTGGTATTCCAATTTTGCAGGACGCTGCGGCCATTTCCGTAGTGTACCTGTTGCTTGCATGGTAGAAACGGTATCTTGTATTGCTTGATTATTTTCGGCTCCTTTATGCCAGCCACAACTTTTTCCCACTGATATTCCAATTTTTCAGGACGCTGCGGCCATTTCCG
The DNA here is from genome assembly GCA_944588485.1 of Phosphuga atrata. Lineage (NCBI taxonomy): Eukaryota > Metazoa > Arthropoda > Insecta > Coleoptera > Silphidae > Phosphuga > Phosphuga atrata. The sequence continues at coordinate 19,724,010 of OX155898.1, read as the reverse complement.
TAGTCTACCTGTTGCATAGTAGAAACGGTATCAATTGTTGAGGATGCCTTCACGACCACTCCTGGACTGTATTTGGCGTCATACTTAACAATGACGAATTCCCTATTGATTTTTCTTGGATGTGTTCAAGAATTATCACCACTGTTTTCAACTTCCTCCTCTACATTCATTACACTTTCTCCAGAATAAACATTTATCATTGAGGCAGAACTGGTGGAAGAGAAGCCCTTTTCTTAATTTACTTCACCTTCAGAGTTTTTTTTTCTTCTGCCTTGGACAGCGCTTGGTCGCTTCTCTTACCACTTTTTTAGTTCCCTTTCTCTGGCTTTTTCCAACATCATCACAATTTTTTTTGAGATAATCTTGGTACTGTTTGCCCAAAACTATTGCGTTTGATGAAATTGATTTTAGTAATTGGCCAACCTAAACACTAGTAGTTGGCCACTCGGCCCACTACAAGAATAAAGCGACGAAAAGCAATAATTCTCAGGTCATTTTTAATTTTTTTTTCTCTCGCCCCTAAATAACGTGAGTCCCAAAAGTCTTGGAATCCACTCTTGCCATGAATTTGAAGACGTAGGCCATTTCTTAATTCCACACATAAAATTAAACAAATTATCAAATGTCATTTTTAAGTAGCTGTCAGTGGGCTTGAGGTTATGTCGCATTGTTTTTAGTGTTAAGTTCAACAATTTCATTATTTATAAATAAAAGGCCTTCTCATAAATTTAACACTGATTTATTTTATAGTGTTGTGAATTATAAAATTAACAAAGAACAAACATTACCACAGATGTTGAATGTATCGTTCATTTTCACGAATACACAAATTAATTCGCCGTTTTATGTTATTTCTACCAGTCTTACTTAATTTATTTGGTTTAAAAATGTTTACAAAAGAGCAGAAAACTTTTATTGTCGAAAGATATTTTCGTAATGGTAGACGCCCGGAAAATGGTGAATGGGAATACAGTATCGACCCGTGCATTGAAGTTAGGTGTTCATAGGTTAGGTTTTTTAGAATTTAGGCAACGTTTTCCTATGGCTGTAGTTAATAGGAATCAGTTTAGGTTAGGTTAGATTTTTTAAAATTCAACTTTTTTCACTGATGAAGCCGGGTTTCATGTAAACGGATACATTAATTCCCAAAACATGCCCATGTGGAGTGTTGGCCGGCGCGAGTGGTGTAGTGGTGACGCTCGTGGCCTCATGTTAGAGCGCTATCTGACGAGTATAGAGGTCCGAGTTCTATCCCTAGCGCCGGCAGCATTTTTTCCAGAAAGACAAATGTGAAAAATGGCAATTAGCGCAATTTACTATAACAACAGGTTTCTGGGCCTAAGTGAATGTGATAGAATACAATAGGCTACCATTAGGCCGCAGTGTTCGAAGGGTCGGCAAACCCGGTAATCACATCGAACCAAACTTAAAAAAAAAAAAATGTGGAGTGTTGACAACCCACATTTTTTTAGAGAGACCCCACTGCATCCAATCAAAGTTGGTGTGTGGTTAGCAATGTCAACATGCAGAATTATCTGTCCAATATTTTTTCTATAGTAATTTAAACACTGCCACTTATAGAGCCACTATTTTGCAACAAAATTCATGATGATGAACTCCAAAATGGCTTCTTCCAACAAGATTCTGTCTGCTAGACCGGACATTGCATGTGAGACATTAAATTATCTTAAGGAATTCTTCGACGACAGGCTAATAAGCAAAGACCAATTTCCACCACATTCTTGTGATCTAACACCTCTGGACTTTTTTCTTTTTCCATATTTAAAAAATTCAGTATTCAGCAGTCCAGTGCATACAGTAGAAGATCTGCGAAACAATGTAATAAAAAAATGTGAAGAGATAGACAACACAGTTTTACAAAATGTGTTCGATAACATAAAACAGCGATTTAATTTGTGTATTTGTGAAAATAGACAACACATTCAAATACGTTGTAATGTTTGTTCTTCTTTGTTAATTTTATAATTCACAACACTACAAAATTAATCAGTGTTAAATTTATGAGGCGTTTTATTTATAGCTAATGAAATTGTTGAACGTAACACTAAAAAATGCGACATAACCTCAAGACCATTGACAGCTACTTAAAAATGACTTTTGATAATTTGTTTGATTTTATGTGTGGAATTAAGAAATAACCTACGTCTTCAAATTCATTGCAAGCGTTGATTCCAAGACTTTTGGGACTCACGTTACAAGTTTTTAGACAAAAAAATGAATGATAAATAATATAGTCAGTAGTTGGCACACCTGCCATTTTTTTTTAAACTAGGAGCTAGTAGTTGGTTACCCCCACACTAACATATCAAAGCAAAATTTTATATTTTTAAATTCTAAATTATACCAGTAAGTTCTTAACAATATAGTTAATAAATGCGTTTACCTTAAAAAAAAATGGAGTTTTTTCTCTATTTGGAGAAATAACAAATGACGAGAACACTCAAATGGAAAAAATGGTATTTGATGGATGCATCAATACAGCGCATGAGCTGATGCTCGAAATAGATGCGTAGAAGAGAAAATCAGTTTATGTACATGACATTATTTCACAATATCCCGCTGAATTCTTATTTTTTTTTCTTATTTCCTAAATGTGCAACTACTGGTGCATGGCCAACTACTGGAGTTACCTTAGGTTATTTGTTTATATTAATTGTTAACTCTCGTATTTTTTTTTTATCTTCGTCGAAAGTTTTTTTATAAATAAATTTATAGATACTTATTTTACAAAAATGTGTATTAAGCATTTTTTTTTATTTGCCGTAGTACAATCGGAAAACGTTATCAGTGTTTTTTTTTTAATTTTTAAAAATTAAATTCTCATTATCGATTGAGAATTCTAGAACTCCATATAAAGAACTGAAATATTACATCAGAACTCTTTTTCCTCAAAAGGAGGGAGCTGCGTGAAGCTAGGTTCCAAATTGGTTTTTTTTCGATTTCTGCACGAAAATCCCCGGGTACTAATGCAATTTTCAAGCAAGAACTCTAGAACTATCAAATATCAAAATGTGTTTTGAAATATCAAAAAGTTGGGAGCCAACTTTACGCGACTCTAAAAATATTTCGTGCGTTATTGTTTATTTTATAATTCGATTGTAAGAAAATCAGCTGCGAAACTAAATAGTTCGTAGTATATTGTGAACGGTTGTAATAAAGTGGAAATACTATTTCTGAAAAAAAAAACAACTCGGGAGCGGTGAGCTTGGAAATCAAAGGGCCCCACCCATCCATCCCCTCTCTTCTTTGGACGCCATGAAACTAAAAGAAAGGGAGGGGTATAAATAACCATGTGGGGGTCAGTTAAACACAAAAAGTTGGTAAGCTATTGGAGATTCGGGATCCGTCGCCGTTAGAGGGAAGAAGTGCAACGCCAAACGTTATTGCTGTGCCGCACCGATCAAACGCCGATCGACAGAGTGTAGTTTAGTATATAAACGCTTTTTTTCATTTGGAAAGAGTTTGGATGTTTGAAAAATGAGGGGACGGAGCGGAGCAGAGCTGAGCGCACCCGAGCCGAGCGCCAAGAATCCGGCGTGTGACAAGCCTAAGCTATCGCCCCTACCGCGCGTATGTGTTCTAGATTCTTCTGACTGTATAACTTTAAGATAGCCTAAATATTACTTTTATTTACCTAACTTATTTTTTTAACAGTTTTTAATTTCAATTGATGCGTCAAAACAGTAAAATAATATCATAAGATATACAACTTATGAATTACAAATATTGAAATGTATATTGATATTGCAAGTGCTTATTTGACAAAATAATTTGATATTTCATGATAAATATTGTCCATTTATTAAAATATAGATGGTTTTATTTGAAAGAAAGAGAGTAAAAATATTTTATTCTGAATTTTGTGAAAGTCATTTCAATTATGTATTGTTTCTAGTTGTTGGCAAGAATGCCTAATATACAGAGCCGTTACACTGGACTGAAAGATAGTAAAATAAGTATTCTCATCCCCAACAACAGCCACTCACATAAAATTTCACAATTCCATAAATACTTGAAAAAGGCTAACGGCCCTAAAGTAACTGAATTACAGGTAATTGATATAATTTTGCTTTATATATATTTTTTTTTTCTTATAACTCCTTATTAAAATACAACAATGGGAACAAATTTCAGATTTTATGTATCTCATTGGTGCAAAACAATCTTTGTATAATCTCACTCAATTCAGTCATCATTCAATTTTAGACTTTATGAACAAAGTCATATACAAAATATATTGTTTATTTTCGGCCACTTTGCAATCTCACTCTCCAATCTTAACTCAATCATAAAATTGTTTTTTTTTTATTGTTTTTTTCCAAACCTTAGGGTATCATTAGGTATTAAGCTAATAATCTATATAGACTCAGGTACAGTATTACAGAAATGACAAACTCATATTAGTTGTGGACTAGTCTAGCCCATTTATTTCTGTCCTTACTGAACCTTTTTCCCTCATTCCATGACAGTCCCTTCTTGCTTAAAGTTCCTGTCACCACCTCATCCCATGTTTTTCTTGGTCTGCCACTTGCTCTGCGCTTGTGTGGTCTCGCCTGCCATATTTGTTTTGTTGATCTTTCCTCCTTCATCCTCACTAGGTGTCCAAACCATTTTAATTGTTGTCATTTGATGCTTTCTATGGGTTCTACTTCCAGTTCTTCTCTTACTAAGTCATTTCTTATTCTATTTTTTTCATGTAATCCCCTTCACTCCTCGTAGGTACCTCATTTTCATTGCTTGGATCTTGCTTTTTTTGCTTGTTCGGCTAACACCCAGCTCTTGCTTCCGTAGTTTAATATGGGTTTAAAAATAGTTTTGAATACCGTAATTTTTGATTTGCTGGATATTTCTTTTTTCCTTATGAAGGCGTTGTTCAGTGAATTATATAACCTAGCAGCACTTTCCAATCTATCATTTATTTCTGCATCCATCTTTCCATTTTTGTGAATCTTCACTCCCCAATATTTAAATCAATATTTAAATGTTTGCACTTGCTCTAATTTTTTAACATCTAATTTTGTTGATATTTCCAAGTCTTCTTTTCCTATCACCATTACCTTGGTTTTTCCTGCATTAATTCTCAAATTTGTATCTATTAGTGCATTTTTCCATATATTCAGGTTATATTGTAGATCTTGTTCGTTTTTCGCATATATTACCAGCTCATCAGAAAATACACTCTCTGATACTTCTACCATTTGCAAGTTCTTATATCTGACCTTTAGTTTCTTCACTTTACTCTTTACTTCCTTTATAATATCATCCATAATAACTATATTGAACAAGGCTGGGCTGAGGATTCCTCCTTGTCTTAAACCTTCACTAGTTTCCTGTTCCTACAATGTTCCTGGTATTCCCATATATACTCTGTATGCATCGCTGTAGTTTATTGTTCACTTTTCTCCTTCTTAAGCCGTTTCACACAGTTTTTCCTGTGACACTGTCGAATGCTTTTTCTAGGTCTATGAAAGCCACGAATATCTTGTCTTTGCAATATTTCTCTATCAATTGAAGGGCTGACATTATAAAATAGATCCAGGGGAGAGACAACGTAAGTCCTAACTTTAAATTTCGTTTTTCTCATAACGAATCTAGGTGGACATGTGTGGTTTTTCCCCTGTGCCCTTCAATTGTTTTATGCTCTTGAACCCCTCTGCCTTTCCTGAAACCGCACTGTGAGTCCTCTAGTTGTGTTTCAGTTTCTTTCCTTAACCTTCCTTCTAGTATTCGTTCATATAATTTTGATATTATGCATAGCATAGTAATTCCTCTGTAGTTATTACATTCTCTTCTGTCGTCTTTGACGAGGTAGTATTAGGTCTTTGGAGTGGTAGTATTATCCCTAGCTCCCAATCTTTCGGTATTTTCTCTTCTGCCCATGCTATATTGAACAAACCAGTTGATATTTCTAGACCTTTGGTTCCCAGGCTCTCAAAATCTGTTGTTATTCTATCGTGGCCTGTTGCTTTACCCCTTTTTAATTTTTTCACGGCTTCTACTACTTCTTCGATCTTTATATTTTGTTCATGTGTTTCTACATTGCTCTCTATTTCCCTCTATTCGCTTTCTGGTATTTGTCTTGTTTGTTCTATCGTTAACATTTCCTTGAAGTATTCCTTCCATCTCCTCGCTATGCCTTCTTCATCTCCCAGTATGCTTCCATCCTTAGTTTTTATATGGTTGACTCTAACTGGTTTCCCCTTCTGAAGACCCTTGATAACTTTGTAGAATACTTTTTGGTTTCCAAATCGGTCTCTTTCCATCTTTTCTCCGAATGCTTCCCAAGATTTTTGTTCCGCTTGTTTCACCATTTCCTTGACTTTGTTCCTCTGTTCTCTGTATTTTTTGTACTTCTCCATTGTTGCGTTTCCTAAGTAGTCTTTCCATTTCTGTTTCTTAATTTTTACTTCTTTCTTTACTTCCTCATTCCACCAATTCATTTGCTTCTTAAATTCGATAAATTTGCTTGTTTTTTTGCTCTTCTTTAATTTATGTCTTGATTTTTTCTTTGCCCTTGTTTCGCATTTTTCCTGTATTATTTGGTTGTTTGCTTGTTTTAACTTTAATTGTAAAACACTAAATGATGGTCCAAATATATTTCTGGACCACTTTTCACCCTTGTATCCTTCACCTCATTTTTAAAATCTCTGTTTATTATTATAAAATCTTTTATCGATCTTTTCCCTCTGCTCTTTACTTCTCTAGTATATTTATGTATATCTTTGTGCGCGTAGAATGTATTCGTTATTATTAAATTGCATAGTATGCAAAAGTCGATCAGTCTTGTTCCATTGTTATTTCTGGTGTCTTCTCCATGGAATCCTATTGCTTCTCCTGTTTCTTCATCCTTTGTGACTACTCTTCCGTTTAAGTCTCTTATTATTAGTAGTCTTCCTTTAACCTCCTCTATTGCTTCTGCTAGCTGATTCCAGATGGTTGTCCTTCTTTTTTACACTCATTTGGACCGTATGCCACTATGTTGTTTTTGTTTGCATGTGATTTCCTTTTTCTATCTTCAGTATTCTCTCGGAGATCCCATTCCATTTGTGTAAGTATTTTACATTCTCTTTCTTTATTATACAGCCAACTCCTTTACCTTGATGCTTGATCTCTACTCCACTGTATATCAGAATATGTCCTCTTTCTAATTCTATCTCTCCCTTGCCTTTCTTTTTGGTTTCTGTTATTCCCAGGATATCAAGTCCTGCTTTCTCGAATTCTTCCTCTTGTTCTTTTTTTTTGTGCTTCGCTTCGCTTCTGCTAAGCTTCGAAGCGTAGCTTCTGGTATTCCATGTTCCTACTTTCCATATTCTTTCTTTCCCTTCCCGACTTGTTATATCTGCTCCCATGTCCTTTTCCTTTTTCTTTGCCGTGTTCGTCAACTTATGATCATTTCTTTTAGTCTTTAGTTTTTTGAATCGTCATATGTTATGTTGTATTGTTTTGTTTTATTCTTCCAGCGCTCCCTTTTCTTTATTCCATTTCCATACCTTGCCATCTATGGACAGTTTCTGGTAGCCGCTTTTAACGTCTTTTCCTCTTTCCCTTTCCCTAAAATTCATGTATGCGGATTTAAATTTTCTTAATTACAAAGTTTAAAGTAAAAAAGTAAAGTTTTTAGATTATTTATTTCAAAAATTATTCAAAAATAGTTAGTTTTTTTTGAATAATTAAATAAAAGAGACTAAATTTGATAGCCTCATTCAATAATAATTGTTAAATTCTTAATTACTAATTGCAATTTAATATTTTGTATATGTGAGAAATATTTTAGTATCTATGTAAAAATATAACCAGTGTTCAAAATAATATATTAAATAAAATAATATATTAAATTAAATAATTTAACAAAAAAACCTGCAAAACTCAAATTCAAGAAGAAATACAATATCGGAACTATGAATATTAACTTACTGATAAAAACAGTAAAGCATCAAGTACTGACTCAAGCACTTGAGCACCATAATATCCACTTTCTGGCTCTACAAGAAACTCGCTACACTGATGAAAATTCTTTTGAAACAGGCAACTACAGAATTTTTAAAGGAAAACCAGCAGAGTACATATTTGGAAAATGACCCTTATTAGGTACAGCTTTTATTGCAAAAAAATGTAACAGAGTCCATAACTCAACGCTACGTCCAGAAGGCTCTCAACACTGACAATGAAATGTAAAAACAAAATGTACACTATAGTGAATCCTCCAACAAATATTGACAATAAAAAAAATTCGGCCAAAGTACAGACTTTCTGGGACGAGCTAGACGGACACAATTAATAGGATTCCAAAGGATAATGTCATCATTCTGCTTGGGGATTTTAATGCACAGCTTGGCAAGGAGAAGAAATACAGAAACATCATTAGAGAATATCCAGCGCATAAGAGGACGAACAACAATGGAATAAGACTTATGCAACCCTGTCAAATCTTCAACTTCAAAATTATGACCACACACATCAAGAAACATTCCAAGAAAATGAAGATTTGGAAAGCACCAAATCAACTCCTTGGAGAGTTCTAAATTGACTACAGCCATTTCTAGAAGAGAATTTAAGACAATTCAAAATATTAAGGTTCAGAAAGTAGCCAAAATAGATTCAGATCATTTGCCTTAAAGCTAAAAGTTAAAGCTAAAATTAAATTCATCCCAAATTCCTATAAAAATAATAAGAATCCTAAGTGCAAGCATTTTGAAACTAAGAATATTGAAACAGATACTCAAAGCATCTTCAAATCTAACTTGCAAGGCGAGACTTGGGAAGAAATTTGAAAGTGTCAAATAATGAAAGCTGCAGAAGAATCTCTTTCAACTAAAATTAAAAAGATGAATGTGTGGTGGAATACACTCACCAATAAGTTCAGGTTATCTTGTAGTACACAGCAGTCCTCATGATCCTTTATTTGTAAATACATTTTAACATCATCAGCAAAGAATAAATGAGGCCCAGTGAAGACTTTACTAAGATCACTGATGAAACAGTTGAATAATAAAGGCCCGAGATTAGATCCCTGAGGGATACCTGAGGTGGCAACAAAACTCGAAGAAGAGTATCCTCTATGAAAGATGTACTGCTCATGATCTTCAAGGTATGAAGACAGCAAGTTAATCAAGTTATTTCCCAGATCAAAAGAATTCAACTTATTAACAATGATTGCATGATCAATAGAGTCAAATGCCTTTTCAAAGTTGGTATAGATGCAGTCAACCTGACCTCTATTACTGAGTGCAGTAGTAGTAAACTGACTAAAATTAATTAGATTAGACATAGTAGAACATCCTTTCATGAAGCCGTGCTCATTTGGTGAAATAAGTTGATACAGAAAAAGATGGATGAGTATAAAATGGTTTCAAAGATTTTAAAAAAGTTACAGATAATAACTTTGGACGAATTAATTAACTTGAGCTCTGATAGACATAAACCTGTTGAAGTCCTAATCTAAGGACATGCCTTAGATTTTTTTAAAGTACGAAGTAGAGCTTGTTTTCTGCAAATACCTTTAATAATTGAATGTGTAAAATGTGTAAACCAAGATGGAGAATTAGACGAAGATCGATTTGAAACGAATCTATCAAGGGCAGAGTAAAGGAATGAGTAAAACTCATTTAGACATTTGATAGATGATTGACAGTTATTGATAAAATAATAGTCATTACTGCATAACACCTGATAGAGAGAGGAAAAATTAGTGACCCTTGGTAATGAACTGTGGCACATTGCGACGAGTGTTAAGAGTCGAGAACAAAGCCATAGGGGCGGGGTGATGGACATCCTCAGGGACAATTGGACATTGCTCCTTAATAATACTTGCGCTCATGTCGCTAAAAACTAAATCGAGCATAATATTACTCATATTCATAGTGGTAAAAAAATACAAACAACAGGTTTGTGAACTAAGCTGTTTATACCATCAATAAAGGCTTGGTGCAGCTTAAATGTCAGTCTATCCCACCAGGTAACCCCAATTATAGCAGGCCACGGAAACTTCAAGGCGTATCTCCACAGATTGGGAAAAATGATTCTCCACTCTGCGAGTGTGGGGAAAACGACGACGCGGCACATGTTATATTTTCCTGTCCAGATACAGCACTGTGGAGACGATCCTTAGTGACAGAAATGCAACAGCATGGACTGACCTGGCCCGACAATGAGGATGATATAAGTAGAGTAGAAAAACCCAAACAATGCTGGTACATATTCAATAAACATGCCAAGGAATTGTCCAGACAGTGACACAGTGTCAGACAGTCCAGACAGTGACACGACAAGTGACACGACAGACAGTTCAGGCGTTAACAATTTGGATCAAGAGATGCTCCTGTAAATAGTCAGTAGTAATCTTTACAGCCAGCATAGTCTCGTATTTGGCGGAATGCTGGCTTTCATATGTCTGCATATGTAAAAACAACAAAATAGACTGTCTTTTGAGAAAGTCTGGTTTTGAATGCTGCCTAAATGGAAAAAAATGTAAATATTTAAATATAAATTGAGAAGGAACTTTTTCCTACCTATACTATACTATCATATATACCTATACTACCAGACTGCCCACTGCCTCCAATTGATGCTGAAGAGCTCACAACAGCAATATCTCAAGTAAAGAATAAAAAGGCTGCTGGTCCAGATAGAATACCACCAGAGGTAGTAAAGACTGCAGCCCTATCGGAACTCGACACCCTTCTGGAAGTCTATAACACACTCCTACAAAAGAGAATCTTTCCACATCAATGGAAGATAGTGAAATTCGTTCTTATCCAGAAACATCCACTAAACTTAGGCCAATTTGTCTATTGGACATATTTGGGAAATTATTTGAAAGAGTTATTGCAAACAGGCTCTATTGCGAAATCAATGGGAAACTATATAACCACCAATTCGGATTCAGGAAAAGCCGGTCCTTACTACTGATGCAATACAAGAGGAACTGAAGATCGTGAATAGCATCAAATCAAGGGCACCAAATAACCAAGAACTCTGCATAATGGCTACTCTAGATATCCGCAATGCTTTCAACTCAGCACCGTGGGAAGGAATCATGCTGGCGCTAAAAGACATGGGAGTATCAATGTACCTCCGTCGAATAATATCGTGCTATCTCTCGGAGAGATCTATACTTATTGCGCGGGGCATGAACATGCAAATGGAATGTGGGGTACCACAAGGCTCCATTCTGGAACCTATCTTGTGGAATAATTTCTATAATTCTGTGCTTACAATAGAAGTACCTACCGGGACAACCATTATTGGATTCGCTGATGACACAGCCGTTATTTGCAAAGCAAAAACACAGCTGGAGCTAGTCAGTAACACTAACTGGGTCTTGGCCAAGCTGTCGTCGGAAATCCGCAATAAGGGACTAAAACTGGCTCAGGGACTGAAATACACCTGTATTTAATTGCTTGAGATTGTAGAGAGATAGAAAATTGTCAATTGATGAAGATTTTCTTGGTACTGGGTTACTCTGAGATAGATTAAGGTCACCATTTATGATAATATTATCATAAGTAAATGACATAAGGAAGATTCCAAGGTGCACAAAAAATGTCTCAAATGTCAAAATGGTGGTTTCAGGGGGAATATGAATGCATGCAAAGGGGCATTTAGAAGTGCCAAACAAACAGGTGCAATCATATCAGTAGTATGGAATAAGTTGGTAATTACAGTGATGTCAACAGGTATTGAGAGAGAGGTTTTTAGAGAGACCAGTCATCAAGAAGTTGCATCACTTCTAAATATCCCAAAAAATGGTGGCATCAACTCACTGTTAAGGATATTGGGGTGCAGCCTTGTTTCAGTGAAGCAAACAAAATCGAAATCATGGTTCCACATTGCAGGATAAATTCAATCGAATTTTGTGTTGAGGCTGTGAACATTCTGATAGTAGACACTGAATTTAATTAAAATTGTTCAAGAAAGATTGCTTGTTCCTAAAAAAGGAAAAGAGGTTTTAGAGCAAATATTGTCAGCTACTTTGTCAATAGGAAGAACGAGAGACTGACAACAGGATTAGTACGTTCGCGTACGTACGTAGTACGTTAATAGTATTATTAATGGGCCACTTCTCAGGATCGTTTAATTTGGTCACATCAGTCTCGTACAATCCAACCTTAAAAGTACAATACCTGCTACTAGAATGAAGACACTTACAGTAACAGTCTTGAATATTCAGGGTGAATTGAAAGAAAGCCAGCAATACTCATTCACTAGTCTTAGGGGAGAAATTGCAAAAGATGTAACCACGAACGTTTCCTAGGTGCTGCCGCACGAAGAAGATTCGAGGTGCCACAACTCTAGTGAATCCTGTTGGGCCTAGAGTTCAGAGGGCCAGAGCATACGGTATTAGGTTCTTTAGCTTGAATGCAGGAATTGACATAAGAATTCGTTCGAATGGAGCGCGACATTCTGCAGCCACTGAATGGCCGCGGAGAGTGCACAGGGCTAGCAACTGGTTCACTCAAGGACGGAGGAGAACTAGGACTAGGGTTTGGGAATACCCGGAATACCCTGATGATTATTTTTCGGGTCCGGGTCTAATCCGTCTTTCTTTCTCGCAATTTTAACAATAACACGATTTTTCGTGTTCACGCGTGTGGTAAAGCAAGCGATACTGTACGAAATTGCGACCGGCCATTTGAACTAAACCATTATTTTTGTAATTAATATATTTTTAAATACTTAAAATTAATAAATACAAATGCAAATTAAGCGAGGGAAATTTAAATTTGTTAAACGCAACACCGTTGGTTAAAACGAAAGTGACGTAACATCCAATATAAACAAGTCCGTATTTTTTACATTTGTATATACGTATATAGAATTTGTATATAGAAAATAAACGTCAAAACATCAAGCTAAAAATGAAAACAGCTGTAGTAAACAAGGGACAGTGATCTTTGACGTCACCAACAGACCGCGCGAAAATGGCGGCGTTTAAACAGCTCAAAATTTTCCTCAATTTTAAATATTTTTTTTTAAACTTAATTATAACATTTTTAAGCATGTATTTATATTTTTAACTATGTTATAATGGTGTGAACAGTGAATTAAAAAAGCCATGCATATTCGCTATTCTAAGAAAGGAGAAAATGTACCCTTTAAAAGAAACCTCCAGGTAATCTCTACCCTAATTACCCTCTACCCTTAACTTACCCTCTACTCTTAATTTACCCTCTACCCTAATTATAATGCCAATAGGCTAAATATATTAAATGATGACATTTGAGCGACTTAGTACAAGATACATGAGAACAAGAAATGTTCTACAAAAAATGGTATAAATTTCTATTCTCCACAGTTGCTCCACCATTAATAGAACTTTAAAGCTAATCTTAAGAAATATATTGATCTATAGCAGGGGTGGGCAAATCTTTTGGCTATCGGGCCTCATTTCGTATGAAAATTTGACCGCGGACCGCAGTACTACTAATTCTATTTTAAGTTAATTGTATACCACGACCATTGCATGTATACTCGCCTAGAAACAACAATATTATTAGGTTCTCTCATAGTAAGGGACATATCCGGGATTTTTGTGGCTTGTATAGATAGATTGCTTTCTCAGTGAAATAATATTTTTTCGTCACAATCACAATTAGGAGACAATCATAAAACCATTCTTTTGTGTTTTTATTATACGGAGATATTTTTTGTAATTAAAGTAATGAACCTGTCATTTCAAAAAGGTCATGTCCATGAATTAAAACTTTTCAGAATCAACAAAAATATGTTTTTTGTTGAAAAAGTCATAGATGCTGAAGAAACTGAATATAGAGATTGTTAAATAAAAAACATACACGCTTTTTGGAATATTTATTTATTAAAAATGAACAATTTTCATTCAGGTATTTTGAATTAAAATTTTTGGACTTATGCCTTTTTCGAAATAACCAAAAATTTTAGTTAGTTAATCATCATTTTCAAGCAATTTTGGCTTTTTATATTTTATTATGTTTATACTTTTCACTATTCCTGCCACCAGAGACTCTTTTTCTAGGTTTAAAAGCATTTTCGGCAACGTCACGATAAAGTGATATTATGTCATATCTGACAGATGCGTTTCGATTCACTTGAAAGGGACATAAGTCCAGGACTCGTGCCCTTTTAATTGCTTTTTAAGTTGACTTGTGGTGTATACACATGTGCTCTTTTCGCATGGAATATGTAAAACGCTTCAATGAATAAAATGGCGTAAAAAAGTGTTATTTCAAAAAGGTGACTCGTGCCCTTTTCGAAATGACCGGTTCAATTTATAAAATGCTTCGCGGGCTGCATAAAAGGTTGACGCGGGCCAGACCTGAATTATAGTCTTATTGATCCCTTGTATTTGTAGAAAAATGAAATAAGTGCAACTTCATTTATTTCTTTTCAAAACATATTCACAACTTTTTTCTTCTTCACCGCTATTATAAGTTAGTTAAGTTTTTAAAGTTGTTAAATATTTTGAATTCCGTCACTAATTATACCAAAATGTCTATTATTTGTAACTTTTATCTAATTCATTTGGATTTTTGCATATTTTATTTGTAATTTTATTTTAATTTTTTTTTTGTAGTGTACTTCTTTGAATATAAAAGATTTCAATTATATTCAATTTCTCCAAGAATTGGCAACTGAACAGTTATTTGAAGTAACTTATGTCGATATAGAAGAGAAATCTATAAGCGGAAAATTCCAATGTCTTCTTCAAATGTCTACTCTGCCAGTGGCTGTATGTTATGGTACGGCATCATCTGCCAAGGAAGCTCAATCAGCTGCAGCACAGAATGCCCTCGAGTATTTAAAATTAATGACCAGAAAATGAATTAGTGAATCTGGGTAATAAGAGCATCATTAGTTTTTTTCTATTCTACTTTTCGTAATGGTGTTTTTATTGTACGGCATAAATATTTATTGTATGATTGTCTTGGCGCGAGTCGCCTTAAGGGACAATTGTTTTTAGGGTTAGGTATATTGGTGTGTGTCGGGCCGCTGCTGTTATTGAATTCATATATACCTGAAATTAATTTATATTTTACTGAGATATTGAAATTAGTGTTTGTTCAATATGTTGTAGATTGTAAATTATTTAGGAAATAGAAGTCAATAATGGTAACGGCCTAAACCTGATGACAGCACGAAATATCTACATATTATATACAAGCTATACTTTGCATAGAATTAGTGGTTTTTTCGAGAAGATTTAATTTTCATTTTGGTTGTGTGACTTATACGAATCAAGTCCTGCAAGATGTTGATGTGGTATTAAGTCTTGTAATTTAGAATAGAAATATTATTCTTGTTTAAAAAAAAGAGTTTTTTTTAAGCCAGAATATTGTTGGGGGATTATAAGGTTACTGCTGCATCTTCATTAACTTGGTACGTTGTTTTTTATTTCCGTTAATAATGACTTATGTATTGAATATGAATAGTTAGCATAGCTTAGGCACAATTATATCTTATATGTTGCATCTATGTGCATAACTAGCTCATATCTTGATTATATAAGAGTGTAATCAAGTAAATAAGTATATATAATGTTTAATATATATATAGAGAATATATAAGGTGCCCTGCCAATGTTCAGGAAAAGGGCATTTATTTAATGCAAAGTATAGAGGTTGTAACTTTACGTTAATTTTAGTAATTAACATATATGTCAATAGCGCCACAGTTCTTTACATAAAAAATAGTTTTTCGTGTACCTACAGATTTTATTTATTTTTTACTATGACAAAAAAATTCTTAATTTATATGAAAAATTCTGGTTTATTTTTTAATATACTTTATATGTTTTGAATGACAATAATTTATGTTGTATGTAATATAAATATATATGAAATTTATTTTGCAGTGTGTAGGTACCACTTCTTTTTGACTAGAATTAGAATCTTTCATATATTGTCAAATTATATAAAGCAACAAATGTATTTTGGATGTAGTTTCTTTGTTGATTTGTTTTTGTGTTTCGGCACTTTTATTCTTGTGCATATTAACTATAGGATATGGTTCTATTATGTATTGATGTGTATGCTAATTAATATAATACATTAATGGCTAGAATTCTCAAGGTTTTATCTGCCTCATTAAGTTAAACCATTTCCACATTATCCCAATTTTCTTTTAATCATCCTGTTCATCCAAACAAAAAAAATTCAATTTCAAAAAGAGGTTTAGTAAGGTTGATTTGAAAAACTTATAGGTGAAAAATAGTTTTTGAACGCATCGTAATCATCATCTGACATGACATCTTTGTCCTTTCAAGGAATGTCCAAGAGTCTAACCCGTCCTCAAGGCATCGAAAGGGCCACCTAATGATCTCTCGCGAACCCCTTAAAAAATCCTTAACAAGAAGAAATATTACGACTTCTTTACCTTTTCAACTTCAAATTGGGAACAAACAACTTCAAATTGGGAACAGACAATTTCAAAATGAGAATAAACAATTTAAAAATGGGATTAAACAATCTCAAATTGAGTTGCCTGTGATACAATAAAAAAATTAAAGAACAATTGATGGTAAGGGCTACAGTCCACGTAGTCGCACGCAATACGCACGTCATTTTATGCTTTTGTTGCACTTTGCGTAGAAAGGGACGAAAGTGTGTCAACGGTGCGGCATTGTCGCATTTGCTTATCGTCAGGCGTTCGTCATGCAGCTCGTGCTGCAGCCTGCCACTACAGAAGTCATGCTGCGAGACGCAAAGGCCTATTGTCCATGGAGGCGTCATTTGACGAATACATGCAAACTTACAAATGACGCAAGGCGTCATTTGCATCTTAGATACGTCCACGCAATCGTCATACATTCGTCCAGTGCCGGATTTCTGCCTAGGCCTACAAGGCCCGGGCCTGGGGGCCCTGCCAGCTTGGGGGCCCCAGCTAGCTAATAAAACGACTGGAAAAACGCAGTTCAAAGAATGAAGGAATATGATAATTCGGACGAACA
The DNA here is from genome assembly GCA_944588485.1 of Phosphuga atrata. Classification (NCBI taxonomy): domain Eukaryota; kingdom Metazoa; phylum Arthropoda; class Insecta; order Coleoptera; family Silphidae; genus Phosphuga; species Phosphuga atrata. Next base: position 19,707,065 of record OX155898.1, on the reverse strand, counting down.
CAGGTAAGCACTTGCCACACTATTAGCTAGGAAGAATGCTGGCGGTAGAGTCATGAGTTTTTGAGGCGCATTGTGGCTGTTGTGAAGTCACTTTCTGCACGCGGATTGCCGTTTAGAGGTTCCCATGTGTTGTGACCCTAGAACTTTTGGCTGAGTTACACTTAAAACGGCACGGTAACAAAGGAAGTGGCACAACATCTTTTCTCAAAAATATGCGATGAAATCAATATCATGGCAGAAAAGGTAATAAATACAATTGTGACTGAGATAAAGCATATTTCTGTATCTCTGTGGACTCTATTCCGGACATTTCTCATGTTGATCAACTTTCTTTCATAGTGAAATATGTGTCTAAAGGCGGATGTCCTGTCGAACGATTTTTTAAATTCATTCCAAATTGTGGCCATAAAGCGGAAGGCCTGGCTAAAGCCGTTCTAGAGACATTGAAAAATCACGACTTGGATATAGCCGATTGCCGGGGGCAATACATCAATGCTAGCAATATGTCGGGTGTATATTCTGGTTTTCAAGCGAGAATAAAACAAGTGAACCCTCTGATAGATTTCGTTCCCTGTTCGGCTCACTCACTGAAACTTGTTGGATCCTGTGCGGCCGAGTCTTCTCAAGCTGCTTTATCTTTTTCCGGTATTTTGCAGCCATTGTATCATTTTTTTAGGCATTGACACACAGATAGGAAATTTTTCTGTCGAAACTGAAGTCAAATTCAATAGTCGTGAAGAGTCTTTCTCAGACAAGATGATCTGCTCGAGCTGACACCTGCCGAATTCTATGTTGCTAATGGGATGAGATCATGGCAGCTCTCCAGATAATTTCCAATAATGCAAATGAAAAACCATCTACGCGATCTGAGGCTTTTCCCGATAGGCAGGTCTTCTGAATTCATTAGACTCGATGGAAACTTGCTTTTTGTCACTTCTCTGGACTGACATCTTGGAAAGGTTAAACAAAGTAAGCAAATATCTCCAATCTGTTAACACCGACCTGGGTACGATCGTTGAACTGTATCAGTCTTTGGTAACACAGCTAGAACACTTAAGGAAACGCAGTACCTGTACCTTTGATCATTACGAGTCGAAAGTTATTGAAAAATTCGGTGAAAATAGCTTGGCATATGACATTCAGAGGAAACGTAAGCGTAAAGTCCAGTTCGACGAAGTAGAAGGAAACGAGACCGAACTCTCTGACAGGGACAGATTCAGAGTTACTATTTTTAACGTTATTATTGATAGACTAATTTCAGAACTACGAAGACGCGGATATGCTTATGAGGAGTTAAGTAAAAAGTTTGACTTTCTTACGAAACTACAACGTTTGGAATCTGCAACGTTTGGAAGACATCCGTGAAGGAGCCAGAAACCTTATAACTTTTTATCCCGGGGATTTGGATAGGAAAACGAGTGTCTGCACCTGCAAGCTCATTTGTCATAGAATGATGAAGTTATGAAGATATGGTGTCACTGAAGCTATACAAATACTTATCGGAAAAAGGCTTTTTGGACATTTTTCGGAATTGCGCTCCGAATGCTTTTGTGTACACCAGCGTCGAACTGCTCAGCAGAACGGTCGATTTCAGCGCCAAAGAGAGTAAAGAATTACTTAGCATCTAACATAGGAGAGAAAAGGCTCAATTCACTCTCTGTAATGTACATATAGTCAGAAATAATGCAGTCAATTTACTATGTAGACGTCATAGTAACTCTATAGACTCTATTATTCTGATGTTTATCAGTCATTAAAAAATAGCTTCGTGATGACGGGGTGGGGGCCGGGGCCCAAATGTAAAAAGTACCTAGGGACCCTGGGTCTCTAAGTCTGGCATTAGTCAGGCAAACTACAAAACGGTTTATTTTATCTCTCAAGTTTAGCAACGCGGAAGCACATTTTTATTTCACTGCCCATTTTTGGCCCAGTCGTACTGTTCGTGGAATTATAGAAGTAATCCCGTCCTGATCGGTCCAAAACAAAATGATCGGCCTGAATGCAAGTTCGAAGAATATTTAAACTTAGCTATTCTTGTGAGGATAATTGGAATTTACCCTATCATAAAAGCAATCCCTTTTTGGATTTATTTCTACCATGTTTAGTGACGGGGAAGCATAAAAATATCGCGAAAAGTACCCGCTACACGTGTTTTTGCGTTTCGCAACATGGCTTTTGTAGTGGCAGGCTGTAGCAGAGCGTTGGCCTCCACTGTTGCCAAAAGGACTAATATAAAATATGCTAAACTGCTGTTAAAATTTTGCCAAAATTATGCTACATAATTGCTTTATAATTATACTAAAAATTATGCTAAAAATCTTCAATTTCAAATAAAACGTCATTTACTTTTAAATGTTTATTAATCAACAAAATTTAGATTTATTTTATGTTTTAATCGATTATGTTATCAAATAAAATGTTAATATCTTGGTTTCCATCGGCATTCATTGATGTACATGTAGTAGAGGAAGCCTCATTATAAATCTCCTTAATACCTATAGAGCACAGTACGTTACCTGGAACCGTGTAAGAATAACAGCATTTCCCTGCACTCCTTAGTCCGAATCTGATGTATAGAATGGCATTTAAAGTTTTTACCGACAAACGGTTGCGTTTGGACTACATTCATTTGGCTGAAAACGCGGTCAATTTCCGCGTTGGAAAGTGGTAGTGATAATAATGATATTGCTAGCTGAGATAAATCTTGAAAGGGGTTATTACTAGCTGCATCTTTATAATCAATTACTTCATTGCAGAATTCTAAAGTGTGTTTGTAAGATGTGTGTTTCCATTTATTGTGCACTTTGTTTCTCGGCTGTTATCGGCTCGGAATTCTTGAGCAATATCAATTAGAGAAGGTTTGACTACTTTTAAAGTTTCTTCTACCGAAAATAAAGATACTTTCTTAAGTAAATAGATACTTTCTCAGCTCTATTACAAGTTTCAGTGTGAAATTCAGGCAACGTTAAAGTGACCACGCGTTCCGATTTTAGCGGGACAGTCCCGCTTTTTGGAGGACAGTCCCGCGTCCCGCCGATTTTTAAAAATGTCCCGCTTTTTAGAAAATATCTGCATTTCTTATTTTAAATGTATGTAATAGTATATTACATAATGAGAGTTGTAAGAAGCATATTACGTACGAGCGGAACAATTATGCGCGACCCGCGTAGCGGGGAGCGCGTAATTCCGCGAGTACGTAATTGCCTTACAACTCGAATTATGTACTATACTTTATCTACGACCACACTAATTTTTTTCTATTTAATAAGAAAATTATGTTTGATGTAACTGATATAGTGTTTAATCAATATAGGCAACACAATGTATACAGTGTCAGTGTCAAATGAAATAATTTATATTAACTTAATAATTTATAATCTTTGTTTAATTTCATTAATACCTATTAATACCTACTGTGTTGTAGCAGTATCGTTTTGATTTTTCATGGAGCAGTGTATATAGCCTTCTGCTACTGCAGACGAACGCCAGCCACCATGCCTTTTTAGTGACAATAAATCACCTCCGGAATCCATAAGAATGGTGGCTGACGAACGTCTGTAACAATGTCCTGTATAAAGAAAGATTTGCTTCCGGCATATGAAGATAATTGGCAATTTGTTTAGGAATAGAGCCAATTTTATGTATTCCATTGCTTAGTGCATTTCTCATTTTGATAATTTAGAAAAAAAAAGGCTGAGTTTTGTCCATATTTTGTGGGCGTAGGTTAATATATTTTTTACAGGTTTGATAAAATTCTTTCGGTAGCACAAAAGATCTTTGAGTTTTTGTTTTGGAATTAGGAATTTTAATGATCAGAGATGTTCCAGTGTCTTCTATATGGCAGGGTTTGACATTTCGTAGTTCTTGTTTTCTGCAGGCTACTAATGCCAATGATAAGAATAATCTAAAATTATATAAAAAAATATGTCGTTATGCCCATTAGAGAGCATTATAAGATAAAAAAGTAATGAATACCTTCATCAATAAATATTTGTTATCCGGCGAATTATTAAGGAAACTTTTTAATTTCTTGAATGGTTAAAATTTTGGATTTGTTGCTTTTAAATCCATCAGATTTTCTCTTTAGTAAAGCTATTAACTTTGAATGTTTTGAAATGTCGATGTCATGCTTTATATTAATTGATGTCCGAACCATTCGTAAATATATTCATAAATTTTCTATATGCATCCTCGTATCGATCTCGAGATTTAATCCGTAGCAAATTATGGACAGCTTGTTTCGCTTTTTCAACAATTTCGGGCGGAGTAGCATTTTCTATTTCGCTATCACTGGACATCACTGGACTTTAATTTTTATAATTGAAAAAAAATTATAGTGTTTATGTATTATTTTGACGTTTAATTTTTTTTGACAAATAACGGAATGTATTGGGTTGCCTATATTAATGATAGTAGCCGCTCTCAACCAATCAACGAATTGTAAACCAAACGCACTAGTGTGTTATTGAATCATTACATAACATTAATCGCGGACTGTTACATACGTGTGTTGTAAGATGTATTTACATAATCCACGAACTGTACAATATTGGGCAATTATAATAGTGGTCGTAGATAAATATATTTTTGTATATTTATAGAAAAGTATATGGATTTATAAAATAATAGTAGTTTATGATACAAGTATGTGAAGAAGGACTTGTGTGCATGAGTTGCCATGAGTTTAAAGCACGAGTCGAAGGCGAGTGGTTTAATCGCAATGAGTAGATTTAATCTAGATTAGGTTATGGTTAGGTTAAGTTATATTAGAGCCAGATAAATCCAGATTGAGAGGCCGAGACTTCTAGATTCAAAATAAGAAAAATTAATTCAATTCTAATATATGTCAGAAAATTTATTTTGCACAATGTCGATTTGTTTAGTGACGCAAGTTGTTGCCATAGTTACAACAAACAGAAATCGTTTAATAATTAAACACCATTTGATTTACATTGGACTTTTACGCACGATTTGGATACATACGATTATAATAATGGCAGCCTTCACATACAATAATGTATTTATGAATGTGTTCATTTTGGTGAGTGCGAAGATATTTTTTAGAATTAAAGTTCTGCTTTCATAACTAAATTATAATTCTCATTTCATCCCATTTGTCACAATGAAAATGTTATCACTTTAGGCAACGTTGACGTAAATTAGTTCAACAAAAAAATGCATCTTCACAACAGCAGTTTTTGACAATTTAATGATTTTTTTCCCAATTTACTTGAAATTTTGAGGGTGTACGAATCAAACGGACATCGGATTCGGATTCAGCGCATCGAAATCCATATAACTACATAGGTCTAGTCAAATATAGTGACCACTTTTATTTTTTTGTGTGCCGGTGTTATTAATGCACATAAAACTGTACTGTGCAAACTGTATCAAACATAAGTGGGTACTAGAGGTGAGCATGTGATCCCCTCGTCCCATGGTATGGGAGGAGTTGTATGAACATCGCATGGGATGGGATGGGACGTCAATTTTGTTTTTTGATTTTGATAATCTAGTAAATCTAGTTCGTGCATAAGTAATTGCTTTCATAAAAATCTTTTTATTTTCATTGGTTTGTAGACACAAGTAGGCTTCCGAATACAAATCACTGTATTTTTGTTAGCTATTTCTAGATAGCGCATATCTTTTTCGGTTTGATTGAAATTAGACAATTATCCAAAATTAACGTTTATCGTGCCAATACGTAAAATTCTATACATAGATACACAGAGCCGGGATACACACAGTCCGGATACACAGAGCCGGGATACACACAGTCCGGATACACAGAGCCTGTATAAATAACCAAACAATAACCATATACGTACCCGAGCAAACATATAATTATGTTATAATAATTAAATGCAGTTAACAAGCACCTTAATAAGTATCATCACCCATGTGTGGCACATACTGTCAATCTGAGTATCATGGACGTCCTAAGGAACGACGATGTCCAGCAATTGCTCGAAAAGTGTAAGAAAATCGTGGCTCACTTTAAAAGAAGTACAGTAACGTCTGGCGAATTGGTGAAAATGCAGCGCCAAATGAATCTTCCACTACTTAAAGCCAAACAAGAAGTTTCAACGAGATGGAATTCTTGTTTGTTTATGATCGAAAGACTGCAATATATTAAAGTTCCATTATCGGCTGCAATGTCCAATCTTTCCGGCATACCTCCTTTGTTATCGTCTAATGATGGGGTCGTCCTTAAAGAGTGTACATCTATTCTTAAACCCATGGAAGCACTGACAACGGAGTTATCAGGAGAAAAATATATAACGATATCAATGATCATTTCTCTAATTCACGGTCTACAACACGCTCTCAACAGCCTAAAACCCACAACTCTCATAGCAAAAGATGTGCAAAAAAACCTGCGAGATGTCATCTCGAGGAGATTTGGTTCGTTAGAAAAATTAAAAATTTGTGCTAAAGCGACCCTCGATTCAAGAAACTGGGCTTTGATAAAGAAGTAAATGCCGAACAAACACAAAATTGGATAACTAAGGATATTGAGAACCTGATGGTTGCAGCAGATAACCAGAATCCACAGAATCTAGATATTGGAATGTCTGCAGTTCAACAATATACAGGTAAAATGTATTTTTTTTTAACAAATATTCAATTAAAATATCTCGTAGAATTTGGGTTTTGTAATATTCATTGTATTTTTAGGTTCAGATAAAAATAAAATTCAATCAAGTTTGCTATGGGAACATTTTGAAATGAAAACAAAATGGGATCATCTAGTTACGACTCCCTCTACTTCGGCTATCATTCAAGTTAAACAATATTTGGAACAACCGCTAATAGAAAGGAAATTGCATGAAATGAACTGAATCCCTTACAATTTTGGGAATCAAAAGAAAAAAATCAAAAGAAAGACATTTTTGCCAGAATTGTACCAAGTTTCAAATAAGTATTTGTGTGTGCCAGCAACGTCAGTACCATATGAACGGGTATTCTGAAAAGCCTGCGAACTGACAAAGAATAGAAGGAGCAGGTTTAATAGTACAAATATAAACCAATTTATGTTCCTAAACAGTAATTCTCCATTTTAATTTTTAATAAATACTCATATTTTGTTGTTTAATTCAATTTTGTTACTTTATCACCAACCTAGTTTTTGTTAAAAAATTCAAGCCCATCACTGCTTAAAAGATTCTACTTCAAAAACTAGAATTTGTTTCCTCATTCTCAAACAAAAAAACTGTAATCGTAATCGTAAATAAATAATCGTCACTCGATTATGCCCATGTCTACACGAGAGACACCTTGTGATGGTCTCTCTCGGTCCACACAAACCAAGACGCAGAGCGCTCGTTCCAGTTAGTATATATTTCAGTTGCTGCATGACGAACGCCTGACGATAAGCAAATGCGATGATGCCGCACCGTGGACACACTTTCGCCCTTATCTACGCAAAATGCAAGTGCACCCAGCTGTACAAAAATGTAAAATGACAGTAGGCCTAAGTTTTTACTTGAGTTTTATTTGTCCTGTTCCTACATGTAGGGCCACGCGTAATGTAGGGTTCCGTAGTTGCCATACTTACTCTTCTGCGCGCACGGCTAGGGTAAATTATGAAAGGGGCGCATAACGTCATCCTCTACGTGATTATTGTTATTCAAAATATAATTAGGTCTTTATATTAATTTTAATATTCAATATTTCACACACGGATCCGTTAATCGAAATATTGAATATCATCTATGGCGACAAAAGTCTTAAGACTCATATATCTAAAAAATTCCATAACCAATAGCTTAGTCAGGGGACATTGATGATTGACATTGATGATAGATTGGCGCTTTTTAGTACCTTCACGTTTTGTATTTCCTTTTGAGATTTTCGTGAAATGGCGAATCTGGAATTCACCCAAGTTGGTATTAGGTGAAATCCAAGTCTTCTGCTTCTTTGGCAAATGTTCGAAGGCTATAGATTTCGTGCATCGAAATATATGAGCAACCCAAAATTCCTACACTGATCTACCAATCGTACTCCAAAGGTCATACACAGATCCACCAATCGTTCTCCGTTGCGGTTGGTTCGCTTATGCGCCGGTTAATTGCCCACTATGTTTCTGTATTTTTTTCTCATCGCAATTGAGCGTTGAAGTCACCAAGCAGTATGACGGTGTGCCTCTCTGGAAGTTTAGAGATAATATCTTCTAACTGATAAAGTCTTCCCAAAATTTATCAGTTCTGTCTGGATTGCGTCTGTTGTCCTGGTTGATTCGGGCATGTACATTGACTATACTGTAGCCCTTGTTTGCGCATTTGAGAGAGAGGATGGATACACAACTGCTCGGGGAGGAAAAGTCGGTGATTGAATCCAGTATCTTGTGGATGATTATAAATCCTGTACCTAAGTGGAGTACTGTGATTTCCGGATGTTCCGATTCATCCTTAAAGCATGTTGGTGCGGACTCCCCAGAATCCTAAGGTCCGCTAACGTCACCATAGGTGACGGTGGATTGGTTACCACCTGGGGTAGTGCATTTAGCAAAATTTTCCTCCATGCTCAGTTGAAGAATATTCTTCGTGGGACAATGACTATTATTATATTATATATTATTTGTAAAAATAGGAAATACTAGATCGAGTACAAAAAACACATCAGTCGGGGTACCACAAGCATAGGCGTAGCGTGGGGAGGGCTACGGGGGCCATGGCCCCGGGCGGCACATGAAAAGGAGCGGCAAGAACGAAAATTAGAGGAACAAACGACAATCTTTGCCGGCAAGGCGGTAGGCGCCGCAACTTTTTTTAATACAATACCACACCCTCTGAATACGTCATGCTCGTACTTGATACGTTACGTCACGATTTAAACGCCCACTAAAAATACATTGACCACTGACAACCCTTAAAGTACCTCCCTACAAGAAAATGGGACTGATCCGAGGTTTTACCTAATTAATACGATTAACGGACTTCGGAAAATCATCAATCAATTTTGAAATATCAAACTAAAAACACGCGAAAATATTGCTCCCTAAACCTAGTTATTTTATTGTTTTATAGTTATTTTAGTGTAGTGTACGAGTAGATAATTTTGTTAATGTAATTTCTTACTGACCAATTAATAAATAGTTTGGTATTTACTTTATACCTACTATCTACGGAGACATCCTCGAGCAAGTACCAAGGAGTGAAGGTAGATAAATATTTTATTTGGGTTGATGTGGAGTTAGGTTAAGTTGTAATTAATGCAATTATTAGATAAAAAGTTGACAAAAAAAAAGTGGTCAGGTTAAGTTGTATTAGAGACAATAAATCATAAACTGTCGATCCAAAATATGGAGAATTGTTGAAATTTATCCAGTTTCGATAATAAATTGGTCAGGCTAAGTTGTCCTAGAGATAATAAATCAAGAAATATCGCACGGGAGTGCGAACTCTCGATCCAAAATAAGAAAAAACTCCCAAATCTATTTTAACAGACTGAAATTGTAAGAGACAACAAAGATTCAGATTTTAAAAACTGTTATTTACCACTGCGCTACGATTTTACTGAGCATGCGCAAATTTACTTTCTATACCTGACACCTTATACTCCACATCTACCTTTATTTATTTTGTTTTTTCGGTTTCTTTCGTTGTTCTCGATAAATATTATATAATGGAGACGGATACCTACTTTTTTATTTTTTCTCTTGTAGCACATCTAACTAAATATGAAAAGGGTAAAAGAAAGTGGAGTTAAGAAAAAGTGAAAAAGAGAAAGTGGGGCTATATTAAAGTTTGTGAAAGTTTCGGAGACGCCAAAGTGTACGCCAGAGTCACCACAGTCTACGTTGTTAGATTTATATTATTAAAATTGTTCATTCTAGTGCCATCTATTATTATATTCATTGCACTGCCATCGATTACTTTGTTCATGGCAGCGCCACGTATTTTTACTTGTATTAAAATAAATGTTATATTAAAAATAAATATGTTAGTCTTGTGTAAAACATCACTGCGTGAGCATTATTTCTAACAGGTTATGGGCCCAGACTTGAAAAATGGCAGCCGTTCATTATTTGTCGAGTGTACCGAAGCTGAAAGGAAGAGAGAATTATGCAGAATGGGTGTTTGCAATGGAAAATCTTTTAGTGTTAGACGGATTATCCAAGAGCATACTTGGAACTGAAGAAGACGCGGAGAAGGTTGGAAAAGCAAAGGCCAAGCTAGTTCTAGCCATCGAGGCTTCGTTGTATGTGCACATTAAGGAGACAAAGACTGCAAAAGACGTTTGGGATAAGTTGAAAAAACTATTTGATGACTCGGGTTTTACGCGGAATATTGGATTATTGCGAGCTCTTATTTCTATAAGGCTAGAAAATTGTGGTTCCATGGAGTCATACGTGAATCAAATGGTTGACACAGCGCAGAAATTAAAAGGGACAGGATTTCAAATAGATGATGATTGGATCGGTTCGTTATTATTAGCCGGATTGCCTAAAAGGTATTCGCCGATGATAATGGCGATCGAACACTCGGGAATTCTAATAATGGCCGACAGCATTAAAACAAAATTGCTGGACATGGAGCCGGAAGTCGGTAAGACAGGGAGTGCATTTGCCAGCGCCAGAAATGCAGTAACGAAACAGCAACACAAGGACGGGCGCAGCACGGCAGATGGCGGTAACCGTGAGTCAAGTGTCAGAATGAAAGACGTTAAATGTTATCCAGAGACAAGTATCTAAAGAGAGATGCGACACTCACTAAGGAATTTCTGTGACAGATGTTTGCGCTAACTGTGAATGATACTTGGAACTAACTATAGGCGGGTTATATGAATGTTTTATTAAATATATGCGATAATATATATAAAATTGGGTGAAAATTAAAAACAATTTGTAAATTATGTTTTTTACATATATTAATAAGATACTAAATATGTATTAACATTAAAATAACATATGTATTAACATATAAAACTTTGTAGAGGGTCATCCTTCATATTACTTTCAAAACCAGGAACAACACATCGGAAATATATGGAATCTATTGTCTGAAAAAAAGGGATATGATGGTAATAAACCAATCATGTTTAATATAGTAAAAACATGCACACTTACCTTTCAATCTAGATTATAACTAATGTACAGAGAATTATTTTCAAGAGTCTTGCACTAATAATGTCCTGCAGAGATGATATATTCTTCGATGTGGTGGCAGGAAAAGAGAGTCTATTTGTTTTGGGTGAAGAACTTTGTTTTGGGTTTATTACCATCTTATATTGTTAACACATGTTCCAATCCCTCTCATATTGAGACACCCACGCTTTTAGGGTCGGATCTCAAGGGTAGTTTATATTGCTACCCTGGCTGTAAAATTCCTTAACCGCATATATAACACTTCACACAATCGACAAAATATAACGAATGAATATTTGACACATTGGCATCATCTTTGAACTGATCGACTTTAGATACTTGTCGCTGGTTGACATTTTGCTAATATAAATGTAAACAACACTAGTTATTTACTAGAGATTTTAGGTGCTCAGTGCCATCTATCAGTTAATTTAAGCGACCAAGCCATCTATAATAAGTACTTCGAATTAAAACTTCTATCACAAATTTTCCCATAAGAGTGCCATACCCCTGATGTTATCGGTGTAAACAGATAGGTCACTTTAAAAATAAATGTCCGAATGAATATGTGGAAAATCGTAGAAACAGTAATAATAATAAAAACGAACACGCGTTCAGTGCGGTATTTTTAAACGGTGCATTCAACAAAAACGACTGGCACGTGGACTCGGGCGCGAGTGTGCATCTAACGGTTAATAAACATTGGCTGCGAAATGTGTCAAAGAACGTGAATTTAAATGAAATCATGGTGGCAAATAAAAGTACAATACCAGTGGAGTGTACGGGACAAGTTAATATTATAACAGTTGTTGGAAAAGACAGACATAATGTAACAATTGAACGGGCAATGTGCCTGCCAGAACTGACAACAAATTTATTGTCGGTCAGTCAACTAATCAAGAATGGTAACAGTGTCCAGTTTGAAGAAGATGGGTGCAAGATTTTTAACCGAAATAAAGTTTTGATTGCAACAGCAGATTTAGTTGAAAATGTTTACAAGTTAAATGTTGAAAATCCAGTTGAATGTGAAAGCAGCCTGACGAGTACATCAGTAGTCACAAGTGAAGTGTGGCATCGAAGATATGGTCACATCAATTATGGAGACCTAAAAAGATTGCAAGGCGGAATCGTAAATGGAATTAAATATAAAGGAATTCAGGAAGAACAGTGTGTGGTTTGCTGTGAAGGCAAACAGGCGAGACTGCCGTTTAAACACAAAGGGACAAGGGCAGACAATATTTTGGTGGTCATTCACACATGATGTGTGTGGTCCAATGCAAGTAACGTCCTTGGGAGGCTCCAGGTATTTTGTGTTGTTTGATGATGATTACAGTCGTATGACATTTGTATATTTCCTGAAAACGAAGGATGAAGTTATCAACCGATTCAAAGAATTTCAAACAATGATGGAAAATCAAAAAGACTCCAGGATAAAGAAAATAAGATCCGACAATGGAGGTGAGTTTTGTAGTAACGAAATGGAAAATTTTCTAAAAAGAAATGGTATCATACACCAGACAACAAATCCCTATACGCCGGAACAAAATGGTCTATCAGAACGAATGAATAGAACAATTGTAGAAAAGGCAAGGTGCTTGTTATTTGATGCAAACCTTGAAACCAAGTTTTGGGCTGAAGCTGTACATACAGCAGTCTACCTGCGAAACAGGTCAATTGTGTCATGTTTTGAAGGAAAAACTCCTTATGAAGTTTGGCATGGTCACAAACCAGATGTGAGTAATTTCAGAATTTTTGGGAGCCCTGTAATGGTTCACGTTCCAAAAGAGAAACGCACCAAATGGGACAAGAAGGCAGTACACATGATACTAGTAGGATATAGCGAAACTACAAAAGGGTACAGATTGTACGACGCTAACAGAAATATTGTAACCACAAGTAGAGATGTAGTAATTATGGAGGACATTGTAGAAAACAAAGTGCAGGTGATAGTGAGCACGGAAGTTGAGAAAGAAGAAACAACAGAATCAGTGAGGGATATAAGTTCTAAAAGAAAATCAACACGACAACCGAAACCCAAAGTGTTTGAAGACTATGTGACTTATATGTGTGCTGAGGGAGTTGAATTAAAAGAAGATCCAGTTACCATAACAGATGCTTTATTAAGACCCGAAAAAGAAGAATGGAAGAAAGCGATGGAAGAGGAATTACAATCGTTTGAGGAAAATGAAGCATGGGTACTAACCGATTATCCGAAGGATGGAACTATAGTAGACTGCAAGTGGGTGTTCAAAAAGAAATTTGATAGCGAAGGTAAGACAAAATTTAGAGCTAGGTTAGTGGCAAAAGGTTTTTCACAAAGAGCCGGAGTTGATTATGATGAAACGTATTCGCCTGTTGTGAGACATTCAACCTTGAGAATGTTAATGGCCTTAGCTGTCAAATTGGATTTGAATATAACACATCTTGATGTAACTACAGCGTTCCTGAATGGTGATCTAAACGAAACAGTGTATATGAAACAGCCGGAGGGTTTTGTAATGGATAAAAACAACATATGTAAGTTGAGAAAGGCTATATATGGTTTGAAACAGTCTTCCCGGTCTTGGAATAAGAAAGTTGAAAGTGTACTAAATAAGATAGGTTACGAAAGGTCAAAGTTGGAACCGTGTATTTACTTAAAGGGTAAAGGAGACAAATTAACAATTATAGCTTTTTATGTGGACGATTTCTTCATTTTTTCGAAGGATTTATTGGAAGTAGAATTCTTAAAACAAGAGTTAGGTTCTCAGTTTAAACTAAAAGACTTGGGAGAAGCCAAACAATGTTTAGAAATGAGAATAGAGAGAAATTGGAAGGAAGGAATAATAACTTTAGATCAAGAAAACTATGTGAATCAATTGTTGAAAAGGTTTGGAATGACTAATTGTAAACCAATTAATACTCCTATGGAAAACAAATTGCAATTGGAACCCAGCAACGGAAAATGTAGTGAAGACATTCTTTACCAACAATTAATAGGTAGCTTAATGTATTTAAGTGTACTCACACGTCCAGATATTTCATATAGTGTAAGCTACTTAAGTCAATTTAATGCTTGCTATAATGAATCGAATTGGAAATGTGCCAAAAGAATTTTAAGGTATTTGCAGGGAACAAAAAGTCATTGTTTAAGATTCGAACAGTCAGGATCAGAGGTGCAAGGCTTTACAGATGCAGATTGGGCAAATGACAAGCAAGATAGAAGATCATATACAGGTTATGTCTTCAATTTAGCAAATGCGGCTATATCATGGCAAAGTAGAAAACAGAAAACCATAGCACTTTCAAGCACAGAAGCGGAATATATGGCCCTAACTGAAGCTGCGAGGGAAGGAATATATTTAAAGAATTTAATGTGTGAGTTAATCGAAGTGAATAATCCCATAGTGTTGTATAATGATAACCAAAGTGCACGGAAGCTTTCTGTAAACCCTGTTTTTCATGGTAGATCTAAGCATATAGATGTTAAACATCATTTTATTAGGGATACTGTTAATGATGGTAGTATTGAAGTTGTTTACACGCCTACATCAGATATGCCTGCAGATTTATTAACCAAAGGCTTATGTGAGGCAAAGCACTCAAAATTCATGCATGCTATAGGATTATGTAGAAAAAGAAAATTTTTTTAATATAGTGGGGGTGTTAGATTTATATTATTAAAATTGTTCATTCTAGTGCCATCTATTATTATATTCATTGCACTGCCATCTATTACTTTGTTCATGGCAGCGCCACATATTTTTACTTGTATTAAAATAAATGTTATATTAAAAATAAATATGTTAGTCTTGTGTAAAACATCACTGCGTGAGCATTATTTCTAACATACGTCAGGGCCTTCAGATGCTACTTCTTCAGGGTCTAGTGCCGTTCGAATCCAAGAAGTAGCTCATGTAGTACAAATATTCGATACCGATGATTTGCGACAACCTTCAATTGATTGTTCTAATTTGTCAGATTCAAGTACTTCTGCTGTGATTGCTGAAATTTCGACACCAGAACGAAATGTAACCGCACATATTGAATCCGATTTTGATATCAACGACATTGGGAAATGGTCTGAAAATATAAATTCAAACATAAGGCTGCTATTGATACAGAGAGGTCCTGAAGTCGTTCAACATATGAATACAGACTTCTCAGTAGAGACAACAGTACCACGTACGGTTCAGTCAGATGCAGACTCTGTTACAGCAATACTATTGTCCAGGAGGCGGCTGACGCTAGATTGGTTTTACCATTGGTTTTAATTTTACATTGCCAAACGGCGAGAAACTTTTACACTCTTGGATGGCATATTCTCCTTCTAAAGCATCATTGTTTTGCTTCTGTTGTCGTTTGTTTCAGAACGCAAATTTACATTCACCAAATGCGCCGAAATTTTACTCCTGCGATGGATTTAATACTTGGTGGAAATTGAATCCCAAAGTTGCCAATCATGAATCAAGTGCTCAACACAACCAATTTTTTTGCAAATGGAAGAAGTTATAAACGAGGCTTCGAAAAGGACAGACTATTGATAAGAAAGAACAAGAAGTAGTGGCAAGAGAAATTAAAAAATGAAATTCTAACCAGAATGTTTGATATCATACAATTTCTGGTAAAACAAAATTTGGCGTTACGTGGCCACAGGGAAGACGACACCAGTGCCAACAGAGGCAAAAAAAACTACTGGCAAAGTACGATCCCGTTTTAAGAGAGCATTTAGTAAGAATAAAAATGGGCCAGAAAATTTCTCTTACTTATGTCACCTGAAATGTTGAAACCTGTTATGTCACCTGAAATTCAAAACGAGGTCATTGAAGTTTTAGGAAATAAAGTTCGCCAAGAAATTATAGATCGTGTTCAAAAGGCTAAGTATTATTCTATGATTTTTGACAGCACCCCGGATATCTAGTTTTATAGATCAAACAAGCCAAGTACTACGATATGTGATGATTTAAAACCAGGAGGTGCGAGTATAGGAATCTTTTATAGATTTCATTGAAACGAAAAGCAAAACTGCGGAAGGTATTAGTGACATGATACTAAGCAAACTCTAGGCCAATGGGGTCGACATTATGAACTGTAGAGAGCAAGCATACGATAATGCTGCTATGATGGCTGGATGCCACACAGGTGTACAACAGCGAATAAAGGATATCAATCCTAATGGCGAATTTCTTCCCTGTTCAAACCATTCACTAAACCTAGTTTGCCTACATGCGGCTTCAGTGGAGGTAAATTCGGTGACTTTCTTTGGTACGCTAGAACGCTGGTACGCTTTTTTTTCTATGTCGACGCACCGGTGGGAAGTTCTTCTTGCAGCCACAGGATAAAGTTTGAAGAGGGTTCAGGACACACGTTGGAGCGCTAGAGGCGATGCTGTAAATTTCATTAGAGATCATTACAAAGAAACTTTAACTGCACTAGAAAATCTGACGGAAATGGACGAAAGCTTGAACACGGACGCGGGAAGTTTATTAGTGGCGATGGAATCATTTTCGTTTTTATGTTACTTAGGCCGCTGGCAACCGATACTGCGTGAAGTCAATGATGCTCAAAACTATTTGCCAACTGAGGGACTAAACATTCATCAGTGTGCTCAAAAAATAGGCGCTTTACAGACCGTATTGGAAGAAAAACGAGAGGAATCTGTAGACAAGGCTTTAAGATACGCTAAAAGTTTATGTGAAGAACTTGGAATTTCTTTTGACCCCCCAAGACGAATTAGGAGGAGGCATATATATATGGCGACGGAAGTAGAGATATTGGGTTATCGTATGACGACGACTTGAGACGAACTATGTTTTCTTCAATAGATAGAGTAACTGCTGAAATTCAAGAAAGATGCCAACAATTGCAGAATCTGGCACAAAAATACGTCTAAACTTGAAGATTGCTTACCAAACATTGTCATAATGTTGAGAATATTCTCAACAGCAATGTTCTTAACATTTTATAAGCAATGCCAGTTGCGAGAGAAGCTTCTCTAAACTAAAGTTAATAAAAAATTATCTAAGATCGACTATGTCCACATTTAGACTATCTAATTTAGCTATATTGACAATCGAACATGACGTACATATTGATAATTGCGTAAAAGATTTTGCTTTGAGAAAAACACGAAGAGTAAATTTAAAAAAAATGAAAGAATTAAAAAAATTTAAAGTTTTTTTACCAATTTTCATTTTTACCAATTCTTCTTTTTACCACACCAAATCATTTTTACCAATTTTCATGACTAATGATTAAAATATGAAAACCCACGCTACGCCACTGACCACAAGGAACCATATTAGCACCACTACTATTTGCGTTGTACACAATTGACCTTTCCACTACATTGGAGCAGATAACTGTATCATGTACGCAGACGATACTAGCATATCCATTACAGGCTCATCAATACAAGAAATCGAAAGTGCAACAAAGCAGATATTGGACAAATTATATCAATGGTGTGCAGCAAACAATCTATTTATTAATTCTACAAAAACAAAATACATAATTTTTCAATCAAATATGAAACATCACGTTAGAAACATGGATCTAGTTATCAATAACAACGAAATAGAAAGAACGGACAACAGAAAATTCCTAGGAGTACACATGGGGGAAAATCGGAAAATCATGTCAGAGGCAATTATAAAAAACCTAAATCGGAAAGCCTACATGTTATGTAGACTACGCAAACTTTTGGATGAAACCACACTTCTGAATGTATATCACGCAGAAGTAGCTTCAACAATGACATATGGTATATTAGTTGGGGGTTCATTTTCTCTAACAAATAAAATACTTCTTGCCCAGAAAAGAATTATAAGAGCAATATTTTGCATTAAAATATCACAATCGTGCAAACCACACTTTATAAAATTTAGTATATTAACCGTACCATGTATATACCTGTGGGAAGTGACGTCTTTTGTCTTAAAAAATAAGCATATATTCGTTGCAAATGAGAATATACACAAGGCAAATACTAGAAACGCTGGAAAATTACGGATTACAAAAAGTAACTTAACGTTGTGCAGCGAAGGGCACAGACGCACAGAGAACATCTTTTAACAAACTTCCTATCAATTTATAAAAGGCAGAACATATATGGCTTTTAGAAAAAAAAACGAAATCCCTTTTAGTTGAATAATGCTTCTACTCACAATCAGTTAAAGATTTTTTGCTCTCCCTCCTTTTTCGACCTAATACACCGTAAAAGAGTGTTGAAACAACAGACGCGAACGCAAACTCAAACCTTTATATTTAGAGTTGGAGGAAATGCTGCTCTTAGCTAGAAAACATCAAGAGGCAACCTCTAAGGCTCAATACCTTAGTTGTAATCATCGTGATCTTTCTTAAAGATCACCACAACCATTTTCAACTTGAAGTAATCATGATGGAACAAAAGGAAAATCCGCTACCCCAGGCTCCAGCCACCGTGCTGGACTTTCCTGGTCATCGGATTCTGGGGGACCAGGAACATCATGAGGAGAAGAGTCGGAGCTTCTCAAAATCTCTACGCAAGCACTACATTGGCACTCTTAATGTTAATACTCTCTTCAACTTGGAAAACTAAAACAACTTACAGATATGTTCACAAATTTTAAATAAAAATTCTGTCGATTCAGGAGACACGTTTTCAAGACGAAAATCATTTCAACACGGAAAATTATGGGATTTATAAAGGTAAACCTGTTTTCAGAAAAGGTAGACCATCATTGTTTGGGACGGGGTTTGCAGTACACAAATCAGTCATGGATTAATTCAATATCAGAAAGGATCTGCGCACTCTCCTTCAAATTAGGCAATAAAGGTTATACGATTATCAATGCACACACAAAACCTACAAATGAGCATAACAGAAAGAAACCACAAGAAGTTCAAGACTTCTGGGAAGACATGAAAGAAGTAACCAACAGCATACCAGAAAGGCATGTTAAAATTTTAATGGGAGACTTTAATGCCCTTATTCAGCTCACTATCGCATAAACAAAAATGGAGAACACCTCATAAAATATTGTCAAAATTTTAATCTCAAAATTATGTCGACACAATTTGTAAAGCTAAGACGAAAACTTACAACATGGAAAGCACCTAACACCGTATGGGGAGAATTCCAGATTGATCATGTAGCCATTTCTAACAAAAATACGCAGGAAATTTTCAATGTCAGAACGCGTAAAGGATTCTTCGAGTCAGATCATTATTTGTTTCAAGTTAAGATTAGACCAATTCCAAGACAGAAAAAGACAGTAAAGAAAAAAATAGTCAAGCCTGATCCAGAATATTTGCGGATAAATACGGACAAAATCATTGAAGAAATTAATAGGCATCCAACAGACACTTGGACAGATCTTGTGACCACAGTTCAGAAGGCAATGCGTTGGGCGCAACCTCTTAGAAAAAGGAAACATAGGTGGTGGAACGCAACTTGTGATCAAGCCATTGAGAAAAGAACACAGGCGTGGATGAAGTTCAGTAGTAACAGAACATCCGAAACATGGAAGGAATTTCACGAAGTTCAGAAAAAAACATCAAAGAAAATTAGAATAGAAAAACGAGCATACGACAACAACAGGTTAAAAGAAATTGAAGAAGATTTTAAGAGAAATAATACAAGAAATTTTTACAGAACATTCAAAGAAAATATTAAGGGTTACCAACCTCCTAGCCTCTGTTTTAGAAGAACAGATGGGTCCCTGGAAACGAACACTAAAGAAAACTGTATAATTCTCAAACAATACTTTAATACTCTTCTTAATTGTAAAGAACCCACGGAAAAATTGACCTTCCAATAACCACATCCAATCCTGATTCTACTCCACCTACAATAGAGGAGATAGAAGAGATCATACAACAAATGAAAAATAACAGAGCGACAGGAGAAGATGGCATTACTGCTGAAGTGTGGAAGCTTCAAGATAAAGACATCATAAAAAAAATTCATAAGATCATTACAGACATTTGGATCACAGAAAAAATGCCAGAAGAATGGAAATGTGCCTTGATCCACCGATTACATAAAAAGAGTGATAGGTCAGATCCAAATAATTACAGAGGTATTTCACTAGTGCCAGTCACTTACAAAATATTCTCTAAAGTGTTATTGAACAGACTAGAACCACAAGCAGATCATCAAATAGGTGAATACCAGGCTGGCTTTAGGAAAGGCAGATCATGCAATCGAAATTTGGAACCTAAGAACAATATTGCAAGTCAGACAACCAAATAACACTGTAGTTACTTTTGAGGACTTTAAAAAAGCGTACGACGATAGGCAAACGCTCTTTGCAGTACTGGAAGAATATTGCATTGACAAAAAAACAGAACACTTATACAACTAACACTCACGGACATCACCTCTAAGATCAAGTTAATGGGTGAAATTTCAGAACCCTTTCAGATACGCACAGGTGTCAGACAAGGAGACGGCCTCTCACCAATTTTATTCAACATGGTCTTAGACAAAATTGTTAAGCAGTGGGGGGAACAAGTGAAAGGCATACAGCTAGAAAGAACACGCGAAACAAAAACAATCATTAAATGTTTGGCATTTGCAGATGACGTTGCCATAACCAGCAATAACACACAGGAGGCAAAGGAAGCACTGGAGCGATTACATGAAATAGCCGCTGAAACAGGTTTACAGATATTTTATGAGAAGACCCAATACATGGAACGACATACCAACAATGTACATACCATACATACGACTTATGGATCTATACAAAGAGTGGAAAAATTTAAATACTTATGGGAATATATACAAATAGGAGGATCAAACAAGATATCTAACAAAAAACGGACGGAAAAACTCAAGAAAGCATACAAAAGCAATTGGGGATCAATCAGCAAATGATAGGAGAAAGGAAAAAAATCAGAACCAAAATTAAGAATACCAAATTTTTAGTAATCGAAAGGAAGAAGATAGGAACATTGTGGACAGAACAAGGAAACAGGAGCACAGTCAAAGGATGAAGAGATTTTGGGAAGAGAAGAAAAAGAAAGGAAAGAAGTGAAAGTTGTGTCATCATGAGATATTTAAGTATTAAGTATTAAGTTCAAATGTCCATATGGACAGGGGCAAAAATGATGTAATAACAATATATTATATATACAGGGTGGGGCACATAAAGTGTTACAGAGCAATAACAGTCAAACTATTGATTATATTCAAAAAAGTTTCAGACAAATGTTTTAGTTATCGAGAGGGCCGTCATACTGGACCACTCTATTTTTTTATCGGTGGAGGCGTTGAAGCTACGTCAAGGTCACCTCCACTTTTTTAAATGGAATCATGTATTTTTTTTTCGATAATATTATTGCCGATTTTAAGACGAATTCAACGACCTGCAACACAAGGTCATTCTAGTCATGCAAAGTATGAAAATAGTCGAAAATATAGAAAAATATCGGAAACATCACTTTCAAAGGATCGACTAACCTTGGTTTCGGTCTACCTACAGAAGATGCTCGATGTGGTGACCCTCGACTTGTAAACACTTGTTAATCCGCTGGTGAAAAGACCGTCTAACTTCAGCCAACATTTGTGGTGTAATTTCGGTACAAGCTCGGCGGATTCTTTCCTTCATGCCATCTGGGGTAGTAGGTGCTACCGCCATTACGCGATCTATGGTAAACCCCCATAAAAAGTAATCGGGTGATGTTAGATCTGGCGATCGAGGTGGCCAAGCTACAGGACCGCCTCGTCCTAACCACTTTTCGCCAAAAATCTCATTCATCACTTGTCTTGAACACAAAGCATAATGGGGTAGTGCACCGTCGTGTTGCATCCACATGTTCATGCGAACATACAAGGGCACAGGGTCATACAGGGTCTTCTAGTAATTCAGGCAGTACGTTTTGCAGAAAGTTTGCGTAAACTTGCCCAGTCAAGCAACCTTCAAAAAAATATGGACCAATGACGTGATCGCTGACAATGCCGCACCAACAATTAACGGACCACGGATGTTGAAATGGTACAGCTCTCATCCATTGAGGATTCTCATTTGCCCAGTAATGCATGTTATGCCTATTCACATTTCCCGTATTTCTGAAGTCAGATTCGTCAGAAAAAAGCACGTGACTCAAAAATGAAACATCTGTGCGCATTTTTATACGAATCCAATTACAGAAATTAACGCGATTTAGGAAGTCATTGCCGTACAATTCCTGGTGTAATGACATACTATACGGATGGAACTTGTTTTTATGCAAGATCCTTAACACAGATCGCCGACTAATTCCACTCTCTCTTTCCATTTGCCTGCTGCTCGAATGTGGATTTAGTGATAACAAAAGCTAACATAGCATCCGCAATATTTTCATTAGTAATCGGTGGACGTTTCACTCGTGCTTGTTTCACTGTACCGAAGCGACAGAAATTGTCAGCTAAACGCTTAAAAGCCATGTGCGATTTTTGTCGCCTATCCGGATAAGGAGCCGCATAGAAATCTCGGACATTTCTGTAATTTTTGCGGCATTCGCCCAACACCATCAACATATCAAAAGGTTCTTGAAATTCGTTCATTTTCGCGATTCAATGTTCTCACATTAGAAGGTAAACTGTGAATAACTGATATGTCAACAGAAAACCAAGGTTAGTCGATCCTTTGAAAGTGATTATTCCGATATTTTTCGATATTTTCGACTATTTTCATACTTTGTATGACTAGAATGACCTTGTGTTGCAGGTCGTTGGATTGAAATGAAAAAAAAATACATGATTCCATTTAAAAAAGTGGAGGTGACCTTGACGTAGCTTCAGCGCCTCCACCGATAAAAAAATAGAGTGGTCCAGAATGACGGCCCTCTCGATCCCTAAAACATTTGTCTGAAACTTTTTTGAATATAATCAATAGTTTGACTGTTATTGCTCTGTAACACTGTATGTGCCCCACCTTGTATATATATATATATATATATATATATATATATATATATATATATATATATATATATATATATATATATATATATAAATATATGTGTTTTCATCTGTTAACTAAAGATCCTCTTCCTTTCTTCCGTCCACTTGGTACCTGATCTTTTTGGTACTTCATTCTCTGGAACAACTTCCCACTTATCAATTTTTCCTCTGTATATGTGTCGGTCCGAAATTTCTTTTGGTTGGTTTTCAACATTTCTCATGTCTGCCCCTACTTGTTGTGTCCATGGGAAAGTCTTTAGTTTGTCTACTCTTTCGAGAATTTGGTGGGTTAACCTGGTGTCAGGGAGTCTCTTAACATGTCCATAAAATTTTACCCTACTTTTCCTGAGGTCTGCCGCAATATAAGATATTTTTTCTGTAGATTTCCGTGAATGTAGGCGGTAACCATCTTCCAAATGTCTTGGTCCTAAGATTTCCCTTATGATTTTTCGCTCTTCTTTTAGGATATTCTCGAGCTCGCTTTTTTATTAAGCGTGAGAGTTTCTCCTGCATATAGGGCTTCAGGCTTGATTACAGTATTGTAATGTTTTATCTTAACATGGAGCAACATACATTTTGTGTTGTAAATTTCTCTTGTTCTCCCATATTCTCCTCTCATTTTTTGGACACGTGTGTTTTGAGCTATTTTTTCGTTTCCAGTTGGTGCGATGATTTCACCTAGGTATTTCAAGTGAGGGACTCTGTTGATCTGTCCATATTTCGTATTTAGATTTGATACGTCTAGTTTTGAAGCGAAAAATTCTGTTTTCTTGAAAGAGATTTGCAGTCCAACTTTTTTAGCACATTCCTGAAGAGTTTCAATTTACTTTATTGCTGTGATTTCATCACTGGACAGAAGAGCCAGGTCATCAAAAAATACAAAAGTGCTGTCATTTGATACCATTAAGCTTGTCTTAATTAACAGACGTATTAATAAAGAGATAAATAAAGAGACATATTTGAGATGGTTTCACGAACTAGCTAGTCATATAGAGTATTTCAAATAGAATAGGTACATGAACTGCAGATCATGCAATAACTCAGTTTTACACAATCTGATGGATTTCACTATATAACTACGACATATACATTTTATAGAGAGGCAATAGTGAAATCAGGAGCTCAGTGTCAAAAAGAGTATCGACAGAGAAAAAGGAAAAAAGAAGTTTTACAAAATACAGATTTAGAACATGCTGGCGTTAATTGCGTTAAAATATACAGAGATAAATTTTAATCAAAGAAGAAACGTGTTGAACCTGAATATTTACAATCATTGAAAGAAGATTACCAACCATATTAATCGAAATTAATGAAGAAACTGAAAAAATAATATTTAGTCCCTTTCTGAATAATTAAATTCAATCATCCGTCAATGAGGAAGCTCAGCAAGTAATAAGTCCAAGTTTTCAATCTTCCCAAGCCCCATACGAGGAACATGATGAATGTTCAGCGCCAAATGTCTTGTTGCATCATGACAGAAACATTGGCGGCGACGGTAATTGCCGTTAAAAGAGAAGTTGTTCGATTCTGTTAAATGCGCGAGGAACTTCGTTCCTGACGGGGGTCCCCTGACCGCATACGTTTTTTTTCAAAATATTGGCTCTGTGATACTTTTGGTATCTCATTTACTTGATATCTTGGCTCTTCTCAATTGAAAGTTTGCCGACTCCTGGTTTAGATTCACAATTGGACCTGGTGGTTACGTTATGACAACTTATGCAGGGTTCTGCTCGACCGATTTTGATTACATTTTTGGATGCTCTTGGGGGCACCGAGAAGACATTTGTCTTTAATTTGTAATCTAAACTTCCTCTGGCATTCCTGCCACTTTGCTGGATATAGGTAAAAAAGCACACTCTACTTTTAAGCTCCCGCTAAATCTAATGCATGTTAAGACACCTATCTGTAATATATCTAAACACAGTAACACAGCGCAGATTCTAAGAGAGACCAAATACATTGTGTGGGATGAAAGCACAATGGCTCACAAACGGGGTTTTGAAGTGCTCAATAGAACATTAAAGAGAAATAAGAGCCTGTTGGGCGGCATTACATTTATTTTTAGCAGGAAATTTTCAACAGACTTTACCTGTAGTTACCCGTAGCACAAGAGCCGATGCTGTCAAAGCATCTTTAAAGTCTGCGTATTTATAGACAATAATTCTGAAACTCGGAGACGGAGAATAGCCTACGTGTGATGATAAAATTAGTATTCCGCAAAGTCTTGCCACAGTGGTGACTAGTGATGGGCATAATCGAATGATTTCGATAATCGAATGATTAGTTATCGAGTGATCTCTCGATTTACCCTAAAAAATATTTTTATCAGTTATTATTGCATGTACCTGTAATATTACCTGTAGAATGCAATTTATGTAAATTAAGTAATTATGAACTTGTAAATGTAAATAATTAATTTAGTTAATAATTTGACGCATTTTCCGACAGTTTTCGCGGAAGTTAACGCGTATAACGAGAATATTGCATTTTTGTAACACTCTATTACTTCTTCTTCTTAATGGCACTACAACCGATTGCCGGTCTGGGCCTCCTTCAGCATGTTTCTCCAAGCGGACCTATCACTCGCCAACGTTTTCCAGTCCCGTACTTGAAGTTTTTCTAGGTCAGTTGTTACCGCATCCTTCCATCTCCCTCTTGGCCTTCCGGCCCTTCTCCTTCCCTCTGGTTGGCCATTGACCAACTTTTTCGGAACCCTATGATCACCCATTCTCTGCATGTGTCCGAGCCATCTCAATCTTGTCACCTTGATGAAACTCACAATATCTGGTTGATTGTAGAGCTGATATAGTTCGTGATTATATCTTCGGCGCCAGATTCCTTGTTCTTGGGTCGCTCCAAATATTGCACGTAGCATTCTTCTCTCAAATACTTCGCTCTGTGTTAAGCTCCATGCTTCTGCACCATAGGTTACCACCGGTCTTATCAGTGACCTGTACAGTGTGCACTTATGATTGGGGTGGATTGTTTTGGACCTAAAAAGTTTAAGTAGCCCATAATAGCACCTGTTACCAAGAGTTATCCGCCTTCTAATCTCCTCGCCCATCCGGTTTACGCTGTTCAGTTGCGAGCCCAAGTACACAAATGTATCTACTGTGTCAAAGTGCTTTCCGTCTAGTTCCAGCGTTGGTCCTACCTTAAGATGAGTTTCGTTAGCCACCATGTATTTCGTTTTGTTTACGTTGACAGTGAGTCCTAGGTTATTTGCTTCCTTCTCCATCAGCGAGTAAGTAGTTTTGGTCGCCTGTTCGCTTCTGCAAATTATATCAATGTCGTCTGCGTAAGCTAATAGTTGTGTTGACTTAAAGTACACAGTGCCGTTAGTATCCACTCCACTACTCCTAACGGCCTTTTCTAGTACGATGTTAAACAGTAAAGTTGCCAGTGGGTCTCCCTGTCGTAGTCCTTCATCTGTTATAAAAGTCTCAGACAACTTGTTTCGTATTCTTTCTACAGACGATACTTCAGACAGTGTTACTCTGGTTAGGGCTGTCAGTTTTTCAGGGAATCCGAAACTTGTCATTATCCCCCACAGGTTGTGTCTTATAACGCTGTCGTATGCTGCTCTGAAGTCCACGAATAGATGGTGTGTCGTGATATTGAACTCATTACATTTCTCCAGGATCTGCCTAATGCCAAACAGTTGGTCTGTGGTTGACCTGTTTGTGCGGAAACCGCATTGGTATTCACCGATATTCTCTTCTGCGTATGGTAGTAAGCGACGGTACAACACATTAGCGAAGACCTTGTATGCAATGTTTAGCAGCGTTATCCCCCTGTAGTTAGAACAATCTAACTTATCACCTTTCTTGTACAATGGGCATATTATCCCTAGCTTCCATTCATCCGGTAGCTTTTCCGTTCTCCATATGTTTAATATGAGATCATGCATGCACGATATTAAGGCTCTACCTCCATACTTCAACAATTCTCCTGGAATGCCATCTGCACCTGGCGCCTTATTGTTCTTCATCCTGCGCACTGCAGTCTCTACTTCTTCTAAGGTGGGTTCCTCCACTTGCTCGGTCCCTAATATTGATGTTGATGTTGGCGTTATACTTTCCTCTTGGACTACGTGAGTGTTCTGGTTGAGCAGGTCTCTGAAGTACTGACCCCACCTCTTGATACCCTTTTCTGTGTGTCCGATTACTCTGCTGTCCTTATCCTTACACAGAAGTGGCTGCTGTTTGTAGCCAAGTCTCGCATTTCTGACCTTTTGATAGAGTCCCCGAGTTTCGTTGGCATTACTCATTCTTTCTATTTCCGCCAAATCTTCTTCATCTTTTTCCGATTTCTTTCTTCGGAAGAGTTTTTTCTGGACTTTCCGTTTGTTTCGATAATCCTCTACATTCGCTCTAGTATTTCGTTGTAGTACTTTTTCTCTGGATTTGTTCTTGTCTGTCAGAGCTTCCTTGCATTCTTCATCGAACCAGTTATTACGCCATTGCCCCTTCTTCCACCCCACAACCTCTGCTGCTGTATCTTCGATGTCCTGCTTGATCTTTTGCCACGCTTCATTGACCTCTACTGGGGCGTTTTCTGGCCGTTTGGATATTCGTTCCTGCATTTGGTACTGAAATCTCTCTTTCATCTCATCGGTTTTGAATTTTTCCAGATCGTATCTCTTAACTGCCAGCTGTTGTGTGCGTTGACAATCAATTCTAGCCCTAAGCACCGCCCTTACCAAATAATGATCCGAATCTACATTGAGGCCTCGACAGGCTCTTACATCCAGGATATTTGAACAGTGTCTCCCATCTATCATCACATGGTCTATCTGGTTCAATACTCTACCACCTGGTGATTTCCATGTGGCTTTGTGAATATTTTTGTGTGGGAAATATGTGCTACTGACTACCATGTTGTTGGTCGTCGCAAAGTCTATCATCCTACTTCCGTTTTCATTAGTCTCAGCATGAAGACTGTGCCGTCCGATTGTTATCACGATATGCTTTCTGCAGTTCCTCGTAAAATTGGTCCTTCACGTTTTCTTCCTTGTCCTCAGTTGGTGTGTGGACATTAATCAGGGTGACGTTTCTAAATTTCCCTTTTAGCCTTATGGAGCATAATCGTTCACTTATTGGGTTAAAACCAATTACTGCCTCTCTGGCCTTTCCTGTGACAATAAAACCGTTAGTAAGTTCTTTCCAGGCCACCTTGTTTCTTGAACAGCAGTTATGTCCATTCCGCCGATTTTTAGGGCATCCGTTAAAGTTCTCAACCCACCTGGCCTCGATAAAGTTACAACATTCCACGATGCAATTTTCCAATCGTTCTCCCTTTTCCGTTACTTGTGTCGTTGCCGTATTTCCAGTCCATTCCGAGGCATTATTGAAGGTTTCATAACAGGTTTTGTTTTATGGTGCTAGTTGTTAATCACACGCCCAAACCCCCTGATGATCGGAGGACCATTTCTCCCGCTCTCGCTAGCCCTGACCACCCTTACCATCCATACGGGTTGGTTACCGCATCTCAGGCTAGAGTGGTCAGGTTACCAGGGTTCACCAGACGTGAAGGTGAGAGTCGGAATTGGGTAGGAGAGGCTATGCGACAATCTCTTTCAGTGCGATAGTCGTGTGGTACGCATGCACTACCCCCTTTGAACCCCTTGGTTCACTCTATTACAATCCTAGTAATTTATAACTGTAATATAAAAATATTATAAATGCATGTGCCTCTATAGAGAGGTTTCAACATTTCGAGCGGCTGTTTCTCCTAAACAAACATTTGGGCATTTTATAAACAAACGTGAGATGAAGAAAAGCGTAGAGAAATCTTTGATAATCGTATTCCATCGTTAGCATATTTTATGGCAGTAAAATAAATAAATTTAAATAATATTGGATTCTAAATATGATCCATAAGACCATAAATACCAAATTTGAAAATATTTATATTAGTTCTCGTTGATAAGGGAAAGGACCACTCAGTTTCACTGTCAGTCTCAGCTGAATATTCAGTCGTCGAGTGTTGTCTTGTGCACAGTGTGTCCAAAAAGCTTTTTCAATGCCGAGGCAAAGTGTTAAACGATTTTTAGTCTGGGCTTACTTCGAAAAAAAAGGCGACAGAACAGTTTTGTGTAACAAGTGTAAAAAAACATTACAATATTTTGGTAATACCACTAATCTCAGAAAACATTTTAAAATATTGCATCCGTCTCTCTTAATAAACCCTTCTGACAACCGTGAAAATTCAAACGATGATGCTGATGACCCAGGTGAATTGATTCAGAAGACACTTGTATCGTTGCCATCAACATTGTCAATTGTTGATACCGTCGCTCATTTTCCTTCGCCACTTCTTCATCCATTACGTCCACCGGCCACAAAACGAAAACGTCAACTCAAATTATTTGGTAGTACGAATGATACTAATATTTCCGAGAATGAACAGGCCAAAATTGATAAAATTTTAGTCGAAATGATAGTTTCTGATTTTCAGCCTATATCCATCGTCGAGAATAAAGGCTTCTTAAAATACACAAACAAGTAGAACCCGCTTTATGAACCCCCGAGCCGGCGAAAAATTATGTCTTCTCTGATTCCAAACATGTATACATCGATATTGACCAAAAGTAAAAACAAGTTAGCTGTACCTTCACATTTGGCGATAACAACGGATATATGGACATCATGTTCTTCTAAATCGTTTTTAGCGATTACTGCCCATTACATAAAAGAAAACGAAATGATGAGCTCCTTGTTGGAAACAAGACAATTATTTCAACGTTATTCAGCAGAAAATGTTGCCAGTGTCCTCAAAGAATTTCTGTCCCAAAGAATTTTGAAAGAATGTAAGATTTTTGATAAAGTCGTCAGTATTGTCACAGACAATGCTTCAAATTTGAAAAATGCAGCTAACGAGCACCTTAATAACTATCATCACCCATGTGTGGCACATACTCTCAATCTGAGTATCATGGACGTCCTAAGGAACGACGATGTCCAGCAATTGCTCGAAAAGTGTAAGAAAATCGTGGCTCACTTTAAAAGAAGTAGAGTAGCGTCTGGCGAATTGGTGAAAATGCAGCGCCAAATGAATCTTCCACTACTTAAAGTCAAACAAGAAGTTTCAACGAGATGGAATTCTTGTTTGTTTATGATCGAAAGACTGTAAGATACTGAAGTTCCATTATCGGCAGCAATGTCCAATCTTTCCGGCATACCTCCTCTGTTATCGTCTGATGATTGGGTCGTCCTTAAAGAGTGCACATCTATACTTAAACCTATGGAAGCACTGACAACGGAGTTATCAGGCGAAAAATATATAACGATATCAATGATCATTCCTTTAATTCACGGTCTAACCTCAACACGCCCTCAACAGCATAAAACCCACAACTCTCATAGCAAAAGATGTGCAAAAAAACCTGCGAGATGTAATCTCGAGGAGATTTGGTTCGTTAGAAAAATTAAAAATTAGTGCTAAAGCGACATTTTTGGTCCCTCGATTCAAGAAACTGGGCTTTGGCAAAGAAGTAAATGCCGAACAAACACAAAATTGGATAACTGAGGATATTGAGAACCTGATGGTTGCGGCAGGTAACCAGAATCCACAGAATTTAGATCTTTGAATGTCTGCAGTTCAACAATCTAGAGGTAAAATATAATTTTTTTAACAAATATTCAATTAAAACATCGTAGAATTTGGGTTTTGTAATATTCATTGTATTTTTAGGTTCAGATGAAAATTCAATCAAGTTTGCCATGGGAACATTTTGAAATGAAAACAAAATGCGATCATCTAGTTACGACTCCCTCTACTTCGGCTATCATTCAAGTTAAACAATACTTGGAACTACCGCTAATAGAAAGGAAACTGAATCCCTTACAATTTTGGGAATCAAAGAAAAAAAAATTCCAGAATTGTACCAACTTTCAAATAAGTATTTGTGTGTGCCAGCAACATCAGTACCATCTGAACGGGTATTCTCAAAAGCCGGCGAACTTATAAAAGGTAGAATGGGCAGGTTGAATAGTACAAATGTAAACCA
The DNA here is from genome assembly GCA_944588485.1 of Phosphuga atrata. Lineage (NCBI taxonomy): Eukaryota > Metazoa > Arthropoda > Insecta > Coleoptera > Silphidae > Phosphuga > Phosphuga atrata. The sequence continues at coordinate 19,676,054 of OX155898.1, read as the reverse complement.
AATTATGTTCCTAAACAGTAATTCTCCATTTTAATTTTTAATAAATACTCATATTTTGTCGTAATTAATTCAATTTTGTTACTTTATCACCAACCTAGTTTTTGTTAAAAAATTCAACTTTAAAGTTTTAAAATAGTGTGACCCATCACTGCTTAAAAGATTCTACTTCAAAAAGTTTGTTTCCTCATTCTCAAACAAAAAACCTGTAACAAAGATATAAGTGGTGGCGCCTGCAGATTCCGAATACTAAAGTCATTCGATTGCGCATCTCGGCACTGCCGACGACTACTAACGCCAGATTCCGCTTCCCAGTCCGAATGATCATTCCTAACTAGATACGAATGCACGAACTCCAGCCGAATACTAAAATATTTCGATTATGCACATTTCGGCAGAGCCGATGACTACTAACGGCTAATTCCGATTCTCAACTCCGGGTGATCAGTCGTAACTCATGCGCATGAATGATAAGCGACTATTCGAATGATCCAGAATAATTCGAATGATTCAGCTCTATTCATCACTCGTCCGCACGTGTATTAATCGAGAACTCGAATGATTTAGAATAATCGAATGGTCGATAATCGTCACTCGATTATGCCCATCTAGTAGTGAACTGGAATGTGTAAGTGAACTGACTAGCAAAGTATACCCCGACATAGAGCACATTAAGGTGAAACCCATAGATTGGTTATGTGAGCGTGCCATTCCGGAAAATGACAGAGCAGCTGCTATAAATGATCTTTAACTGAGTCCTTGGAAGGAGACGAAATGCAGTATAAGTCAGTAGATTCAGTGTTGCAATCTGATGACGCAGTAAATTTTCCAGTAGAATTTCTAAATACCTTAAATCCAGCTGGTCTACCATTGCATAATCTTATTGTCAAAATTGGCGCACCAGTGATGCTTTTAAGGAAATTCAAACCTCCGAAGTTACGCAGTGGCATCAGACTTCAGATAAAAGTTCTACATCGAAACATTATCGAGGCTACTGTAAACAGTGGATGTGCTCAAGGGGAAACTCTATTTATAGCTCGAATACCCTTAATACTCTCAGAATACCTATCTCACTTCAAAAGGTTGCAGTTTCCACTCCAAGTTTGTTTTTCAAAAATAAGTCCCAAGAGTTATTGAAATTGGCCGGTATAAACCTAAGAGAAGACTGTTTCTTATACGGATAGTTGATGTAGCCTGTTCCAAAGTAAGTTCTGCGAGCAGTTTGGTAATCCTTGCACCGAGAAGCGTTACTGAAAACGTTGGTCTTAAACAGGTTTCCGTCTTACACGGGTAATCATTTTTTTCTCTTATTCTCAATTTTTATAGTATGGACATGTATGTAATACATTTGGTTTATTAAAATTTAGTTTTTTCTTTCCATTCCTATATTGAAATCCTGAAGCTAACTTAACAATATATTTCCAGCCATCCAAAGCTTCTTATTTGCATGCCATTCAATAGGTAAATCATTTATAATCAGTTGATTAAAGCACCTGGGTTTCAAAGATTTGCCAATAATCAAAGGTTCTTGAATTTCTCGAATTTTCCTTCAGCAAAAGTGACTCGTTCTTTTGAATGCTAACCACCGACACATTTCTCATTTCTTAGTGCAAAAGTTTCATTTGGCAAAGCACGAAAAAAAGCGCTATTTCATCTCCGTATGCTATGTCCTTAGGCCTATATCCCTCAATTTCTATTACGATTCTTTTTTTTTATAATCCTAGACTGTTTGCTGACAGATACCAGCGGTTTCCTCAAAAACTGTGCCAAATTTAATGTCAAAATTTCGTTTACACTAGCTGTTAGTATCTTCTTTCGGGAATTCTGTCGGGAAAACGGTTTACGGTAATGTTTATTAGGTTATCGCTGCTCTGTTTGCTCAGATGATACCGACGCAAAAACACCAATCAGACTTCGAAAACTCTTACCCCTTACTTCCTTATTGGTAGACGAATCTTCCAGCATTGAGAATTTCCTACTACTACCGTTAAATATGACAAAATCCGTTTCCGTCTTAAGAATTATTTTCCGTTTTACACGGGTTGTTTTAAATGGGAAAATAAACGCTTAGCAAAAAAACTCCGTTTAATGCAGGTTGCGTCTTTTACGGGTTCCGTCTTAGACAAGTATTATGTTTATTACAATGAACATAGTTCACGAATTAATAAAAAAATGTGAATAATATGCTTAAATATTCCAATTAAAAACCCAAAATTGTGAATTAATATCTATATCTAACTTACAATTTTGTGTCAACCAAGTGTTTAATACCTAATAGGGGCATTTAAAAGAATATTAGATTCTGGATTTTGGGGAAGCACGGAAAGAGCCTCCACGCGTGCATTTTTCCTGTATATGCAGAACATGCCGGCGCTCCCTGGTAACACTGTCCAATCAGACAGTGGCAAATCCTTCCACCTCCGTAAACCACCACGAAAAAGTAAAGTAAGTCAGGATTTTGTTCATATTTGGATTAATTGTACTTCTGTATGACCTAAATGAATGCATATCATTATTTTTTTTGTTATTGTAGACAGTTCTGAACGTCTCAGACACGTGAAAGTCTACAATGGCACATGAAATGAATAGCGTACTCCCTTGTATGCCACGGCGTGAAACAATTAAAATAAAATGAATTACAAAATTCAAGTGTTTTAATAATGTGTTTGATTCATTCTCAAAATTTTCGTATGCAATTAATATTTACAAATACGAATTATATTTAGATTCAGATAATAAAACATACACAATTAGTAAGCAGTTTTTTTGTTTTTGTTGAGTTGCTTGAATAATTAATAGCTTCAATTTATGCTTTTCCATCACGAATCATTAAAGCATAAAGCAAAATCATTAAGAATAAATAAATTTGTTTGCATTTCTTATCAGTTAACTATATGTTTTGTTATTAATATATAAGAAACTTCACCATCGTCATTGTAATCGTGATGGCGATAGAATGGCTAATTAAACAGTCGATGATAAGCGGGTTTAAACGTTGAAGATTTTAATTATATGCTGACTGGTAATGCAGTCTGGAGACGCATCAAGTACGAAACACTTAAGTTGACGCCTACCAGGAACAGTGTCAAGTCTCATTGTCGCAACCACGAGTCTTACTTGGTAATAATTTTGCTACTGGTTATATGAAAAAGAAATATTAACTGAATGATAAATAGTCAATAGTCAATAACACGTCGATAGGTTGTGTGAAAAAAAGGCGATTTTTTAATGACAACATGTATTTATTCTACGCAGACGAAGTCGCGGGCATCAGCTAGTTTCTTCTTCTTCCTTTGAATAGGCCTATTTTGGACCACGCTTGTTCAACTGTTGGGCTTTGAACTTTGCCCAGTATTGTCGCATCTTCTGCCGGTGTATCTCCTTTCTCTCTTCTGTCCAGGGGGTACCTTTCCTACGGGGTTTTTCCTGCAATCCACGGACTTCCTTCAGGGTGCGTCTCACAGACTGTCTGTTTTGGAGATCTGTTATTCCCAGTTCTTTAATATCCTTCTCGGTTTCTGTCAAGCAAGTGTTACGAACCTTCTTGTTTTGCCAGAAGTTGAACAGACGGTTGGTTAGTCGGTTTGGAGGCAATCTTGCAACGTGGCCATAGAAAGCTACCCTTCTTTTCCTTGCACAGTCAGAGAGCATCTCAATATGTTCGTAGAGCTCACAGTTATGAGCTCACCGCCGTTCGTAGAGCTCACCGCCTTCGGATTTCCCCATCTTCCTTTACCGGGCCTAGGATCTTCCTGAGGATTTTCCTCTCTCTGATTTCCAATTTCTCTACTAGAGCACTTCGGTTCAAGGAAAGACACTCCGTGGCATATAGGGCTTCTGTTACTAAGACTGATGTGTAGTGCTTAAGTTTCAGGTTGCCTGACAGGCATTTCTTATTGTAAGTGTTCCTAGTCAGTCGATAGGCTAGTTCTAACTCGTTGACTATCTTGAATAATGATGCTCTTTCTGAGTTGGGCTCAATCCATTCGCCGAGATACTTAAATTTCTCAGTCCTCTTGATGTTTCCCTGTTCTAGTAACATCTCTCTGTTTGCTTCTCTGAAGTTGGTGAAGAATTCTGTTTTCTCCAGCGACACTTGAAGACCCACTTTGGCAGCCTGTTTTCTGAGGCAGTTTACCTGCATTGTTGCCATCTCAAGAGAATCAGCAAACAGTGCCATGTCATCTGCAAAGGCGAGGCAATCTACAACCAGTCCATCGTTCTTACGTTATAGGTATATACCACTCTGAGCACCGAAATTGTTCAGTTCCTTGCGCCATTCATAACCTTTTCAAGGACACAGTTGAAGAGAAGTGGGGAAAGTCCATCTCCTTGTCTCACTCCAGTTTTTATTTCCAAGCTTTCTGAAATTACGCCTCTAAATTTAACCTTGGAATGGGTGTTGGTCAAAGTTTCTAGGATGAGTCTGCGGGTTTTGTTGTCTAGCCCTAGTTCCTGGAGTACTTTGTTTAGCGTTTCTCTATCAATGGAATCGTAGGACCTCCTAAAATCAACAAAGGTGACGACCACCTTGCGCTTTCTTATCTTGGAGTATGCAGGTACAGTTTTAAGATTGAGGATCTGTTCAACACAGGATCGGGTCTTTCTGAAGCCTGCCTGGTATTCTCCCAGTTGACTATCCAACTGATTTTCTGCCCTTGTTTGTAACGCCTTCGAGAGAATCTCGTATGTTACCGGGACGAGAGAAATTCCACGGTAGTTGCTTAGATCAGTAAAATCTCTCTTTTTGTGAAGCGGATGGATCAGAGCAGATTTCCAATCGGGTGGTAATTTTTCTGTTTCCCAGATGTCCTGGATGATCTCAGTTAGCTTGCGCACGGCATTGTTTCCAGCACCTTTCCACAGTTCAGCAATGATAGAGTCCTCTCCAGCTGCCTAATTATTTTTAAGGAGTTGAATGATCTGGTAAACTTCTTCCAATGAAGTGGGAAGCGAGTCCGGGTTTGGTGTGCTTTGTTTATAGTCAAAGTCTTCGCTGGGTGGGTCACTGTTGAGTAGTTTTTTAAAGTACTGAGCTAAAAGGTGGCAGTTGGCCTTGTCGTTATAAGCCAGTTTTCCTTGTGAGTCTCTGAAGTGGAGGCTTGGCGGAGCGTATTTTCTGAGTGCCTGCTTGAAGGTTCCAAAAAGTCTCTGGAATTATTTTTAGCAAAGCTCTCTTCGATTTAGGTTAGTTGGTTTTGTGTGAAGGTTCGTTTGGTTCCTCGAATAATCTTGGTTGTAACCTTTCTCTGTTCCAAAAATTTATGACAATTTTCCTTGGTCTTTTTAGAATTCCACCCAGGCTCTCTATCTTTGGGCTATTGCATTGTCACAGTCTTCAGTCCACCACGGATGCTTCCGTCTTCCAGCGAGAGGGGCGATTTCATTGGCTGCCTTGACAAGAGTCTCCTTTAGTTGGTCCCAGCTATTTAGGCCTGTGTTGTTCACTCTCTGACTTACTTCTTGACTGTTCTTAAGTCGCTTTACGTCAAATCTTACCATTTTAGAGGTTCTGTGTAATCTAGTGTTTCTAGGCTGGAGCCTTATTTTGATATTTGAGAGGTAGTGGAGTTCAGATTGGCGCTTCTTAGTACCTTCACGTTTTGTATTTCCTTTTGATCTATCTGGAATTCACCCAGGTTGGTATTAGCTGAAATACAAGTCTTCTGTTTCCTTGGCAAGTGTTTGAACGCTGTAGACATCATGAGCAACCCAAAAGTCCTACACAGTTTCACCAATCGTTTTCCGTTGCGGTTGGTTCGCTTATGCGCCGGATAATTGCCCACTATGCTTCTGTATTTTTTCTCTCTTCCCAATTGAGCATTGAAGTCACCAAGCAGTATTACGGTGTGCCTCTCTGGAAGTTTAGAGATAATATCTTCTGCCTTCCCAGAATTTATCAGTTCTGTGTGGATTGCGTCTGTTGTCCTGGTTGATTGGGGCATGTATATTGACTATACTGTAGCCCTTGTTTGTGCATTTGAGAGAGAGGGTGGATACACGACTACTCGGGGAGGTATAGTCGCTGACTGAATCCAGTATCCTGTGACTGATTATAAATCCTGTACCTAAGTGGGGTCCGTTCTTCATTACCCGCTGATCCACTTTTCCTTTGAGGATTCTGTAGCCTTGGGACTCGAAGGCATGTTCGTCCGTAAATCTGGTTTCCTGTACTGATGTCACTATTATGTTGTGTCGTGTTAGTGAATCAGTCAAATGTTTCAGTTTACCTACTTTTAGCAGTGAGTTGGCATTAAATGTTGCGAAGAAGTTTTGCCGTATTGGTCTGAGTTTAAGTCCGGTGATTTCAAGATGCTCCGACTCATCCTTAAAGCATGTTGGTGCGGACTCCCCAGAATCCGAAGGTCCGCTAACGTCACCATAGGTGACGGTGGATTGGTTACCACCTGGGGTTCATTTAGCAAAATTTTCCTTCATGCTCAGTTGAAGAATATTCTTCGTGGGACAGTGGCGAGACATTTAGCATCAGCTAGTTTATTATATATTTTAAAACTGTATGAAAGGTCAATATTGATAAGAAAACGTTTTAAAAAAAATGTGTTTTGTAATTGCACAAATATATTTGTTCTATACACATTTTATAAAAAGTAGCTAAAAATAATTTTACCTTTCGGATCTAGTTTCCTGTAGTATTTCAAATGTGACAAACATGTAATTTATTTAAAATGGCTGCTGCTTTCAAAATTTTCAGAAACATTCCAAATTCCCGTCTTCCCCTCACCCATATTGAACGTTTCAAATCAACTCAAAAAAATTCCATCAAAGTTACACTATGCGGTGCAGCAGGTATAACAAAAAAATATACAAAACTTTGCCGGTTGCATTAATTTACTTTGACACATATGTCTGTAGTTATTCCTGTGCTTATATTTTTCAAAAAATGGTTTACACATAGAAAACACCGCACTACATATACAAAGAAAATAAGATAACTGTAAAAAAATAAAATAGGGTTTACAGGTAAGATTTTTTTTCTTTTCAGGTGCTGTCGGTCAAACTCTAAGCTTACTGCTGAAACAGTCGCCATACATAGACGAGCTAGCTCTGTTTGACTTAAAATCAACAGAGGGATTGGCATTAGAACTCGGTTATGTGGATACAAAATGCAAAGTTGCCTCATACAATGAATCTATCGCAAACGAAGCATTTTTGGTACATTCCAACACACACATTTAATATTGCTAAATGACTCTTGATTACTGTTTTAGAATGCAAGTATAGTTGTAGTTGCATGTGGATCTCGGGTCACGATGTCGGATGAAGAGAACTCAACGTTCAGAAAGAATGGAAATAAAATAAAAGAGTTAGCGAAATTAATTGCAACGTATTCACCACACGTAAGTATTTTTCCAACTATCAAAAGTTTTGAAAAAATATACCAAATTCAGGGTCGTAGCTAGGGGTTAGTATTGGGCTTCGAACAACAACAGAGGTATACATGAAATGACATTTATATTCATGTGAAAAAATGAGATATGGGAAAAATAACAATAATAAAAGGGAACTAATTTTTACAACTGTTATTTAAACATTAGGGACGTTATTCTGATCAGTTGAAAAAATAAACGGGCAGTCATTTTATTTTTCGGCGGTTGGTAATTTGGTGGGAAAGTAAAACATGAAATGTAAAAAAATCAAAAATGGTCGATAAATTCATCCAGCAATGTCGGTACAAAAAAAAAAACTGAAAAGTGTAATAAATAAATGGGCAGTAAAATGATGGAATGAGCAGTAAAATGATGGAATGGGTAGAAGTTAAACAATTCGGTAGTTCACTAAGAGCGGTAAAATTCAAACTTAACTTTGAAAACAGCGGCAAACTTCCATTGAATGGGGCGGGAGTAAAAGCGCATGTTGCGCGAGCGGCCAATAACAAGTCTTTTCTTTTTCTTCGCATTCATTTGGTTTATCACCGTCTGCGCTAGTGCATTGTTTTCTTTTATTCGAAGGTATTGTAAATTATTTAAGGCATAATTGTCCAGGTTTTTTTTATTAAAATGGAGGAAAGCCTGAATATTGACCGGTGTGCAGCAGGCCCATCGCAAATAAATAAATCTGTGGTGCCATTACTTCAATCAGATAGCAACAGGGAAAGCAGTGACCAAGAACAAAACGTCCCTCTGAAAAAAAAAACGTGTGTATCATTCATGGGTATTCGTGAAAAAAATTTACAGTGCCTAGCTCAAGAAGTGTTAGATCAACAAAATATTTGGTCTATTAATTATTCGAATGATTCGGAAGAAGGCAAGAAAACGTATTACAGGTTTAATAAAGTAATAAAACGTGGACCTCAATGCTCAGCTAAAAGGTATCTCTTATATGATTCTTTGTCAAATGATGTAATTATGTACCGTACTGAAGATAATCATGACCACGAAAGCAGAGTCCACAGAACGTGGATTATCGGAAGTAGTAAAAGAAGAAGTGAATAAATTATTTGATCTTCATTTAAAGCCTAAAGCTATAATGACTGCCCTCTCTAAAGTTGAAGGTCTCAAATTACCAAAGATGTCCCAATTGAGAAATTACCTCGCCGATCGTCGCCGTGTATTATATGGAAATCATACGATTAGTTTAGGAGAATTACAGCAGTGGCTTCAAGGTAATTCAGCACTACCAGCAAATCCCCATGAAGCATTTGTGACAGCATACGAGATTTCAGATAAAGATGCAGCTTTTCGTTTTATTATGTCAAAAAAATACCTGGTAGAGTTAGCTCGACATATAAATATCTTACATGCAGACGCTACCTATAAACTTATTTGGCAAGGGTACCCTGTCCTTATTGTAGGGACCACATACAAACAAAGAAAGTTCTATGCTTTATGCTTAGCTGTTTCTACTACAGAACAACAGGATGACTATGAACTGATTTTCAAAAGCATGAAAGATTGTATCCATTTACTATTCGAAAGTACTTTCAAGCCAACGATTTTGGTTGCTAAAGCGGCAAAAAGCATTGAAAATACTTTTAATGAAAAATTCAAAGATACAAAGGTTCGTATGTGTTGCGCACATGCCAAAAGAAATATGCAGTCTAAAGTAGAAAGCCTCGTAAAGAAAGCTGCCCAGAAACAAATTTTGGCAGATATAGATGTACTACATTTCATAACCAACAAGGATGCTTATGACAAAGCTATTGAATATTTTTTACAGAAATATGAAAATGAAAAACTTTTATTGCATACTTCAAAGATCAGTGGCTCTTGCAAAACCGAAATTGGTATCTTGGTGCAGCGCCACCTTCGCCTTCGACGAATAATGCTCTTGAGGCATTGATAATGAAAATCTTACTATCGAGTACCAGCTGCACAAGCTACGGATTGCGTAGTATTTGAAAATCCACCCGAAAATGTTGATGAGATTAAGGAGCAATTTTTCAGTACATGGGAGGTTATATTACCTAAAAATAGCGAGAAATGAGCTCAAGGAACATGTACTTGTCCAAATTTTTATAAAATTTATATGTGTAAACACATAATTGGCCTGTCCATACGCTTAAAGTACGCTGTTTCTCCTGTTGAAGCCAAAAATATTCCTCTCGGACAAAAGAGGAAGAGGGCCTTTGGAAGCAGGCCTTCCAAAGCCAAACCTGCTCTTATTATGCAATAAGTCTAACAATTTATTTGCTATTCACTAAAATAAAACAGGATAAATCATACAACCATGCTTAATTATTTTTCCTTTTTTACATTACATACTAAAACATACAATGAATATATTTTACCGTCTCATTGTTTTTAGGACAAGCTTATAATGAGATTTCTTACTGAACTATTTTGATTAGTTAACTGCCCACATGTTACTGCCCATTCAGCCATTTCACTGCTCAATATTTATTTTTTTACCCATTTCAATATTTATTACAACTCATTTATATTTAGCTTACTGCTTAGTTTTTACTGCCGAATTTGTTAATAAACATACATTTTGTAATTTTTAACTTACCAAAAGTACAATATACAACTGCCCCTTTAAATAGGTGCCATAATAAAATAACAAATATACACAAATGTTACAAAAATATTTGCAAAACGTTTTTTCGACCAAACGTACACTCGATCTGAATTAAAAATATCAAACGTTTTTTCGATGATCTTGTTTAATCAGACAGCTGTTCTATCAAATAAAATTGTCAATCGTTTTTTAATTTCAAGTGATACAAACAAATTTATTGGAATCACCTGTGGTAAACCCAAACACATTAGAGAACTAATCTTCCGTTTTTTTAAAGATATCTTTTTTTTAATACTATTTCAACCGCATCAATTTCTGTCACATAGTAAATATTCACGAGAACCAAACCGTTCAGTCTGTTTTTACTCATAGTGTTGGCCAAATAGTCTTTCAGTCTCCTTAGGCTTGTGAAAGTCCTTTCTGGGGTAGCAGGAAGCAGGTATGCTGGCCAAAATATATAGCAAGGTGTAAATATTTGAATACAGTTGTCGATTATGGAGTAGGGGAGATGCTTTTTTTTAATTTCCTCAAGTGACTCCACTGAAACGGAAGGACAGAGAGACCGCCAGCGATGGCATTACTGCCTCTGCCCACCCTTAAAAAATATTCTATACAATAGCATTTACAATTTACAACAACAATTACAACAAAAGTAATACAAAATAAAAAGAAACAAAAAAAAACAAGAAAAACCCTATCGCCCTTGTTCCCATCCAGGCAACTCCTTAGCCCGCATGACTGTAGCCGCGAATCGGCTTAAGGCCGCCCACACACCCCGCCCCACCTCGCCAGCGAGGCCACCCGCCTCGGCTTTGACCGTGACTTCCCTCCTTCTCCCAACGCAGACACGCCACGAGAGTGTGCTCCGCGTCGTCGCGCACGCCCTCTCCACAGGATATGCACCTGTCGTCTGGGGCTTTCACAATCCTATGGAGATACGCTTGGAAGGACCCGTGTCAAGTAAGAACCTGGGTGAGGAAGTACGAACCCACCTCGTCCAGCCCTCGCCTCATCCACCGAATTAAATCAGTGATGAGACGGCGAGTCCACGCTCCGTTTCCGCCACCTGACCACCTCTCCTGCCTACAGGCAAATCCTTGCCTCCCCGCGGTTCCAACCAGAAGTTCTTGCGTCCCTCACCGACGCGGGCTCCATAACAAGGAGGTCCGAGGGAGGAATCCGCGATATGACCTCCACGGATATGACCTCCACGGCGTCACTACTAACAGTGCGGTAAGCCCGGGGGACCCTGATGGCCACCGGGCGCAGTGCCCGTCGCAAACGCTCCCTGTTACGAGCGTTACCCCTCACCGCCGTTGCCTACACCGGTGCCGGGTATAGGAGTCTGCTAGTGGCCACACTAGCCATAAGCCTCGTCCTACCCTCCCCAGGCCCGGTGGCCCTCGGGATGAGACGCGCCACCTGTTGTGACGCGCTTGCCGCGTTGCCGGCGGCGTGGCACACGTGTAATCCCCACTGACCCGCCTGGAGGATCACACCGAGGTACCGAATCGACCGTTCGACAGTGTTGGGCATAATTCAATTAATTTTTTAATTGTAGAATCAAACAATTACAATTTTAATTGCAATTAAATCAATTGCAATTAATTTAATTGAATTAACTGTTTAATTGTGAGATGCAATTGAAATCAATTGCAATTAAATCCATTAATTGTGGTTTACAATTAATTTAATTGCAATTAAAATTTTAATTGTTAGTTACAATTAACTTAATCATCAATTGTTTATTATTACAATTAACAATTAATACTATTTGATGAATGTAAAAACTTTTCCCTCTTGTCACCGTGTATCCCTCCCTTGTAACCGTGCTTTCCCGCATTGTGCCAAATAAAATAATTTCCAATATTGTAAATAATCTAAATAGTTGGGAAAGATGGTTCGTTCTGGACCCTCCACTTCCGGCCCCCAACCTCGCTCCCACTTCCGATTCCCACACCACTTCCGGTTCTCACCCCCACTTCTGGTTCACACTCACACTTCCGGTTCCCACTCAAACTTCCGGTTCCCACTCAAACTTTCGGTTCCCACACCACTTCCGGTTCCGGAACCGGAAGTGGTGTGAGAAAGTGGGAGGCGGGAACCGGAAGCAGGGTGGGGACCGGAAGTTGAGGCGGAGGGTCTATTTGTTTCTTAAATAATAATTGTCGGCCAAAAAAATTATACAAATTTCGTGCGGAAACGATTTTACAGCGCTCCAGCTAATGCGGAACTCGCCCTTCGGGCTCGTTTCCCAAACGAGCTGTCACGTTCTAAAATCAAACTTTCCACACTCTAATGTAAATAACTATTTCAGTTACGCATTATGGCAAGTGATACATTGGAGTATAATAAACATCTTCTAACCGATATTTATTAATTGTTAATTGTAATTGTAAAAGTGCATCAATCAATTAACAATTAATCAATTGTAATAGCAAAATTTTACAATTAACAATTAATTAATTGTTAATTGTGATATATTGCAATTACAATTAATTATTTTAATTGTTAGTTGCAATTAAATCTCGCAATTTAATTGTTAATTGTTTTCACAATTAATCTTTGCCCAACTATGCCGTTCGACCGGTATCCTCTCCCAAAATTTCGATCTCCAGAATGCCTCTACCTGACCTTCTGGTGGAGAGCAGGGCCGCCTGTGTTTTAGAGTTCCCCCGTGCTTCTTCAATTTCAGAACTGGTAGCAAACTTTGAAGGTAACACACCACTAGACGGCACTACTTTGGGGTGTTTTGTTCAACCTTTGTCAAACCTTTCAACCAATTGTTGAATTGTATGTTTGTATTGTTTGAAAAAGTGGTTAGCTTAAGTTATATTAGAGATAATAAATCAAGGCCACATACAACGCGGTAGCGCTAACTCTCGATCCAAAAAATGGAGAATTGTTGCAATTTATCTAACTTCGATAATAAATTTCGATAATAACACGGCTATCAAAAAACGACAATAATGATAGCTGTGTACCGTTCACCGTAAACGCCCTACATACAATTCATAGAAATTGGAACTACTAGGTATAATATATCCAGAAAACAAACAATACTAATTGTGGGGTACTTCAACATCAACACTTTAAAAGCCTCACGACAGCTCCACCAACTTCACTCAATGATACTATCCTTCAACACAGTACTAGCAATGAAAACGCCTAGCCATCCAGCCACCGGAACCTGTATCGACAACATCGCTATCAAAACGGAAATGGATTATGCCTTTAAAACCTTAGAGTACCAAATATCAGACCACAGCGCCCAAAAGATCACTTTCTATCAAGAAAGAAGAATCACTATAGAACGCAAATACATAAGATCATTTAACCAAGAAGACAGATCTAAATATAAGCAGGTTCTAAAAGAAGTAACCTGACTCAAGACTAGGGTTTCTGAATATCCGCACTTTTTCAAAACCGCGGTTTTCGGTTTTTGAAAATCAAAACCCGCGGTTTCGGGTTCGGTTTTAAGAACTTTTGGTGGTAGTGCCTGATATTTAAACGAGATCTTAGTTTTGTACAAAAGTTGCCGCTAAGGGAAAATGAACTTTCGGAGTAGGTGGATGTAGCTTTAATTGTAGAGAGTGCTTGAAACAAAATATTTAATCTTTTTGTTCTTAGAAGTTTTTTTATATTTAGCAAACTCCTTTTGCATAGAATTATTATAGCGATTTGTTTGCATATAATAAGTATTTTTATTTAATTCTTCTTGAATAGCTTGTTGTACTTCGTCTTGCAAGGAATAGTTTGGATTGGTCAAAATAGTCTTCCTCTAATTCTTCTGAAGTTGCCGAACATTCACCTTCGACTTCAACCTTATTGTTGTCTGGATAAAGTCGTTCAAAAAGATTTTCCGCCCATATTAAAACAGACTTTGTTTTTGAACTTTCCAATTCCAGATTTTCACGGGTCTTCAAACGTTCCATGATATTTTTCAGTGAAGCTTTGCTTATATCTTCTTCTTGTGACCGTCGTGTCACAAGAAGTTGACCGAAGTGTCGTGACCGCTTCAATCGTTAACCATGATGTTGGCTACTAAGTTCATGATTTGAACTTTGTCGACTGCTGCACGAAACAGCTGGGTTGTTGTTTTGCCATACCATGTCTTTAGATTTTTTAACCATGATGTCGTCCTTCGTCCTACACTACTTTTTGCCATTATCTTTTCCTGAATGATAAGATTCAGTAGACCATATTTTCATATTTTTCCGGATGCCGCATAACGTGTCCAAAATATTCGAGTTTCCGACTTTTGATGATGTGCCCTAGTTCCTTAGTTTTATTTAGTCTTTGTAGGATTTCTACGTTCGTCATTCTGTCTACCCAACTGACTTTTAATATCCTCCGATATTAATATCCGCTACTTATATCCGCCCACATTTCAAATGCTTCGATTTTTTTCATTACTGTGTCTGTTATGGTCCAGGATTCAACGCCGTACATTCAACACCGGGATTATATAGCACTTGAGCATTTTAGTTCTTAGCTATACTGATAAATCGTGGATACATAGTGCTCGTTTCATTTTGATAAGTGTTGCTCGCGCTATTGCTATTCTATGCTTTATTTCTTAGCTGGGATCCCATTTTTCGTTAATTAGGTTTCCCAGATACATACAATTCATACAAATTAGAACTACTATTTATAATATTTCCGGAAAACAAACAATAAATAATTATGGGGTACTTCAACATCAACACTTTAAAAGCATCACGACAGCTCCACCAACTTCACTCAATGCTACTATCCTTCAACACAGCACTAGCAATGAAAACGCCTAGCCATCCAGCCACCGGAACCTGTATCGACAACATCGCGATCAAAACCGAAATGGATTATGCCTTCAAAACCTTAGAGAACCAAATATCAGACCACAGCGCCCAAAAGATCACTTTCTATCAAGAAAGAAAAATCGCTACAGAACACAAATACATAAGATCATTTAACCAAGAAGACAGATCCAAATATAAGCAGGTTCTAGAAGAAGTAAACTGACACAAGACTAGGGTTTCTGAATATTCGCACTTTTTCAAAACCGCGGTTTTCGGATTTTGAAAATCAAAAACCTCGGTTTCTGTTTCGGTTTTTAAGAACTTTTTTTGGAAGTGCCTGATATTTAAACGAGATCTTAGTTTTGTACAAAAGTTGCCGCTAAGAGAAAATGATCTTTCGGAGTAGGTGGATGTAGCTTTAATTGTAAAGAGTGCTTGAAACAAAATATTTAATCTTTTTTTTTTGTCCTCAGAACTTCCTTTATATTTAGCAAACTCCTTTTTCATAGAATTATTATATATTTTTATTTTATTCTTCTAGAATAGCTTTATGTACTTCGTCTTGCAAGGAATAGTTTGGATTGGTCACTTCTTCTAATTCTTCTGAAGTTGCCGAACAATCACCTTCGACTTCAACCGTATTGTTGTCTGGATAAAGCCGTTCAAAAAGATTTTCCGCCAATATTAAAACAGACTTTGTTGGAACTCGAAAGATCTAGTAAGCATCTAGCCAATTCTGATAATTCCAGATTTTCACGGGTCTTCAACGTTCCATGATATTTTTCAGTGACGCTTTGCTTACATTTATATCAGAACCAATCAGAACCAATTAATTTCTCTTCCAAGAATCCTATTACAACTTTTATGTCGTAAATATGTTAGAATCATCGCTACTTAATGTTGTTGCTAGGCTTACTGGAGATAAAGTTTCATAACAATTGAAAATTAACATTTTCAATTAAATGCACTGAATTTAAATCTGTTAGAATCTGTAATATTACGACTTTTAAAAGAATATGTTTTTCTTATATTGGTTCAATAGAAGACCACCTTGTTTTGATGTCCGTTGCTAATTTAATTTCCTTTTTAAAAAGAGCTTTTACGTTTCGTTGTAGGAAACTGATTTTATCGGAGATAAACGAAAATAATTTACAAGTTTTCTTACCATTTGTAAATCACTTTTAATTTCAGCATCTTCTTCGACGTAATACTCATTATCCACATCTTCTTCGTGCGATTTTTCAGGAAATAAATCTTCATCTTCACTGCTGCAGCTGTTTTCTACTTGAGATGATTTCTTGTAAAAAGTGTCGCACACAGCGAGATCCATTGTATTGTTAATGCAAATTTTTGGTTCAGCAGGACAATCTGTACCATTTTTTTAATTACCTGGGCATCTTCATGTGTAGTATCTTACTCAATAATAATCCCACGGCAATAAATCTAAGACGGCCCGTAAAAGTTAGGTCACTGTTCAAAGATCTACCGAGGATTGGTTGCATTTATTTTTTTCGAAATTTCGCAGCTGCCGCAACAAATTCTATGTTTTGTTAGAGCAAAACGGGGTCGGAAAGCGAGACTTAAACCGCGAAATCTTTGACAGCGGCGTCGCGACGCCACCCCATAGTTCAATTTCCTAATGCGGCTGCTTGTTTTCCCGCCGTAGTTTTCGTAATTTTCAAGCTAGCGAAACAAGTATTACGTTTTGTTGACGGGAAAGCTTGTCAGGAAGTGGTAGTGAAAACCGCGTTGCAAAATCTTTGATAGCAGCGTAATGACGTCGCCGCATATTTCAGCTTGCACCATAGAACATTAAGCAATGATGCACCGGACAAGATTTTCCTCGTTGATATTCCCAAAAAAAATGCAACCAGGGGAAAAACTTATATTCCGAACGGGACAATAGAATATGTCGAACAACCTAGGAGACAAGTGAAAGGAACGAGAGATAACGGTCATTACGTGGCATATTGTCGAAGAATAATTACAAGAAAATTACAAATCGCTGGGAAGTTAGCAACGAACTATGCAAGGGAAAACAAATGGTAAAAAATTCACAGAAGTGTAAAATAAAAGTTTCAATCATTTTAATAATAATAATAAAGGCCTTTATTCAAACAAAAAAATATTAATAAAATATACAATCGTTGGGCGAGGTTCAGTTCGTCCTGTCTACAATAAGAGTAGACAAGACGTCTGTTCAACTTTTTTACACGGAAATTCCAAAAACTAAAGGAAATGGAAATTGGAAAATCCAAAAATGTAAAGGAGAATTTATATATAAGAAGATAACAAAGTTACAACTTGTTATGTAAACAGATGGCATTTAAAATAAATCAACAATAAAAAAAAAGAAATTTAAGTTTTCTTTACTATTGATTTTGATGTACAAATATATTTATAATGTGCTTCCAGTACGGAAAATACAAGGACCTATTAAAATGCACATTTTTCACCTCTTATACTGTAAAAAAAAAGCAAGGGTGGGCAAACATGGTCAAACGAAGTTCTTCAACACCAAACGAAAAAAATACAATAAAAATAATAAATATATATATATATATATATATATATATATATATATATATATATATATATATATATATATATATATATATTATTATTATTCTCGGATTGCACCCAAAGTGGAAAAAAGTTTTCATGGTTTTCAAATCTTTTTCTTCTTGGCCCAGATTTCCCGCATTTTCTGTGAGTGTGCCTGTTTTCTTTCTTCGGTTCAGGAGGTTCCAGTCTTTTTCTTGGTCTCCTTCTTCACTTCCCACTGGTGTATTTGATGTCTGAGAGTCGTTCTGTCCTGAGAATCTGTGATGTTTGCTGCTTCTAGGTCTTGTGTTACTTGTTTCATCCACTTGGTACTGACTTTACGTTTCTATGGCGGGTTTGATGACTGTATTGCAATGTCTGATTTTTGTTTGGATGCCAAGGTTCTTCTTGTTGTAGATGTTTGCAGTCATGCCGTAGCCTTTTCTTACTTTCTCTATCCTTGTCTTTTGAGTTTCATTCTCAATTCCTGTATGTTGTATGATTTCTCCTAGGTATTTGAATTTTGTAACTCTGTTTATTGTTCCGTATTTCGTCTGTAATTGTTGTGTCTTTTTTGTTTGTTGACATGTACTCAGTTTTCTCGAACGATATTTGTAGTCCAACTTTTTCAGCGCACTTTTTGAGGGCTTCTACCTGTTGGATCGCTTGTTCCTCAGTGTCTGCTAGAACTGCAAGGTCATCTGCGAATGCTAGGCATTTAAAGGTGATACCGCTTCTGCCTAGAGTGGTGGGTGTTGTGTTCCATTCTCTAATTACTTTGTCCAAAATGAGGTTGAACAGAAGTGGGGAGAGGCCGTCACCTTGTCTGACTCCTGTTTCAATTTTGAAAGGTCTTGAAATTTCTCCCATGAATTTCACTTTGGAGTATGTATCTGTGAGTGTTGCCTTTACTAGGTTCAGTGTTTTTGTGTCCAGTCCGAGTTCGTTTAGCGTGTTGAAGAGTAATGTCCGGTCTACTGAGTCGTACGCCTTTTTGAAGTCAACAAATGTGCATACCGTGGGTTTGTTGCTGAGTGTTATAATTCTTAGGCAGCTTTTGAGATTGAATATTTGTTCTACGCAAGATCTGTGAGGCCTGAAGCCCGCTTGGTACTCGCCTATTTTGGCTTCAAGTTGTGTCTGAACTCGTTCTTGTAAGCATGCTGAGAAAATTTTGTATGTTACTTGAAGAAGGGAGATCCCTCTGTAGTTGTTCACATCTGTCCGGTCTCCCTTCTTGAAGAGCGGATGAATGAGAGCGCATCTCCAGTCTTCGGATACATTTTCTGTGTTCCAGATTTCGTGGATAATTTCTGTGAGTTCTTGGAGTGCGTTTTTGCCTAGGTTTTTCAATAGTTCTGCGTCTATGCCATCTTCACCTGAGGTTATGTTGTTCTTTAGCCGTTGGATGTGTCTTCTGATTTCTTCTGTTGTCGGGGGAGGTGATGGTGGTGTTGTGGGTTCTCTGTATTCGTGTTGGAATCTCTCTGTTGGGGGTGGGCAGTTCAGTAGTGAGTTAATGTATCGTGCTAGGAGTTCGCAGTTCTCCGTGTTGGACAGTGCTAGTGTTTTGTCTATTTTTCTGAAACATAGATTTTGAGGTTGATAGCGTTTAATTGTATTAGCAAATGTTCTGTAGAAGTTGTTTGAGTTATAGTTGCGGAAATCCTGTTCGATCGAGTATAGTTGTTCGTGGATGTATCTGCGTTTGATCTGTCTGATTGTTTTTGCCGCTCGTTTTCTGATCTCCAGGAACTCTTTTAAGGTTTCATCTGATTTTTTAGTCGCATATCTTTTGAGTGCTAGTTTGCGTTCTTCCATCGCGTCTTCGCATTCTTGGTTATATATATATATATATATATATATATATATATATATATATATATATATATATATATATATATATATATATATATGTTTTCTCTGGGATTCCGCGTTGATGTTGAGGGTTGGTTCTGAAAAGAGCCGGATTCTCGACGTTTCGGCGAACAAACATTCGTCATTTTCAAGATATAAGCGCGTCCGTGTGGGTTAACCGTTAGACGCATACTGAGAGCTCGTTCATGTGTCTTGTGCTGGTCTGGCGGTCTTGAGCTTTCGCCCAGCTGCGAAGCTGTTTTTTTTTTTAGTCTGTTGTCGTCTGTTGTTGTTTGTCTTTCGTTTTTTTTTTCTGGCTTTACTTGACTACAGTTGGGTCCTGTTGCCTTGGTGTGGTTGTCGGTTTTCTTGGTTGGTACTTCTGTGTTTCATCCTCTGTGGTTGTTCTCCAGTGGCATGTGGTCCTGATGTGCTTGGTCTTCTCGTTGGTGGTGATTGTTTCCTCTTCTTCTTGGTCGGGTTTACGCTTGGGGGCGGCTTCGGTGGGGCTGTGTGTGTCCATCGGTGTGATTCTTCTCCATGGGGCGGCTTCAGGTGCTCTTTTGGGGTATGCTTCAATTGTTCTCTTGGGGGCTTCAGTTGTTCTCTTGGTGGCGATTTCAGTTTTTCTCTTTTGGGCGGCTTCAGTTGTACTTTTGGGGGCGGCATCGGTAGTTTTCCTTGGGGCGGCTTCGGTTGTCTTTTCGGCGGCGGCTATGTTTGTCTTCTTGGAGGCGGCTTCAGTTGTCTTTTCGGGGGCGGCTTCGGTTGTGTTTTCGGCGGCGGCTTCGTTTGTTTTCTCGGGGGCGGCTTCAGTTGTCTTTTCGGGTGTGGCTTCGGTTGTGTTTTCGGCGGCGGCTTCGTTTGTTTCATCGGGGACGGCTTCAGTTGTCTTTTCGGGGGCGGCTTCGGTTGTCTTTACGGCGGCGGCTCCGTTTGTTTTCTCGGGGGCGGCTTCAGTTGTCTTTTCGGGGGCGGCTTCGGTTGTGTTTTCGGCGGGTCGGCTTCGGTTGTATTTTCAGCGGCGGCTTCGTTTGTTTTCTCGGGGGCGACTTCAGTTGTCTTTTCGGGAGCGGCTTCGGTTGTCTTTTCGGCGGCGGTTTCCTGGGGTTTCTCGTTGACAATTTGGGTCTTTCTCAATTTAATTATATAATCCATCATTTGGACGAGGACGCTGTCGTCCACGGTGTCCAGGTAGTCGGGGTCGAGATACTTTGCTGCGAGAGCTTCGTTGGGCGTTGTCGGTATAAACGTGTCCGCTCAGCTGTTCCGTCGTCTTGTTGTTTGTTTCTGTTTCTGTTTTTTTTTTTTGTTTTTTTTTTTTTGTGTCGGTTTGCTTGTTTGTTTGTCGGTTTGTTTGTTCTTCTGTTTCAGTCATAAACGTTTTTTTTTTTTTGGGTTCTGTTTTTTTTTGTTCTGTTTTTTTTTGTTCTGTTTTTTTTTGGTTCTGTTTTTTTTTTTCCCTTCTTCTTCTCGTTGTTGGTCCTTGGTTTGTCCTGGTGTTGGTTCCTGGTTCGCGCTCCTGGCGGTTCCTGGTTCGTCCTTCGTTCTCGTGGTGGTTACTTGCTCGTCCTCGTGGTGGGTGCTGTGTCTCTCTGGTTTGTTCGTGTTGTTCCTGCCTGTTTTCCTACCTATGTTGTTGAGGTTTTGTATGTTTCCATTTAACGTTGATGTTGTAGTTTGCTGCGTTGTTGATTGTTGGGTTGTCATGCGTTTTCATGCGTTCGAAGCTTTTCGTTGCTAGTTTTTCTATGTGTTACTTGATTGTCTCCATGTTTAGATCGCTGTGCAGCTGCTCATTGGTCATGTACCATGGCGAATCTGTTATTTCTCTCAGAGTTTTGTTCTGGATGATTTGGAGTTTGTAGATTTTCCTTTCTTTGGATTGTATCCAGCACGTCGATGAGTACGTCATTGTCGGCCGTATTATGGACTTGTAGATTTGTAGTTTGTTCCTTATGTTCAGCTTGCTTTTCCTGTTCAAGAGCGGGTAGAGGTGGCCTTGAATTTGTTTTGCTTTTTTTACTGTCTGATCAATGTGTTCTGAAAATGTTAGAGCTTTATCTAGGATTACGCCTAAATATTTAATTCGGTTTTCCCATTTTATGTCCGCGTTATGTTATGTTATGGTGTGTTAACTCTCAAGCAGCTACTGGGTTCGTGCTTAAATTTTCTTCGTGAAGATAATTGCCTGGATTTTTTTTTGCGTTTAGTTTAATCCTCCAGGTGTTACACCAGTCGTTAATCCTTTCCAGGTGATTTTAGAGCCGTTTTGGCCTAGTCATGTGTCCTTTGCTTTTGGACGGTCATTGAGCCTACCGCTCAGCTGTTCCGTCGCCTTGTTGTTTGTCCCTGTTTTTTTTTTGTGTCGGTTTGTTTGTTTGTTTGTCGGTTTGCTTGTTTGTTTGTCGGTTTGCTTGTTTGTCGGTTTGCTTGTTTGTCGGTTTATTTGTTGTTCTGTTGTGATTGGCCTAGTCATCATGTGTCCTTTGCTTCTTGACCGTCGTGAGCCTTCCGCTCAGCTGTTCCGTCGTCTTGTTGTTTGTTTCTGTGTGTTTTTTTTTTTGTGTCGGTTTGCTTGTTTGTTTGTCGGTTTGTTTGTTCTTCGGTTGTGTTTCACTCATAAACGGTTTTCTTTTTTTTTTTGGTTCTGTTTTTTTTTGTTCTGTTTTTTTTTCTCTCTTCTTCTTCTTCTCGTTGTTGGTCCTTGGTTTGTCCTAGTGTTGGTTCCGGGTTCGCCCTCCTGGCGGTTCCTGGTTCGTCCTTCGTTCTCGTGGTGGTTCCTTGCTCGTCCTCGTGGTGGGTGCTGTGTCTCTCTGGTTTGTTCGTGTTGTTCCTGCCTGTTTTTATTCCTGGATGCTCCGCTGGGTTCGGGGATGTGGGCTTTCCTGTGAAAAAGAAAGATCAGTGACTACCTATGTTGTTGAGGTTTTGGATGTTTCCATTTGACGTTGATGTTGTAGTTTGCTGCGTTGTTGATTGTTGGGTTGTCATGCGTTTTCATGCGTTCGAAGCTTTTCGTTGCTAGTTTTTCTATGTGTTGCTTGATTGTCTCCATGTTTAGATCGCTGTGCAGCTGCTCATTGATCATGTACCATGGCGAATCTGTTATTTCTCTCAGAGTTTTGTTCTGGATGATTTGGAGTTTGTAGATTTTCCATTCTTTGGATTATATCCAGCACGTCGATGAGTACGTCATTGTCGGCCGTATTATGGACTTGTAGATTTGTAGTTTGTTCCTTATGTTCAGCTTGCTTTTCCTGTTTAAGAACGGGTAGAGGTAGCCTTTAATTTGTTTTGCTTTTTTCGCTGTCTGATCGATGTGTTCTGAAAATGTAGAAGCTTTGTCTAGGATTACGCCTAGATATTTGATTCGGTTTTCCCATTTTATGTCTGTGTTGTTGATTCTCAAGCAGCTACTGGGTTCGTGCTTAAATTTTTTCTTCGTGAAGATAATTGCCTGTGTTTTTTCTGCGTTTAGTTTGATCCTCCAGGTGTTACACCAGTCGTTAATCCTGTCCAGGTGATTTTGGAGCCGTTTTGTTATGGCCTCGGTCGAGTATCCTCTTGTGAAAATTGCTGTGTCGTCTGCGTATAGTGCAATTTCTGTGTCGTTTAGTTTTGGGATGTCTGCGGTGTAGATGCTGTAAAGAAGGGGGCCCAGGACAGATCCTTGTGGGACACCGGCTGTCATTGTCTGAGTTGTGGAGATGCTGTCGTTTATTTTGATCATTGCTGTTGGGATTTTAAATTGGTGCAGTTTGTATATTAAACCTAGGTGCCATACCTTGTCGAAAGCCTTAGAGACGTCCAGAAAGACGGCTCCCGTGGCTAACCCTTTGTTGAAAGCGTCGATTATTGCTTCGGTTATTCTTGTCGTCTGATAGGTGGTAGAGTGCTCTGTTCTGAAGCCGTATTGTTCGTCGGGTAGAATACGTTTGTCTTCAGTTATTTCTGTCAGTCTTTTGTGTATTACTTTTTCTGTGATTTTACTGAGACCTGTCAGCAGACTTATTGGTCTGTAACTGGAGGTGAGGTTTCGGGGTTTGTTCGGTTTCGGGATTAGAATCGCTGTTGCGTGTTTCCATTGGGTCGGAAACACTCCAAGTTTCAGTTCGGCGTTTATGATTTGTGTTATTCTGTCTATTGCGTTCGGTGTTAGGTTTTTTAGCGCGGCGTTGTTGATGTTATCGCAGCCTGGTGCTTTCTTGGTTTTTAGGTTTTTAATTATTCCTTTTATTTCTTCCGGTGTTGTTTCCTCTATTTCCGTGTTTTCTACGCTACTATTTAGTACTCTCAGTACGGTTTCGCGTATTTCTTGCCTTTTGCGGAGTGGGTGTGTGTCGGCGTTCGGTTTAAACTGCTGTGCAAGCGACTTTGCGAATACCTCCGTTTTCTCCTCGTCCGTGCTTGCAACAGTGTCGTTTGTTGTTTTCAGTGGGGGAATTGTTCTCCTCTCCTTGTTTCTAAGATTTTTGGCTAATTTCCACGGTTCCTCTATTGTTTCGTTGATGCGTTCTAGTTTGTCTTCCCATTCGGCGTTGTGCTGTTCTCGCAGTGCCCATTTCAGTTGGTTTGTCAGTCTGTTTAAGACGTTCTTGTCCGTCGGTGCCAGCGTCCGTTGGAATACCTTGTTAGCTTTGCGCTTTTCTTTTAGTAGATTCCTGATTTCCTGTGGGAGGGTTGTTGTCGTGTTGGCTGTCCGTTTCCTTGTGGCGGCCTCGAGTGCTGCTTTTATTTCGTTTTCTATCGTCCGTGCTGCTTCTTCTAGGCACGGGGGGCTTGTAATTTCTGTACAAGTGACGTTCGTCAGATTATCTTTGAATTTGTTCCAATTTGTGATAGTTTTCTCGATTGTTTTCCTGGCCGTATTCGCTTGGAGATTTATGTGCACTGGGTTGTGATCTGAGCTCAAGTCCTTGATGCAGATTATTTCCACGTTTGCTGTGATGTTTTTCATAACGGCTATATCCAAAATATCCGGCATTCGCTGAACTCCTGGAAAGTGTGTTGGTTCGTTCGGTGCAATTACTTGTAACTTCCGGTATTCCGTGTACCTTAGTAATTGTCGGCCCTTGGTGTTTGTTACTCTGCAATTCCATTGCGAGTTCTTTGCGTTGTAGTCTCCTGCGGCTATGGTACTTATATTTCTGTCGAATATTTTGTCCAGGTCGTCGGCATTTATTTGTTTCTGTGGCGGCGAGTACAGTGCGTAGAGGGCTATGGGTCCGTTAGTTGTCTGTACTTCTACTCCTACCGTTTCTGTGTTCGTGGTTGTTTCTACTTCCGGCAGTTCGTGGTGTTTTATGTTTCTTTTGATGACGATGGCGACTCCACCTCCGGCTTTCTCGCTTCTGTCTTTTCTATAGACTTGGTAGTTTGCTATGTTCAGTTGGTTGCAACGTCTGAGGTGCGTCTCGTTGATCAGGGCCACGTCGACGCTGTGTTCGTTTAGGTGTGCTACTAGTTCCTGTTTCTTGTTTTGTATTCCGTTTGCGTTCCAGAATGTAAGTTTCAGATTGTCTCTAGTTCTTCTAGTGGTCATTGTTGAGTGTGAGCATGATGGTTGTGATTCTTCTAGAGAACTTTTCTGTTTCCTCTTTGCTGTGTCCCATTTCGGCAAAGTCGAGCATCATTTCCGTCAGTTCAGATCTGATTACTTCGTTGCTATTCCTTTTGTTTCGGCTGGTTGAAGGTTTTGTCTCCGGGTTAGGGTTGTTGCTTCTTCTTATCGGTTTGGGTATTTGGCTCGTTGTCGGTGTTTGGGCTGTTTGTCTCTGTGTTTGGGCTGTTTGTCTCGGTATTTGGGTTGTTTGTCGCGGTGGGGGTCTCGTTTCCTGCTGTCTTTGTTCCGTTTGTCTTGCTATTTCCGGTCTCGCCGGGCAGTTTCTCCATATAGAGGTGTGTTCGCCTCCGCAGTTTGCGCATTTCGGCGGCAGTGTTAGCGGTTTCTCGCACAGGTGCGTGCTGTGGTTCTGTCCGCATTTCATGCATTTGTATTCGGCGTTGCAGTGCCTCTGCACGTGGCCGAACATCAGGCATCGGTGACATTGCACGGTTTCTCCTCGTGTTTTCAGTGGTTCCATTTTCACGCACAGTCCGTAGAATCGATCCATTAGGTAGATGGATTTGTATTCCTTCCCAATTTCTACCAGGACCATTTGGATTGGCGTGGCTTCTCTCCCTTTCATCCTGGTCACTTTTATGGCCGGGTAGCCGTTGTCGTTGAGGTTCTCTTTGATTTGCTCCTCCGTCAGGCCGCAGGGAACTCCCTTCACTACGACCTTCAGATTCCTTTCCGTGCTCAGTTGGTGGGTGTGTAATTCGTAGTCTTCTTCTTTCATCAACTTGTACATGTTCCGGTAGTCAGTTATGGTTCGGGGCTGGATTCTTATCCCGTCCCTGGTAGTCGTTGCCCTGGTGTAGTTGATGTTGTTTCTGTTTAGCTTCCTTGAAAGCCCTGCCCATTTGTCCTTGTTTCGTAGCACGATGGGAGTTTTGTTGTTGACGTTGTTTTCGGTGGGGGTTTCGGTCTCAGTGACTTCGTCTTCGTCGTCGTCGTCGTCACTGTCCCTTGTATTTAAGCATGCGTAACTGTTCATACTCACCTGCGGTCCTCGCAGGCTTGACGTGGTTGGGCTCGTCAGCTTAGCGGTTTTCTTGGGAAACCGGAAGGTTCCCTCGTCCTCCGGGTCGGTTTTGCGCTTGGGGGCGGCCTCGGTGATGCTCTCCGTGTCCATCCGTGTGGGTTTCCTCCTCGGGGCGGCTTCGGTGGCTCTCCTCGGGGCGGCTTCGGTGGTTTTCTTGGGTTCGGCGTCGTTG
The DNA here is from genome assembly GCA_944588485.1 of Phosphuga atrata. Taxonomy (NCBI): domain Eukaryota; kingdom Metazoa; phylum Arthropoda; class Insecta; order Coleoptera; family Silphidae; genus Phosphuga; species Phosphuga atrata. The sequence goes on along the minus strand of OX155898.1, from coordinate 19,650,075 downwards.
GTCCTCTCGGCGGCGGTGTCCTGGGGCTGTTCGGCGTCGGTGTTCTTCTTTCTGTTCAGGAGGTGGTTGAGTAGCCTGTCCAACCCGTCCTCGCTGATGGACTCCAGGAAGGCGAAGTCCTGGAATTCCTGGGCGGCGGCGGTTCCGTTGGCGCTGGTTTGTTTCATGATTGGATTCATGTCTGCAGTTTGTTTTTTTTTTAATTATTTTGTCAGAATAATTGCTAAGTTTAACGTCTGCTTCGTACGAAGTTCGGTTAAGCTGAGAGCTCGTTCGTGGGATGCGACTATTTATAGCTGTCTGGCTTCGAGTCATGCGCGTTGTATGCGGTGCTTCGGTTCCGTTGTTTGTTTGTCTTGTTTGTCGTATATGTGTCTTGGGTGTCTGGGATTGCATTTTGAGGGTGGATATGATCGGTCGCCATGCTGGGGGGAGTCTCAAGGAGTCGTCTCTCGTGTTCATGCAGTAGTCTCGTTTTTCTATCTCTATGGCAGGGCTGTCCAACCAGTCGATCGCGGCGTGAATTTGAGTCGATCTTTAGTTTTCTCACGCTCCTATGTACTTACTTAAAATAAATTTCGATAAATATAAATTAAAACACGCTTCTCGCACACTTAATACACACAATGTTATGGAAACTGTCTTTCAAATAATCAATTCTATACGTGGCAGTGTCCTTAAGAGACGCTTGTTTAGATTAGAAATTGAGGATAATGATAAGGAACTTTTGCTACACAAAACACTTTTGCTACTTCTTGAGGTTTCTTGATGTCTTGCTTTGGCTTGACGTATTTGGCGGAATTCGCATTGTTTGATATGAATGTCTTCATCAAAAATAAGAAATTCTTTAATTGATGAACATCTTGATCAATGTTTACGATTATCTCTTTCATCGTATGATCCTGCCTTTGAAGATATTGCCAAAACTATGCAACTTCAACGATCTCATTAGTATTAGTCTTATGCTAGTATTTACTATATTCCTAATTTTGTTATTTTATGTCAGATATTATATAAATTTCAATACTTTTTGTCCTTGCTGAAATGTTTAATAAACATTATATAATTGTTTCATTTTTTCATAAATTTAGGGCCACCTTAATGGGCGCAATCGCTCAGGTTTGCTAAGATTGAGAGACAAGTGACTGCAATGAATTTATAAAAGTACACTGAAAAAAAAGCGTTATCTTAAATTCATTAGCGATCAATTTATTAATTGGCTAAAAGTACAGCCCTGAGAATAAGAATCTACATAAAAAAAAAATCATTCCGATTTTCGTCTTAGGTTATTTTTGATAATTTTTGATATTTTGATAATTATTTTTGACCGGTGTTGGTGTGTTGGACAAGAGCGGTTGAAACTTTGTCTTTGTGTCTGACTGAAACTACATGTTCTTGAATCCTAGCCGATATTTTTCTATTGGTACGTCCAATGTAGGTTCGTTCACATGTTCCGCAAGGTATTTTGTAAATTCCATGGGATTTTAACGGGATGGTGTCTTTAGATGGTGTCTCTTGGTGTTGAAACAGCTTAATACCCAGAGCTTTCCGTCGTACAGAGAACAGTAACCAAAGAACTGAAGAACGCCAGAAACCCGTTAGCACAGCATACCTACCACATGTGCATGTCAAAAAAGACAATCCTAAAAAGACACAACATAGACACCATTTTCAAACCTAACCAGAAAATATCCTCCATGCTACATTTTTTTTCGTTAAAGACACCATCCCGTTAGAATCCCATGGAATTTACGATATATATATATATATATATATATATATATATATATATATATATATACGATACGATATATATATATATATATATATATATATATATATATATATATATATATATATTATTAAAAAAAAACGATTCTGGCGTTCAAAAAAAAAAAAAAAAAATTAATTAAAAGAAATGGTGGGCCAAACGAAGCTTTCTAAGATGGCATTATCAAATATAGAAAAAAATGTATTTTGGGGGGCTAGGCCCTCAATCATTTATTTTATAATATCTTTTGAACGGAATGTGGACAAACAAAACTATTTGGTTGTTAATCATGGTCAAATCTTGGTCAAACGTATCCCATTCTATATTGCCTGTATTTTCATTTTCTGCGTCTTAATCCTCAACGAAATCCATTTCATTACCACACTTATTGTCTATATCAGACTAAGAGTTATGATCACTTGCTATGTGGATATCGAGATCAGCAAACGAATCAACATCACCATTATTTACTTCATTCATAAATTCCTCATGTCCTAAATTCACCATCTTGTGTTCTTTCACCCATATCTCACTGATTGGCCCACTGATCCCACTGATGATCCCACTGATATAATCCCTTTCTCATCAATTTAAATCCGTATTTTTCCAACACGTAATTGTTATAAAAGTATACTAATTATATTTATAAATACGTTTTGCAACATGAAATAATTGTAACGAAAAATTGTAACGTCAGTTAGCATGTGGGATACACCTATCTGATCCAAAGCCGAAATAGCGCAAATTTTAGAATTTTATTATAGTCTTTTAACATTCTATACAACCATTTGTAAACCACTTACTTACAAATTGTTGTTCATAAAAACAAAGCTGTACTGATGAGAGATAAATCTCGAAAAGCGTCTACAGACGGCTATCCACTTAAGGTATCGGAAAGACATGATCTTGTTGTCATGAACTGTTATTTTTCTGGTTCTTGTTGAGTGCCACGAAGGTGGAGTGACAGCTATAAAATAACTGACAAATTTCACATTATTAGATTTGTTTATGGTAGTCCTAAAAAGACTCATTTGTATTATAGAGCTCTATAATACAAATCTCTTGTATTATAGAGCTCTATGATTTTATTAAGTTTATATGATGTATATCTGTATGTTTATATGATGTATATCTATAATGTAGTATGGTTTAACTAATTATGTATCAATATTAATTTCACTTAAATTATTACGATTAATTATTAAGACAGTAATTAATCAGTAATATGGGTATGTGTTTCTAATATTCTTTAGTTCTAAAAGTTTATAATCTATGATTCATTAATTGTAGGCCATGGTAGCGGTTGCATCAAATCCTATTGATGGAATGGTACCCCTTATGGCTGAATGTTTAAAACAAAAAATCACATTTAATCCATCGAAACTACTCGGAGTAACAATGCTTAATGTCATCCGTGCAAATACTTACGTGGCAGAAGTGCAAGGATTGGAGCCGGAGTGCGTCAGTGTTCACGTAGTTGGAGGAAACACGATTGCTAATATCGTGCCTGTTCTGTCGCATGCAAAACCCTGCAATGATTTAACAGATGTATATTTTCAAAATAGTTAATTTTGAGAAAATCATAAATGTCATGTTTGTTTTATAGGAGGAAATAAGTAGAATAACAAAAGGTGTACAGTGTGCTGATAGAGAGTTACAGAAGTTGAAAGTAGGAGGCACTCCTACTCTCTCGGCATCTTTTGCAATTGCGAGAATGGTCGTTTCGATGATTAAAGGCTTGAAAGGAATGTCGAATATAATAGAATGTGCTTTTGTTAGAACGGATGTCTACCCCAACACAAAATATTTGGCAACACCTATTCTATTAGGACCCAGTAAGTACTTCTAATCTTTAGAATTTTGTCTCGATACAAGTCTTAGTAATTAAAACCCACTTTCACAAAAACATTCCACATTTTCTTTTTTACGTGTCTCGTCCGGCGACTTATACAATAACGTTTAATAATATTTTTATTTTGTTCAATAACATGCATTTTTAACATCAAAGAAGTTTTGAATATGGATGACTATAAAATACAGGTCAAACTGGAAAAAAAGAAGAAAAGACAGAACTTTTCAAATAGCATAATTTTTTTTAATAAAATCAAAGAAATATTTTTAAATACATTTTTGTTTATGTTTTACAGTGAAAAATCTAGGAAATACAAAATCAATATAGAATATTCAATATCATTTCTAAGCCCAACAATTTATATACCAATACATTCAAAAGCCACTACATTCCAAAACACACTAGAAACAACTGACGTGACCTGCACAGGTCCACCGTCGAAAGAATTGATTTTCGATCTTGCTCCCGTCGCCTGCGCAGGTTAAAAAAACTGTAAAGGTTTATTCCCACACACGCTCCGGTCTACCTGCGCAGACAAACCTGCACAGGTACACCTCTTCGGTGGACCGTTGTGTGTATGGCGAGCATTATGAAGATATCGAGAACGCCTACTAAAGTAAGCAAAGAACCCTGCTACCAAGAACATATTGGCAAATACAGCCTCCATGATATAACGAACGACAATGGGAAACGACAGGGGAAGACTGATTTACCTAGCAGCATCTAAAAATAAGAATGTGGGAAATATTAATTTCGATCTTAAGAATATCCATAACATCCATAGTTTGCATTAGAAGGCATTTCACAAACCTAGACATAAGATTTCGACATAACATAAGATTTGCTAGACATAAGATTTCGATTTAAAATCTCTAATGCTAAAAAGAATGAAGGAAGCTTCAGATAAATGAAACATACCAACAGCACATAGAAGATCCACTGCAACAGAAGCACTCGATGAACCAGTCAACAACGGAAATGTAGACAAGATACTTGAGTATACGGAATTATCCAGAAACGTAAAAGAAGAGCAGCAGTGGACAAAGTAAGAAGATACTAGTTATTGAAATTACAATCAAACAAATTGAACGTGAATTAGCTAAGAAAAGGAACATGGGACAAGAAAAAGGATAAATATGCAAAGACAAATCTTCTTTGATGGAAGAGATGGACGGTACACTTTCAGGTACTGGCAGGGGCACCAACTGAAAAAATATGGTTCGAGACTCGAAACAAGCAGCATTTAAAACTGCCGACCATGGAGAATGTTCTTTAAAAAGGTTCAAAATTCAAAAGTCCAAGAATTGTTTAAGCATGCGGGTGAAACAATTTGACCTAATTCTTGCTTGATATTATTTGCAAAATAAGTTCTGAGGTACAAATGCCAGACGAGTGGAGTTTAGGGCTGATATTCCCCCCATACAAGACACACAACATAGTTAGCCTAGATTGTCAAAACTATAGGGTAATCGCCCTACCAAACACATATTACAAGATATTGAAAAACTCGGACCATATGCAGTCGCCAAATTCTTGAGAAGGCTCGAGAATTTAACATAGACATGTAGGTACCACACGTTCATATATTTCAAAGCCGATGATATTGTTATCTGTGTTATCTGTGTTATCTGAGACCAACGCTGTATGAAATAATGAAGGAGCTAGATTTCCCAGAAAAGCTCATATGCATGATAAAAATGACCATAGCCAAAATATGTCTATACTCTGCCCGGCGAGAGAATGCATCCCGTCTGGACGAGTTTAGCATTGTTCTGCGCACACCCCCACTTAATTTCGAGTGTCCGTATTTGAAAAACTGACGCATATTTCTTAACTCAAACTAATATGCGCGTTCCTCGGCACGTTCCTTGCCCCTCATACCTCGCCTCAGTACTGCTGCATTCTCTCGCCGGACAGAGTACACAGTTAAGATTCATAGAGACATATCCCAGTTATTTGAGACGCACACAGGGGAGACGCAATGACATAACCTCTTTAACATAGCCATGAAGAAAGTCGTTCGAGATGCCAACCTGCAAATGAGGAGGACCATTTCTAAAATCCATCCAAATACTTCTATATGTAAACGATGTTGACATCGTAACTAGAAGTATAGGGAAGTCCAAGGAAACTTTCTCAAATCTGGCAACCGCAGCAGAGCATATAGGAATGCAATTCAACGAGAACAAGATGAAATTTCAGGCTAGAACCTAACTGCTATAACCTCGAAGTAGTCAAGGAATTTATTTATTTGGGCATATCAATGGACACCAATAAGAACATCTCGTGGGAAATCAAAAGAAGCATCATTACAAAAAGTACAAAAAATGAGGATTTTTAAGATATAACTAATTCCTCTATTGACATTTGGATCAGAGGTCTGGAAAATTACTAAGGCTGGTGAAAGTTCGCCCATGATTTTTGTGAGTAGGCCTTACGTAAGATTTTTGTGGCGGAACTCGAACTATACGAGTTGTATAGAGCTAAAAATAGGCTTTAATGGACAGGTGTTATTATAGTCCGTTCTAGTGAAACCGATCCCGTAAAAAAAGTTTTCATTGCCCAACCCATTGGTAATAGGAAACGGGGTAGGGTCTACGCCAGGAGATTGATGCTTTCAACTGGAAAACACAAGCTTAAGATATATACGAATGGCGTGAGAAGCTTGTGAAATAGAGGTCCTCGTATAATTGTCCAAGATTATTTATTGGTATTTTGAATAATATCAGAAAGTATTGATAAATAAGTCACACTTGTTGTGTATTAGATGGAGTTTTAGAAGTCTTCACTTGTACTATAAAAATGTGGGACACTTTTCAAGGTAGGACAGTACCGCCACATCCGGCACGTCCTCTCATATTACAATTAGTTAGTACATATAGTGTAAGTATAGTATGTATAGAGGACAGTCAGTTGATATGAATCAATATTAGACATTATTCAGTTGATTCGGTTGACATTAATCAATACAAATTAGTAGTATTAATCAATTTTCTCAGTTTACATTGAATTTCAGTTAAAGAAACTCCTTTAGTTTTTCACACCATAATTTGGGACAAATATAAAACTAGTAATGAAAGTTACAATTTAGGAGAGAGAGAGACTAAATTATATAAACAAATTCATGCTTCTACACATTGATTTATACCCTAGAAGTATTTTTATCTTTAGAGCAAAAACTAAAATTCTTTTTCTTCCTGGCGTAAATTCCTCCCGATTGCGGAGTCCGATCGTTTTTCAAATTCTTTTCCAATTGGTGCGGACAGGTAGGCGTCAGGGAAGTTATGGTATCGCACTACCTCAAAGATCAAAATAAGACTCCAGCCCAGAAACACTAGATTACACATAACTTCCAAAATGGTAAGATTTGACGTAGAGCGACTTAAGAATAGTCAAGAAGTAAGTCAGAGGCTGAATAATACAGATCTAAACAGCTGGGACCAACTGAAAGAGACTCTTGTCAAGGCGGCCAATGAACTCGCCCCCCTCGCTAGAAGAAAGAAGCATCAGTGGTGAACTGAAGACTCTGACAATGCAATAGCCCAAAGACAGACAGCCTGGGTGAAGCGGAATTCTAAAAAGATCAAGGAAAATTGGCATAAATATTTGCAACAAAGAAAGCTTACAGCCAAGATAATTCGAGGAACTTAACGGACCTTCACAGAAAACCTACTAACCCACATCAAGGAGAGCTTTGCTAAGAATAACTCCATACACCTTCAAGCAGACACTCAGAAAATTCGCTCCGTCAAGTCTCCACTTCAGAGACTGACAAGGCAAACTGGCTTTTAACTACAAGGACACCTTTTACCTCAGTACTTTAAAAAGCTACTCAACTGTGATCCACCCAGCGAAGACTTCGACCTTAAACAAAACCACACCAAACCCACACTCGCTGCCCCCTTCATTGGAAGAAGTTAGCCAGACTATTCAACTTCTTAAGAATAATAAGGAAGCTGAAGAAGACTCTATCGTTGCTGAACTATGGAAAGGTGCTGGAGGCAATGTCGTGGGCAAGTTAACCGAGATCATCCAGGACATCTGGGAAACAGAGAAATTACCACCTGATTGGAAATCGGCCCTGATCCACCCGTTTCACGAAAAGGGATATTTTACTGATCTAAACAACTACCGTGAAATTTCTCTCGTCCCGGTAACATAAAAGATTCTCTCGAGGTGTTACCAACAAGGGCAGAAAATCGGCTGGATAGTCACCTGGGAGAATATCAGGAAGGCTTCGGGAAGACCCAATAAACAGATCCTAAATCCTAAAATTGTTCTTGCATACTCCAAGATGAGAAACCGCAAGGTGGTAGTCATTTTTGGAAGGCCTACGATTCCATTGATAGAGAAACGCTTAACAAAGTACTACAGGAACTAGGGATAGACAACAAAACCCGCAGACTAATCATAGAAACCTTCACCAACACCCATTCCAAGGTTAAATTTAAAGTCGAGATCTCTGAAAGCTTCGAACTAAAAACTGGAATGAGACAAGGAGATAGACTTTGCCCACATCTCATAAACTGTGAAAACCTTGAAAATGTTATAGGAGAAAGGCGCTAGGAAATGATCAACTTGGGTGTTCAGAGTGGTATCTACCTGGGACGTAAGAACGATGGACTGGTTGTTGATTGCCTGGCCTTTGCAGATGACATGGCACTGATTGCTGATTCTCTTGAAGTGGCAACAATGCAGGTAAATTGCCTCAGAAAACAGGCTGCCAAATTGGGTCCTCAAGTGTCGCTGGAGAAAACAGAATTCGTCATCAACATCAAAGAAGCAAACAGAGAGATGTTACTAGAGCAAGGAAACATCAAGAGGACTGAGCAATTTAAGTATCTCGGCGAATGGATTGAACCCAACTTATCAAAAAGAGTATCATTATCCATGAGAATCAACAAGTTAGAACTAGCCTATCGACTGACTAAGAACATCTACAACAAGAAATGCCTGAAATTTATATTTTGATTTTTAAAATACCTGCAACAGGTATTATAATAATTGTCCACTAATAAAATTTCGTTCTTAATTTTTTTTTGTGATTTTTCTGAAAACCTCGTTTCTCCACTAATAAAGATTCCTGTAAAAGTTCGTAAAACTCGTTACTCCAATTTTGTGCGGCTCCAGTAAGCAAAACCTAAAAATCCGGGTATTATCAATTACTTCACAAGACAGATCATCTTTTTCACAAGACACACGTTTTATGGTTGTTAGTTTCATTCGATTATTAATATATACGGAAACAAATATAAATAGAAACACAGAAATATGGGAAACGCAAAGGACAAGGAAAAGCAATAAGAAAAGTAGGAAGCCTGAGGTTATTCACGGAAATTCAGAAACATTAGGGCAGCTAACAGATATGCACACTTGCATGTTTATAAACTCGCTCCTGATGTAAACATCTGTAACATGTAAGAAATTAGCTATTAGGCGTCCAGAGGAATATTCATCCTTCAGAATATCCGCTCCTTTTGAATTCCTCGAGGAGCTACAATATCCCGAAACTTGGCCCAGATACATGTGTATAAATCCATATTTTCTACAGCTGGATAATCGGAAAAAATCGAACTGATACACCAAAACATTATCCCTCGCAGTAACAAAACGGAAATAAGCTTGATCTGTCTAAACACCCAATCCATTGAATATTCCGTGGATAGAATTAATTACATGCTAGAAAAGAACGAGCACTGTCAGTTTCTCATATTAGCTGAGCACCGGAAGAGTTCAGACCAACTCGATGTCATCAAAATAAACAATTTTTATCAATCCACCAGCTTTTGTCGAGAGAACGGGAAACACGGAGGAGTGGCCATATACACATCTTCACCAAGTTTCAAGAGTAGGATTGACATCAATAACCTATCCCTAATCTCCGTGTTTGAATATGCTGCAATCGAATCTAAATTAAATAAAAAAGACACAATAATCATCGGCATTTAAACGGCGCCGTTAATTGATGTGAAACTCTTCATGGACAAAATGTGCACCCTCTTAAACATGATAATTAAAGAAAAAAACATTCATTATTTCCGATGACTTCAATATTGACACGTTAAAACCTTAAAAACTCAGTAGAAAATTTGTATCGCTCTTAGAGTCATTTAATACAACACTGACAGTAAAGGACACCACAGCTTCAATACCTGCTTAGATAATATAGCAATGCACACGGATACGGTGTTTACCGCAGAAGTGCTAAATTTTCACATCTCGGAACATCTAGCTATTCGTTTGCAGAAGCGTTAAAGAAGAGAACATGAGGGATTTTAAAGAAAATTTGAATAACGAAACATGGGACGAGGTTTTTTAACAAACCTAAGATTTAGAAAACCTTTCTGTACACGGTTAAGCTTCATTTCGAGGAATGCTTTCCCATGTCTATAATTAACAATAAGCAAATGAAAAAAAGTTTTTCCATGATACAACAATTGATGCAATGAAAGAACGTATCGACTTATTGCATATATTATCCCAAACAATCCCTGAACTAAAAAGCAGTTACAACATAATGCGGCGAAACTATACGCGTTTATTAAAGCTTGAAAAGAAGAAATACTACCAAAATAAAATTAAAGAGGGTGACAATACCGTAAAATCAACATGGGAGGTAGTACACGATATTACCCAAATCAAACCCGTTAAGCGAGAAGGAGAAAACTGCATGCTGGGGCCGAACATCGCTCCCAACATGATAAACGACTTTTATGCCGACAATCCCATAAACCTTACAAAGGACCTAACTGGCTTGCCATACGAAAACAAGCTGTAAAGCAACTCTCATTCTATTTACTTAGAACCAATAACACAATTGGAATTACAACAAGTTATAAGAGTACTAAATAATACAAAAAGCTCGGGCTTCGATGAAATTCCTATGGCAATCATCAAAGGTGTCGCTGAAGAACTCTCTAAACCACTTGAAGTCATCATTAACAATGCGTTTGTAAACGGAATTTTCACGAAAGTTCACTAAAGGTCTCCAAAATAATACCAATTTTCAAGAAGGGAAACATAGATGACATAGACAACTACAGGCCGATTTTCAATCAGCTTTCTCGAAAATTATGGAGAAGCTAATATGTAAAAAGTTATTACTCCACTCGCTTCCAATTGATAAGAGAGATAATGAGTCAACTTGAAGATCACAATATACCATGCGGGATTCTACTGGACCTCTCTAAAGCATACGATACAGTCGACCACGCCATCCTATTAAGTAAAGTCGAAAGATACTGAATTAGGGGAGTAACCTTAAACTTGATTACATCTTATTTAAAAAAACAGAACACAAATCTCAGAAATGTATACCCCGCAAAAGAAACTAAGATCGACGCAGAGAACCATAAATGTAGGTATCCCACAAGGTAGCATTTTGGGTAATTTTCTGTTTATTTTGTACATAAATGACCTACCAAAATTAAATTTAAACAACACACCAAACTTGATCATAAATTATGCAGACGATACGAGCTTAATAGACCTTTTTAGGTAAGTTAAGCGCATGCTCATCCGCCAAGTTTGAAAGGCGGGAATATGAAAGTTTCGGGCAAATAATAAGGTTATACGTCAAACAGTTCGGGCAAAATATGGAGGAAATTGACATATGTGCACAAACAAATTTCAACTATGAAAAGGTCTATTGTAGCTTGTAGCTAATAAGGATACAACTGAACTCACAAACAGCATCGAGATATCAATAATAGCAACGCTGGAAACGTGGTTTAGTGAGAACAAATTAGTGGCAAATAAAGAAAAAAAACAAGCCTAATTATATTTAAAACACAACGTGATAATAGAATATACAACATGTATATCTTAGTTCAAAACGATCAAGTTGAACTTGAAAAATGTAAAACTGCTAGGAATCCATATAGACGACACTCTGGATCTGGATCTGGACGACACTCTGAACCCATATATCATATGAAAACTTAAAAAAAACTTAACAAAGTATTATATGCATTACGAATTCTTAAACACTGCCTAAACCCAGAGATATTCCGTACGGTGTACTATACTAACTTCCATAGCCATATTCGTTTCGGTATACTGTTCTGGGGTGGCGGCAAAAACATAAAGGACATCACCACAATACACAAAGAAGCACTAAGAGTCCTACTCAACCTAAAGTTCAGGGAATCATGTAGAGGAAAGTTCAGAGCCGCAAACATACTTACTACAACAGGCAGGGCCGCCGTGAAGGGTGGGCGAACTGTGCGACGGCACAGGGGGCGCTTGGCAAGGGCCCCGCAAATTCAGAGTTGAATTGATATTTTGTTTATAGGTCTGGGATCAGCATCGTTTTGCGTGCGCAGACTGCTGCGACGGACACATTTAGTCGCTTCATTGAGTTACTACTTTAAACACGCCGACCGTAGACTAGTACTCGTAACTAAAACTGTTATTACAAGTCTAACAAAATTATTTTTTAATCCAGCCGCAATATAACCTCTGAATGTCTAGCCGTGAAAGAGATTGCGGAAGAAAATATATTAGTTTGGATAAAACTGGTGTGAAAAACGCAAAAGAAAACGTGATAAAGAAGCGGCAAAAGAACATCAAAAATATTCTTTAAACAAATTTACAAAGAAAACTTCAAATATTTCACCTATTTTCGTGGGAAATCCTGTTGAAGTTGATAACGAGAATTCCACAAAAACAGAAAACAAATCTCTAAACATATCTGTTACGATCCACCTACGATCCACCGTACATATTAAATGCATGCATTCTTGGACACAAATGTTATGCAATTTAAAGATGAACATTACAATTAATCAGTCTCGGCGAAAGCTAATAAATCATAAAACACATAGATTGCATAATGTATTAAGACGTATTGATGATGATGATTTAAGACGATGTTATATAATTTTATTAATAAGCGAGGTAGATTAAATCTCATTTATATACTTTTACTTGTTACTATTCCCTAATTTACTATTGCAATAGTACAGGACTTCTATGAAACACTCTACGAAAGCAAAGTATCACCGAGTCAGCCACTGACAGCTCGAGGGCAAACACGACCACCTGTCGAAGACATCGGATCCGAAGAAATTTCGGATCTCATTCCAGAGGAAATAATGCTCGCTATACAACAACTTAAGAATAGAACAGCCCCTGGGGAAGATGACATTAAAAAAAAAGATGACATTACCAGAGATGATGAAAAGTAACGACAAGGTACTTAGTAAAGTGCTGGCAATCCTATTCACAAAGTGTATCCTGGAAGGTAAAGTACCTGCATCATGGCATAACGCAGTAATCACCCTAATCCACAAAAAGGGGACATCAAGAGGCTGGAAAACTACAGACCTATCAGTCTACTGTCGCATGTCTACAAGCTCTTGTTTCGGGTTCTAGTTAACAGACTTGACAGAAAGCTAGAATTCTTTCAACCCAGAGAACAGGCAGGCATTATCTCAGGCTTCAGCACCAAAAACCTTCAAACTCTCAAAACAGTAGTGGAGAAATGCAATTAGTACAGGAAATCACTTATCCTAGCCTTCATCGACTACGAGAAAGCGTTCGACTCCATAGAGTGGTGGACCATAGAGCAAACTCTAGTTAAATACCATATCGATGAAAGGTACATACAGATCCTCAAACACCCGCATCAGAACGCAACTGCCTGTGTCTGCTTGCACAAGAAAACCAACAAATTTAATCTAAAGATGTCAGGCAAGGGGACACGATATCACCGAAACTGTTTACCCTAGCACTAGAATGTATATTCCAACAGATGCAATTGGTAGGGAAGAGACTGATGATTGATGGAGAGAGAATGACCAATCTGAGGTTTGCTGATGACCTGGTTCTGGTCTGAGAGAGCATTGGGGAGTTGAAGACGGATCTTAAAATGAACATGGGGAAAACCAATATTATGACCAACATTCCCAAAATTACAGATTAGCTTCCAGTGAGAAAGTAACCGAGTACATATATTTGGTGCATAAGGTTACACTGGGCTTTGAGAACCAGGTAATGGAAGTGGAAAGGCGGATCGCGCAGGCCTGGGCAGCGTTCGGTGCCAATAAGCAGATTCTACGTGGCAAAATATCCCTGGATCTGAAAGTGAAAGTTTTCGAGCAGTGTGTTATGCCCCTGCTCACCTATGGTACAGAGACCATGACCCTTACACAAAAGTCCGCCGAGAAGTTCCGAGTCGCGCAGAGGGGTATGGAGAGAGCGATGCTCAGGACCACCCTTCGTGAAACGTAACGAATGGATCCGGAATAAGACCAGGGTGAAAGACGTCATGGCTGTCATAGCAAGGAAAAAGTGGACATGGGCAGGACACATTGTGATAATGAACGAGAGTCGCTGGATGAGACGAGTCCTTGTATGGAGACCCAGACCGGATACTCGAGGGCGCGGCAGACCACCGTTGCGGCAGACCACCTTAGCGCTGGATGGTCGACGGCAAGGAGGTCGAGACTGGATTAGACGGGCAAAGGATCGCCAGGAGTGGAGAGGAAGTGGGAGGAGACCTACATCCATGATTGGATCACCAAAAGGCCATGATGATGATGATTCCCTAATTTATTTATTTAAAAATGTTGGACACTGGAATATAAACTATTTCTATAATGCATTGATTTATTGAAATTAAAAAAAAAAATTGTGAATTTTTTAATCACCTTTCATATGAGAGAAGGTTTCATTATTTTGCGCAGGGCCCCGCATCATTATTTTGCAAAGGGCCCCGCAAAATATAGCGCCGGCCCTGACAACAGGTAATACATATATTTACGCCCTACTGTTTCTATTAAAAAATAAATACCTATTCAGTTAGTACAATATTAACAACGCGAAGACCACAAGGTTTGCAAATCTAAACTACAACGTTCCAAAACATAAACTGACAATGTCTGAAAAAGGTACTCCATATGTAAATATTAAATTATTCAATGCCCGGCCACGGTAAATTAAAGAACAAACAAAATTCAGAGGTTATTAGAGAAAGCGTCACCATATCCTAATTAATATTGAGCCGTACTCGATGCAGGAGTACTACGGTGCAATATAAAACTATTGAAGCTACAGGAAAATTCGGATCTTAACACATTTCTTTTAGCAAACATTCAGTTTATTGTTACATTTATGTAATTATTTCTCTGTATGTATGCTTATGTATTGAAATAAATAGAATAATAAGGCAGCTGGAGAGGACTCTATCGTTGCTGAACTGTGGAAAGGTGCTGGAAACAATGCCGTGCGCAAGCTAACCGAGATCATCCAGAACATCTGGGAAACAGAGAAATGTTAGCAGAGAAATGTAGCATATTATTTATTAATTACCACCCGATTGGAAATCTGCCCAGATCCATCCGCTTCACAGAAAGGATATTTTACTGATCTAAACAACTACCATGGAATTTCTCTCGTCCCGGTAACATACAAGATTCTCTCGAAGGCGTTACAAACAAGGGCAGAAAATCAGTTGGATAGTCAACTGGGAGAATACCAGGGGGGCTTCAGGAAAACCCGATGCTGTGTTGAACAGATCTTCAATCTTAAAACTGTACTTGCATACTCCAAGATGAGAAACCGCAGGGTGGTCGTCACCTTTGTTAATTTAGGAAGGTCTACGATTCCATTGATAGAGAAACGCTTAACAAAGTACTCCAGGAACTAGCACTAGACAACAAAACCCGCAGACTCATCCTAGAAACTTTGACCAACACCCATTCCAAGGTTAAATTTAGAGCCGAGATTTTAGAAAGCATCGAAATAAAAACTGGAGTGAGACAAGGAGATGGGCTTTCCCCACTTCTCTTCAACTGTGTCCTTGAAAAGGTTATGAGAGAATGGCGCAAGGAACTGAACAATTTAGGTGCTCAGAGTGGTATCTACCTGGGACGTAAGAACGATGGACTGGTTGTAGATTTCATGGCCTTTGCAGATGACATGGCACTATTTGCTGATTCTCTTGAGATGGCAACTATGCAGGTAAATTGCCTCAGAAAACAGGCTCCTAAAGTGGGTCTTAAAGTGTCGCTGGAGAAAACAGAATTCTTCACCAATATCAGAGAAGCAAACAGAGAGATGTTACTAGAACAGGGAAACATCAAGAGTACTGAGAAATTTAAGTATCTCGGCGAATGGATTGAACCCAACTTATCAGAAAGAGCATCATTTTACAAAAGAGTCAGCAAGTTAGAACTAGCCTATCGTCTGAGTAAGAACACTTACAATAAGAAATGACTATCACGCAACCTGACACTTAAGCATCACACATCAGTCTTACGACCAGAAGCCCTGTATGCCATGGAATGTCTTTCCTTGAACCGAAGGGGTCTAATAGAGAAATTGGAAATCAGATAGAGGAGAATCCTCAGGAAGATCCCAGGCCCGGTAAAGGAAGATGGGGAATTCCGAAGGCGGCATAACTCTGAGCTTTTCGAACATATTGAGATGCTTTCTGACTATGCAAGGAAAAGAAGGGTAGCTTTCTATGGCCACGTTGCAAGATTGCCTCCAAACCGACTAACCAACCGTCTGTTCACTTTCTGGCAAAACAAGAAGCTTCGTACTACTTGGTTGACAAAGACCGAGAAGGATATTAAAGAACTGGGAATAACAGATCAAAAACAGACAGTCTGTGAGACGCACCTTGAAGGAACTCCGTAGATTTCAGGAAAAACCTCGATGGAGAGGTATCCCCTGGACAGAAGAGAGAAAGGAGTTAGTTACACCGGCAGAAGATGCGACAATACTGGGCAAAGGTCAAAGCCCAATAGAGTTGAACAAGCGTGGTCCAAAGTAAGCCTATTTGAAAGAAGAAGAAGAAGAAATAAATAGAATCGAATTGAATAATAAACATATGAAAGACAAAAAGCTGTATCCTGTAAAAATTAACCTACTGGAGTTATACAAGGTTTTCTTGTATCGCCGACGTAATCGTAATACTTACTTACTTAATATACTTACGTAATACTTTTATTGACGCAGAATATTGTAATATATGATTTATTGCGCAAAAATCTTTAAAAAATGACAAATAAAAAAATGTTTATAATAGTTGTCTGCAATGTAATTTTTTTTCTTTTCAAGATTATAAAATTATTTGCTTTCTTTATTTCTTGTTTTCACTGAAAAGTTGGAATTGATATCATAAATTAAATTAAATTTCAAAAAATGGACTTGGTACATTTCAACACCCAGTGGAACATTTGTTTATAAAAATATAATTTTAAATTAAGGGGTTTGTAAAAACAAACATCTATAGTTGTAGCATATTTTTTATTAATTATTAATTGTGGCCTATAAACTCTAAATTTGTTAAATAAAATTTTATAAATTTGGATACGTAATACTAAAAACTACTATTTTTTAGATGGTGTAACAAAACATTTAGGAGTAGACAATTTATCGGCATATGAAAAAATGCAATTGGATGCAGCTATTCATTCTTTGCAAGTGTACCAGAAACGAGCGAAAGACTTCCTTGGTGTGAAACCCAAACCACTCTGTGATCCTTGTGATCCTAAATCGACAATAAAACCATGCCCGGCAAACGTATGTGCAAAGAAAAAGAGGAAAGAAGGTTTAATCCCGGTAGAAAGTATTATCCCTCTAGACGAATTGTAATTTATAATAAAAATGATTATGTGTTTTCTTTTTGAATATAAATTTGAAATATTAATATTTTAGTGATGTGAGAATGGTTGTAGATGTGTGTAGCGGGTTTCGGTTTTATTGTCAAAAATATTTGACGCTAAGAAAGTTTTAGGTTAAGTGAAGTTATAGCATTATTTTATATTGTATTTGTGTTATTATTCATAATTATGGCAGAAGAAACGAGTAAAAAGGTAATTTGGATGTTTATTAAGTTTTTAAAGTATTTCAGTATAATTATAGAATAGTAAATGCAGGGATATATCTGTTGCTAACAATCACCATGCTGTCTTTCACTTTTATGTTTTTGTTTAAATTAGAAGTAATTTGTCAAAAAATGTTAAAATTTGCCCCAAAGATCCTATGACATTTAACAAAATGAGTATTTCTTCAGGAATTCCATCTTTTATTAGCCTAAACTCTCCAGAAAGAATTATATATGAACAGGTATACAAAATATATCAAATTAACACAAATGCCTAACCACTTGCCTTTCCAATAAGAATCTTTTTTTACAAAAAAATAATAAATAATTTGTAATTCTGTTTAATATATATATTTGTATCCTAATTTCACTGTTTATATTATCTACTTTTAATTAAAGAATTAATTATTTTTTATCTGTTATAACCCTTCCATTCTTTCATGTCAATGTTTTTTTATATTCCCATATTTTATGAGATTCTTCTTCTTTTTGTTTCGAATTGGCCTACTTTGGACCACGCTTATTCAACTGTTGGGCTTTGATCTTTGCCCAGCATTGTAGCATCTTCTGCCAGTGTAACTCTTTTCTGTCCAGAGGGTACCTTTCCTTCAGGGTTTTTCTTGAAATTCAATTCGGACTTCCTTCAGGGTGCGTCTCACAGACTGTCTGTTTTGGAGATCTGTAATTCCTAGTTCTTTAGTATCCTTCTCGGTTTCTGTCAACCAAGTGGTACAAACCTTCTTGTTTTGCCAGAAGGTGAATAGACAGTTGGTTAGTCAGTTTGGAGGCAATCTTGCAACGTGGCCATAGAAAGCTTCCCCTTGTTTTCCTTGCACAGTCGGAGACCATCTTAACATCAGTTCGTAGAGCTCAGAGTTATGCCGTCTTCGGAATTCCCTATCTTCCTTTACCGGGGCTAGGATCTTCCTGAGGATTCTCCTCACTCTGATTTACAATTTCTCTACCAGACCTCTTCTGTTCAAGGAAGACACTCCATGGCATAAAGGGCTTTTGGTTGTAAGATTGATAAGTAGTGCTTAAGTTTCAGGTTGTGTGACAGCCATTTCTTGTTGTAATTGTTCTTAGTCAGTCGATAGGCTAGTTCTAACTTGTTGACTCTCTTGGATAATGCTGCTCTTTCTAATAAGTTGGGTTCAATCCATTCACTGAGATATTTAAATTTATCAGTCCTCTTGATGTTTCCCTGCTCTAGTAACATCTCTCTGTTTGTTTCTCTGATGTTGGAGAAGAATTCTGTTTTCTCCAGTGACACTTGAAGACCAACTTTGGGAGCCTGATTTCTGAGGCAATTAACCTGCATTGTTGCCACCTCAAGAGAATCAGCAAACAGTGCCATGTCATCTACAAAGGCCAGGAAGTCTACAACCAGTCCATTGTTCTTATGTCTCAGGTAGATACCACTCTGAGCACAGAAATCGATCAGTTCCTTGCACCATTCTCTCATAACCTTTTCACGGACACAGTTGAAGAGAAGTGGGGAAAGTCCATCTCCTTGTCTCACTCCAGTTTTTATTTTGAAGCTTTCTGAAATCTCACATCAAAATTTAACCTTGGAATGGGTGTTGGTCAAACTTTTTAAAATGAGTCTGCAGGTTTTGTTGTCTAACCCTAGTTACTGGAGGTTTGTGTTAAGCGTTTCTCTATCAATGGAATCGTAGGCCTTCCTAAAAACAAAAAGGGTGAAGACCACCTTGCAGTTTCTCATCTTGGAGAATGCAAGTACAGTTTAAAGATTGAGGATCTGTTCAACACAGGATCGGGTCTTCTTGAAGCCCCCCTGGTATTCTCCCAGTTGACTATCCAGTTGATTTTCTGCCCTTGTTTGTGTCTGCCCGAGAGAAATTCCACGGTAGTTGTTTAGATCAGTAAAATCTCCCTTTTTGTGAAGCGGATGAATCAGAGCAGATTTCCAATTGGGTGGTAATTTCTCTGTTTCAGAGATGTCCTGGATGATTTCGGTTAGCTTGCGCACGGCATTGTTTCCAGCACCTTTCCACAGTTCAGATTATGAGATTCTATACTTTAATACAACTTATTTATTTACGTTATTGTTCAAAATTATTTATATTTTATTTACTATATAATACACTTTTTCTCTTCACTATTCTCTATAAATACATTTTTATTATAATAGCATAAAAGTTCTGAATAGACCCCATGACCTAAATTTTTAGATGTTTTCTAATTAATAACAATTTACAAATAAATATTGATTTAAATTATGAACATTTTTCTTTTACTTCTTTTTGAATTTGGGTCTTGTATTTGAAACTGTATTCTTATTACTTTTAGGTACAAGATTACAAGGATTCACTAAAAACAAAAGCAGAATCTTTAATTTTAAAAGGATTTCCTGAAACCATAGTGGCTCTTAATGATATTTTGGAAACACCAGCTTTTAAAAATAGACATTTTTCTGATGTTTTTTATGAGTTAAATATACCGGTGCCTGAACCTATAGTCATAAATAGCCACGATGAGATGCCACCAGCCAAAAAAACGAAATATGACAATAGCATATCACAAGATGGGACTAAAGTTATGGCATTACCTAGTGGTTCTGTGCCCAGTAACAAACATCTGTTGGAGTTAGTTGAAATTGTGAAACCCCACATTAGAAAACTAATGGAAGATTCTAATTTGGTAAATATACTTTATTACTGACCATTTTTAGTTATCACTGTTAACAAAATAAACTATATACTGGTTTAAAATTTTACTAGAACAAAATTATTTATTAAATTATGAGGCTGTATTATAATTATTCCATATATATTGTGTAAAGTGATCACGTTTTCTAGGAAAAACTTTTTTAATATGAGTTTTTGGAGAAAATCTTTTTATTTATAAAAGTTTTTTTATAGTAGCTGGTATTGAAACCCTTCATAGCCAAAGAAAATAATCTTCATAGCCTAATAATCACCTAAGATAAGATCAAAAACTTGAAATAATGTGGAGTTGTTGATTTTAAATATGACAAAAGTCCGAACGTTGCATCAGTATTGTGTTACCCAAGTATTACTCGTTAGCCAGTGACATTTATTGACAGTTCAGTTAGCTTAATATGAAAACACTGATAACATTAGAGCAGTGAAATGTTGTGGTTTGCGAGTAGTCTCTTATAAATATGCAATCTAGTTATTTTATGAAAAATATCCAAATGTAAGTGTAAGCAGAACAGCTTTACCAAAATTAATTAAAAAGTTTGAAGAAGCCTCACAAAGCTTACAATGATGATGACTAGGGCTTGGATAAATATGCATTAAAAATTTAAAATATGGAGTTAAAAATAACAATAACTTTTAAGTATAGTTTTATGAAAATACAGTTTAATGTGAAAGTAAATAAGAACAATTTTCTTTGAATTGAAAAAAAAAAAAGTGTGGCCAAAGTGTGGTAAACCAACCAAAGTGTGGTAAAAACATAGTGAATTTTTTAATTCAATGTAAGTATGAATTACCACGTAGTAACTGTCGCAACCATCCTATTCATAAGAACAATTTTATTCGCCTTCGGTTTCATTAACATTAGGGATCGTCCATTAATCACGTGAGGGTGTTTGTGAAAAATCACGAAACATCTCGAGGGGGAGGGAGTTAGTATTGAAATATCCTGTGTATTTATTTTTTCGTTGAACGCGCGATTTTTTATGTCTTACAGAAATTAAAAAGATTCATTTTTATATACCTTAATGTAAATGTTATTACATTCACACAAACAATTCAACATGTAATATGTTTTACCACTTATTGTTAAATTTTTTTCTACACTTTGCGTAGTAGTGGTTGGTCCGAAGCGGGATCGACGGGGTCGTGCTGTTATAGGCATACGCCGCGTAGTGGCATTGAGTCTTAGAGAGACATATAGAGCGGCGATACAAACGAAAAAGCCGCCGAAAAGAAAAGCCGCCTCCGTTGATTGAGTTCTGCAATTTCTTAAGTCCGCCATTCACGGGTCAGTTTAAACTGATCAGTTCAAAATGATTTCCCCACTCATTGGCTTAAAACCGGCCTTCATTTCTCGATAGTCGCGTGCTGCATTTGGCTAGCAAATTTCTCACCGCGTAACTTAAAAAAATGGATTCTGATTTTGAAGAGGATAGCCGTTTAATCAATAGAAAAACAAAAAAAAAAAACTGAAAGAAAAAATGGTTAAAAAAGAAATATCAGTTATCTCATATTAATTTCTATAAATGAGTTGTCACTGAAACCGAGTGACTGGCGTAACTATTTGAGAATGGAAGAATCTTCATATTTCAAGCTATTTTTCTATAAATTCTTAAGTTATTGCACGTCCTAACGCCATGGTGGTTAAACTACAACTGATTAAGCGCATGGTCGGTCAGTTTGGCGTGATGAAAACGAACTGAAGCCAGCGGATTTGGGACGGGCGCATATGTACGGTTTCCGGATTCGGTTTCCTGATCAGGATTCCTGATTCGGAGACCCGGATGCTTGCCTTACATATAAAATGTTCTACTGGGCGCACACTTTAGTACATTTTCCGAACGGAAAAAAAACCTGGCGTTCGTTTCGGAAACAAACCGTGCGTTCGGGTCATTCAGAACGGAAAAAAACAAATGACATCATCCCGAATGCAGCGCTGGCATACATTTCTGACAATCCGCCGCACAGGAACGGAAATTTCCGTTCGGAACTTTTCTTCCGTATCCAAACATAACCTCATGCACGTAATTTTCTCTTTTATGCCATTGTGGAGTTCATCAAAGGATTGTCAATGAAATCCTTTGATGAACACCACAATGGCATAAAAGAGAAACTACACATATCTACACATATCACGACTCAAGTTTTGACGGTTGACGGTCATTTTCACTTGAAAATGACCGTTAACCGTCGTAACTTGACTCGTGATATGTGTAGAAATTTATATAAATGTGAATAACAAGTTGTATAACATTTTTACATAATATAAGTGTGGTAAAACATAGTGTATTTTTCAATTCAATGTAAGTATGAATTACCACGTAGTAACTGTCGCAACCATCCTATTCATATGCATTATTGATTGAAAACTCTTGAAAACTCGATTTCGGCCCGAAATTCCCCTGAGCTATTGCATTTTTCCAGTAAGAACTCTAGAACTATTCGAAATCTTGCCAGAACTCTAAAAAAAAAAATCCATTTTAAAAAAATTCGGAGGCCAACTTCACGCGACTCGTTTGCGATGAGTTTATTCTCTTGATGGGTTATAAAGTCTTAAAACAGATTGGAGACGAGATAAGATGGGCGAAATATTTTTTCTTAATCATCGATTCAACTCCAGATATAGCACATGTGGACTAACTTACTCTCGTCATTAGATACATTATATTTTGGAAACAGGCGAACCGTGTGAAAGATTTCTCAAGTTTTTGCTCTCAGTGGGACATAAAGCTGAATAAATATTTTCTGCTGAGTTATTTCTGAACTCAAAACATTGGGCATAAATATTGAAGACAAAATGGGTGAATTTTCATCATCAAACCTTAAGGAAAAAGCTCAATTCTTGGAAGAAATGTATCCTAATGATTTAGAGACATAGTCCAACTATCTAAGTCCAAGAATGCACACATTTTCAATGCCACCTTTCTTCTGAAAGGATTTTGGTAAAACCAGAGTACTTACGTATTAACGCCATCACCGCTACACCTTTAAATGCCGCCAATCTAATCTAGATCATAAAATAAATCATTTTTTTTAATAAAACATTTTTAAAACTCAAACTACTTTTTTTTTTAACATGTTTTTGTAAAAACTTGTAATTATGCTGTAACGTTCTAGAACAGGGGTCCTTAAACTTATGTAGTCCGCGGACCCCCTCTTGAACGAAAATTGGTTTGCCGACCTCCTTTTGAAGAACATTTTTTTTGGCTAACCCCCTTCAAACCCTTGGCCTTTTACGTCGTTCTTGAGACTTAATTTCTTTCGTAATAGTTATTTACATAAAGAGGGCCGGAGGTATAAGATTACGCCCGCAGCTGAAGTTTGAGGCCCGACGGAGGAGGGCCTTTATGAGGCAAAGGGCGTAATCTTCCTCCGGCCCGAGGCATGTACAACGTTTTACGCACAACTGCAGAAAACCTACAAAATTTAATTAAAAATGGTTAAAAACGATGAAAAAAATACGACGGTGATTTAAATTCACAGTTCGTCACTTAGGTTATTTGTTGCTAAGGATAAAAACAAAATTTATTGTAAACAAAAATTTTCATAATTTCGGAATGCTAAGCGCTGAATTCCTCCCGAAATATTAATGGAAGCTAATGAAGCTGTGTTGGGTTTGATCCCAAGCAATATAGTAGTTGCATTATAGGAGTAATAAATATTGGTAAAAATGTATGTTTATTGAAATCATTGGTTATTTCAATAAATGGTTTATTCAAATGCGCATTTTGAAAAGGAAATTTAAAAAGTTACAAATCATAATGCATTAAACTCCTTTCTTGCTTCAAAAATGTCAAAAAATAATTTATTATGTTATTAAGTTTTCTATACATATTTTTTCTTTAATGAGATGGATGCAGTTGTTTTCTTGAAACCAAAACCGCAATGTCGGGCTCTATGTTTGAAAGTTTAATTCTGAGGTCCGTTTCCACATTAAGTTTGCTTCTATACTTTGATTTCTTATATAAGAGTACCGAAAAAGCCTGTTCACATAATATGTCGTGCAAAACGGTATCAATTGTTGGAGTGCTTTATTTGCAAACGCGGGATAATTAGATCTGAGAAGTAACCAACAGTTTATGAGTTCGTTTTGCTAAATTGTAGTTTTAAAGACGTGTCATATGATAATTCCACGAGAATATCTTGTTCAAGTATAGATAAATGCATTATTAATTTCCACGTTGAATGGATCTCTAATCCAATTATTGCCAGAATCAGGTCTAGGAAATTAATTCCTAAAGCTAGTTTCTAGAGCCCATAAATGTTCAACAACAATCTGCCGTGTTTCATCAGGGAGCTCTTCATTCGAAGTTTCTATGAAATCGTAAATTGTTGGAAAAGACTCATACACACAGCTGCGAATGCGTTTAGACCACAAGCCGTTTTTTTTTATTATAGCTTCTATTGTTTTATATCTGACTTAGCGTTTTATTATAGCACCTTGAAGACTCAAATTCATTTCATCCAAATAAATAAGCAACCTTAGCTAACCAGGAGAAATGGTTAAAAAAATCCGTTCGATACAAATTGCGTCTCAATTAAAAATAATCGTATTTCATCACAAAGCTCAAAAAGGCGATTGAGTACTTTCCCAGGTGATAACCAACGCATTTCAGTGTGTAATAATAGATGTGTATCGCCATGTCCTCCCACAAAACTTTAAAAACTCGGGAATTAAGGGGGGACATCACAGTAAAATTTAGAAAAAATCTTTTTTTTTTATTCGCTTGAAAGTTGCGATTTTAGGGTTTTAAAAATGACATACCAAAAGATGGAATGCGGCAAAAATGTCTAAATGCTCAAATTTCTGCCGCAACGCCTCTTAGGTATGTGCCGAGCGCCTTTTGTGATCCCGGGGCGCGCTGTAATTTTCGAGTACGGGAGCAGGTATAACGGTAGTCTATGGGGAGAGACCTGCCCTCCGAAAAGTCTATAGTATTTAAGAGTGTCTATAGGATTCACTATATGTACTACACATTCCAAGAATAGGTGTGTAGCGTCAGTTGGCGTCAGAAATTGTGAATCAGTTGAACAAATGAAGAAAGCTATAAGGGCCACATTGCTTCACAAAATATCTACGAATGACTATCCGAAACACAACGTTTGCCCGATTGGAGAAAATTCATGGTGCTCGTGGCAAAGGACGAAATCTTCGAACACTTTGGATGCTTATACGCACAAAGCACCAATGTGTGATGAAGTTTATGAAGCTATTCAGCCAGTTTATCAACAACTCACTACGGATGATCTTCTCACTCGCTGTATCGGGGGTTTCACACAAAACAGCAATGAAAGCTTCAACTCGACAGTGTGGGCGCTGGCTCCAAAAACTACGCATTCCGGTAAAGCATTCCTCGAAATTACTACAAACATCACTTCGTGTGTTTTTAATGACGGGTTAATATCAATTCTACGTATAATCCAGGTCATGGACATGAAAATTGGGTTAAAAAGTCACCAACTATGCATGAACCTGGATGAGAAACGCATACAGAAGGCGGAGAGATCACTGAGTATCGGCGTGAAACAAGCCCGCATCGATTTAAAAGCAATTCGGAATAGCAAAAAAGAGGAGGAGATAGATTTAGAAGGCCAGTTGTATGGTGCAGGCATCGCAGATTAAACTTAAAACTTTAAACGCGTTTTTCTCGAAACCAGTTTTTCTTAACTGGGCGGACACATTGCTCGGGCAAATCTTCACCGATCGATCTGAAATTTCGGTAGTATATTCCAAAAACATAACTCTATCGAGCCACGTAGGATTTTTTTTATACTACTTGTTTTTTTTTAATGAACAATTTAATGACTTTTTTTGGTTAAATTTAAACTTTTTTTCAAAACGTGCACCATTTTGCCAAAACTCAATATATCGAAATAATCCTACGTGGCTCCATAGCTGTTGATATATAGAAACTAAAAAACTTGGATTTTTTGTTAGACGTCAAAAATTAAGGAATCTAGATGTCCGTCCCGTGGACCTCCTTCCAAAAATAGGCGTCTCCGGACAAGTGCCACACAGCCGCCATTTTGTGTCAGAAAAATTTGAAAAAAATATTTTGTTTGTAGTTTAAATAATATTATTAAACTTTACCGTTTTTCGATTGATCTTTTCATTGAGACAAAAAAAAATCCCGAAAATATAGCTCCTTTACCGTGCTCTACTGTTATGTCCCCCCTTAAGTAGGCCAGCCTTAATGAAATTGACAACTTTAGCAACTTCATCCAATGTTTTTCTCAAATCAGTTGACATCTTTTTGTATGCCAATGAGTCCCTGTGTATGCAGCAATGGTTGCAAGCGACCTGAGGTGCTACACCTTTAATAATTATTATTTATTATTATTTACCTTTATTGGCATATTTACAACACTTAGTTATAACAATACAACAACAACAAAAAAAAAAAAAAAAAAGAAAAGAAAAAAAAACAGCACTAATAACCCGACCCAAAAATACCCCAAAAACTCATACTTAAAAAACTACACTTTAAAGATACAAAAAAAAACAAAAAGATTCTTCGCCCGCACTAACTTTTCTCCCTCTCTAAACTCTTTCCACAATCACTCCCTTCCGCTCTAAAATTTCCCGCATTATGGGCCACCCGCTACCTGACTCATCCATACACGCTTCCCAGTCTTTACATTTATTTTTCTTTCCTTCTTCCCATGTTAGCCCTTTGCATTCTTCCATCCAATATGCCCACCTGTCCGTACCCTCTCCGCATATGGTACACAAATTCTCGCTTTCCTTCAGCCAGTACTTTCTTCCGTTTTCTTCGTTGCCGCACCGAAACCTGGCTATCCTACATTGACTACCACAGGACTAGGGTTTTTCGGGTAGTACCCGGACCCGGACTCGATGAGTCCAAGGGTAAATACCCGATACTCGATCTAAGACTCGACGAGTATCGGGTCTTGAATGTTTGGCATTGTCTAGTATACCGCGTCGTAAAGAAGATCGACGATTTAGCATTACACGTGATGAATGGACGGTTATGAAAATTCGAACATATCTAAATATCAATTTGCATGGAATTACCTCTGAAGTGTATAATCTGGGTTTATTAAGAATTTTGAACTAATGATTTTTCATTCATAACTGCTATACAATAAGTCGAAAAAGTAGAACAACACTTAAACACATTTAATATAAAATTTAAAAAACATGTAGTTAGTTGGTTCAACCGGCGACGCTGCAAGTGTAATGATGAAATTTGGACGAGCATCTTCTAGTCTTTATAATTTCTGTTTGAATCACACTATACACTTATCTGTTTGTGATGTAGTATATAAAAAGAAAAATATTACAGGCTTTCAAGATGAAAATGACCATGGTCTAGATCAGGGATGGCCAACCTTTTTAAGTAGTGGGTCAAATTTTGTTCATTATATTTTTCGTACTAGCTCGTGGGTCATCAGGCCAGTGGCATCACTTGAAAAAGAGGAGGTAGGTCAAAGACTACTTTGCGGCGTTCTTAAAGACGTTCTCACTTTTAAAGGGTTTTACAAAATTCCTGGTTTTGAAGAAGTTTCCTTCTTGTTTTGCAACTTCTACGTTGGAGTGGAGAGCAAAAAATAAAGGTCGAAGTCAAAAATAGTCCATAAAAATTTCTAATGTATTATACAATGAAATCCAATCAGAGGATGTGGAATGTTCTGTTTAATATATTGAATGTTTCTTAGAATGTTCAGCACCTCCGTGGTAAAAATTTCTAACTAGTTCTCACTTTTAAAGGTCTTCTACAAAACTCAAGTTCCCTTCTTGTTTTACAACTTCTACTTTGGAAGTGGAGAGCAAAAAATAAAGGCCGAAGTCAAAAAAAGTCCATACAAATTTCGGATGTATTACAATGAAAATTACTTGAAAACTTGAAATTTTTTTGAAAAAAAATTTACTTGAAATTACAATGAAATCCAATTAGAGGATGTGGAATATTCTGGTTAAGATATTGAATGTTTCTTAGAACGTTCAGAGCCTCCGTGGCAAAAATTGCTAACTAGTAAAAATGCACAGTGACGGGAACACTATTTGGTCGTTGTCAATGTAATCTAAGTAAACGTAGATTAAATCTAGATTAGGTTATGGTTAGATTAAGTTATGTTAGAACCAGACAAATTCAGACGTGACGCGAGTTGTTGTCATAGTAACAACAAACAGAAATAGTTTAATAATGAAACTCCATTTGATTTACATTGGACTTTGACGCACGATTTTGATACTTTTATACACGATAATAATAATGACATCCTTCACATATAATAAATTACTTATTAATGTGTTCATTTTGGTGTGCGAGTAGATAAACATATTTAAAATACAATAATTGGAGAAGAAATTTATTTTTGATATTTTTTATTTAATATTCATACCTTTGTGGTTGAGAGACTTTAATAAGGGAATAATAAAAGTTCTAAAATTAACGCCTGGGTTATTTAAAAAGCTTGTGTGGGTCACTTTCTGACCCGCGGGTCATAGGTTCGCCATCCCTGGTCTAGATGGTATTGATGACGATCAAGATGAAAATTATTATTCTGACGAAAGCGTCTATGATGTCGAAGAATACGGACAACTTGAATTAACCTTAGACAATTTAGAAGGGAATTCATCCATTTGCCTTCGGCTCTTAGCCTCTTGTGGAGTTTTGTTTTATTTGCCTATTTACCATAACATTCTTCAAATCCCTTGTTTATCAAAGTCCCACTTAACTTAATCGGCAAGTTCGTACAGTATCCCTTGCTTTACCATATGCGTGAACATGAAAAATCCTTTCGTGTTTTTGTTTAAATTGCGAGACAGATTAGACCCGGACCCGGAACCGGACCCGAAAAATCGGACTTGGACTCGACTCGGACTCGCCTAGTCTAAAAAGACCGGGTATTCCCAAACCCTATACTGGACTCTCTGCTTTGGTACAAAGGGAGTCTGCCGTATACTTGTACCTTGTTGTACGCACGATTGTACCTGCTTTCGTCTATACGACCTTGTCTTATCTATAGCTCTATCTCCCTACTACATTCCCCCAACAATTTTTCCCATCTTACGCCTTCCTCTTTCATCCTTTCTACCTCCTCTTTCGACCACCCTACTCGTTCATACATTTTTTTCCATTCATTTCCTCATTTTGTTAGTCTAATCCCTCCGACACCTTCCTTCCTTAAACTTTTGAACGCCTCTTTCACTATCCTTTCATTCCCTAACCTATACACTTTCCTTTCTTATCTTGCCACTCTCACTGATGCTTCTACTGCTACTTTGTACACATTGGCTTCTTGTAGCACCAGGTACCCGAGCGTACTCCTGTCTAGTTTCAACACTCTTTTTATGAACTGAAGTTGCACCTTTTCTACTTGTTCTACCTCATTCATACCCCATATTTTCGCTCCATACAACAAAATACTCCGAACGCACGCTTTCCAGACTGTCATTTTTGCCATTAAACTCTTAAAATTTTTCTTTCCAAGCATTCCAAAACCTGTTAGCAGCCACCAATGCTTTCTTACATATGAACTTAATGTGCTCATTATTGGACCCATTACTACCAAACATAAATCCTAAGTATTTGAATCTGCTAACCTGCTGTATAACCTCTTCTCCCCACATCAAACTTTACTTTTTTTTTCTTTCTTACCAACTTTCTTTCTAAACACCATCCTCTTAGTCTTCTCTACATTCACACTTAACCTTCTTTTCTCAAAATATCTTTTAATCATTCCAATCATCTCTTTCATTTCCCCGTTTGTTCTTGCTAAAGCAACTATGTCATCCGCGTATGCTAGAGACCACACTTTCATCCTACCTATTACCACTACTCCTACCTGCCCATTTTTTAAAACGTTTTCTAAGTCAGATATAAAAACATTAAATAGGACATTGATAAGTGGACACCCTTGCTTTAACCCTTTCCTAACCCAGAATCTTTCGGATTTTTTCTCACGTATTCTTACTCTGCAGCTTGTTTTGCCGTATAGATCTGTAACCGCCTTCACTAGCCACCCGCTAATCCCTTTTGCTCTCATAAGTTCCCATAGCATCTTTCGATTTACTGTGTCATATGCCGCTTTAAGATCCATGAATACAGCATACACCTTCCCACCTTGCTGTGCCAGCTCTTGCTCTATTATGTATTTTAAGGTAACCAGCTGGTCCGTTTTTCTCGTTCCTTTTCTAAATGCCCCTTGTACTTCAGGAATCACTTCCTTTTCCTCAATTTCTTCCTGTACTTTCATCTCCACTACTTTTACATATATCTTATATGATGTATCCATCAGCGTGATCCCTCTGTAATTTTCTGCTTCTCCCTTATTTCGTGCTTTGAAAATTGGTACGATGTCTTCTTCCCTCCAGCTTTCTGGAATTGCTTGATGTCCTTTGAAAATTTTATTGAATATTTCGAGTTTTTTGTATAGACACCGGCGCTAGTTTCCACGCTTCATTTGGGATTCCATCTGGACCTGTCGCTTTTTTTCTTTTCACCCCACCCAGAACTTGCTCTATTTCCTCCCACATAATTTCTGGTCGATGACCTTCTTCTTTTCCGTCCTCTTCCACCGTCTCCTCCGCTTCATTATCTTCTTTTCTGCCCAGCAACTGCATAAAATGTGTTCTCCATCTTTCCATCTTAATTTCATTAACTTTCCGGATTGCTTTTTCCCTATTTTTGACAATAAACTTCCATATTTCCCTTTCCCAATTGAGCTTCATTGCCTCCTCCGTTAGTTTTCTTTGCCACGTTCCTTTTTTTGTTCTTCACGTTCTTTCATTTGGTCCTTCATGTTTTTTAATCTACTTGGTGTTCCTCCTCTCTGTCTCCATCTCTTGACATCCTCTCTCAACTCTTTTTTCTTGGAAATATATTCTTTATCAATCCATGCGCTGTTATTATGATCACTCCTGACATTTTTCCATACTATCGCCTCATGGACTTTAGATACCAGCTGTTCTAGGCTATTTATTGATTCTAGCTGACAGTTTTCCAGATTGCTCTTAAATCTTTGTACCACCTCTTTATTCCATATCGCTACTGTTTTCTGCTTCTCCATCTGCCTAACCACCGTTTTTCCTTTTACCGTTATTTCCAGCGGGAAATGATCCGACTCTATCCTGTTACCTACTTACACGCTGAGTATGTCACTCGTTGCTGCCTCGTTCGCTACTACATAGTCTATCAATGACATCGCCCTACCCCCTACATACGTTGCCTCTCCACTCCAATCGCCCTCCGTGCATCCATTTAATATGTTCCATTTTCTTTCCGACATCCAGTCAAGCCATTTTCTACCATCCGCGTTGATTATTTTGTCTTGATTTTCTGGTTACTTCATGTCCTCCTTCCCCGAGCTTTCCAACCTGGCTCTCTCCTATTTTTACGTTCCAGTCCAACTTTAGCCAAGGTTTCCTCGTTTGCTTCCGTCTCTATTTCCTTTAATATTTCTTTTAGCCTTTTATTATTATAAACTATAATACATTTCCATTTATCCCCGTTTAATTTTATCTTTCTTATTTGAATCCCTTCACCGTAATCTTCACCCCTATAATTCTTTTCCTCTATGTTCTTCTTTATTCCGGGATATTAAACCGCCTTTTGGTCGCCCCATGTTGAAATCTCTTTTTGCCCATTGGCACTTCCACGCGAAGTTATCTGGCAGTTCGTTCTTCACCTCCTCCCAATCCTTTTCGTCAATCCATGTTTCCACTATTCCAATTATATCGAAGCTCTTCATGTAAACCAACAAGTCATTAATTTTCTCTTCAAACCTGCTACATTTCAACAAAATATCTTCGTTTGCCTTCGTGACCTGCTTGTTTTCCATCTCCCTATTCTTTCTTACTGAAATTTTACATCCTTTATTCCTGTAGCATCATTGTAGTACTACCACCTCTGGTCTACTTCCATTTTTGGTACCCTACTCTTACAAACTTGCCTCTTTCCCTCAATTCTTTGGCTTTCTGTCTTATCTCCAACTACACCTGTCTTTCCTTCTCTGTGCGATTATTGTCCACGTAGACCTGCGATCCTTTTAATTGGTTTTTCATTTTCATTATCCTTAGTTTTTCCTCCCAGTTATTCATTTTAATTAATATTGCTCTGGATTTTCCATTTGTCAGGCTTCCTATTCTGTGTATATTTTGTACCGCATTTATTTCTCCTTTAGAAAGTCCTCTACTTCTTATTCTCGCGTAGCTTCTTCTTTAATTCCATTCATAACTATGTTTAACTTTCTTTTTAACTTATTACCTTTAATAAGAGCAATCAATCCAAATCCTGTTGCTATGCTGGGGATTAGTTTACGAAATAAAGTTCCAAATGAGGAATTCAGAAGAAGAACGCAATTAACAGATATTAGTGAAAGAGTAGCTCAGCTAAAATGGAGATGGGCTGGCCATATTACAAGACAGAGCACAGAGAGTGGACATACAAATTAACAGACTGGCAGCCAAGAGGGTGCAAAAGATGTGCTGGCAGATCTCAAAAAGATGGCGTGATGACATCTAGCTGATTGCTGGGAAAAACTGGATGAGGACTGCTATGGGCAGGCAGGAATGGAAAAATATGGAAGAGGCCTACATTCAGGAGTGAATGAGAACAGGCTGATAAGAAGAAGAAGAAGGGATACTTCATATGATGCTTTTACTGCTGTTTTATCCATACAACCTCTTGCAGCCTTTAGCATCAGATTTTGACTTTAAGTAAATTCTCGTTTTTTGATTTCAAAAAAATCGATAGACTTACTTATTCACTGTGTTTTTGTCTCATATGACGTTGTAGTTTGGCGAGTTTTAAACTTTCGTTTGATAAACTTTCGCAATATAGAACAGAGATAGGTTTTTCCACATCTTGATTGGATGTACAAGTGAATTCAAATGATAAATAATCATCACAATATTTTTGAATTTTACGTTTCTTGGTTGATTTCAAAGATCCATCATCTGAGTCGCTTTCGTCTACAGTTTGTTTCAGTGTAAAACCTGTTTTTAACCAATGATCCGTTTTATAGGTCAAATAATTTACGTAAAACTACAATAATATTAAAAAAAACGAATTATTAATGTAAAATATGTAAAACATATGTACCTAGAAGCGGTAAACAATTACGACAGAAAGACTTGTGAAGCACCCATAGCACAAGAGTAACATGGAGTGGATAAGCACAGTGTTGCCATCTAGTCAGTGATCAAAACCCAAACACGAGAAAAACAATTATTTCGTAGAATGCTTATAGTTATATAAAATATAGAGAATGACCTACTGCCGACCTTATCACGGCGGCCATCTAAATTAAATCATATTCCATACTTAATCGAAATGAACACTCTCTGAAATAAAGTAAAAAGAATCGAATAAGTTTTTTTTCTTTAAAGTTCTTTTTCTTTCATTCGTCGTCACCCTATTTGTAGAATGTAGATTTGGTGGTGACGACTTGCACTGCGACCTTCATAGATCTACTGTACCCCACCCTCTTCCTCTAAACGTTGGTATACTTACCCATTTAGAGCGCCTCCTCTAGTCCTGATTCCGTTAGGAATTTCAGGATCAGGGTGGGATTCAAGGACTGCATCTCCTCTGCGTTCAAGCAGTGGGCCCCAAGATACATTTGTCTCTTGTGGAGCAGTGCTCTGCAGTCTTTGAGCAGATGTATGTGGGGGTATATGGGGGTTTCCTCCGCTGAACCACAGAATCTGCATCTGCCATCTTGCTCTAGGTCTAGGGTCTTGAGGTGTTTTCTAAGTCTGCAGTGTCCCATCAGGACTCCTGCCAGAATTCTAAGCTTGTTCCTGTTTAGTTTCAGGAAAACTTTTGTTCTTTTCTGGTTAAAAGCCCAGCATTACTTTGGATTTTCTCAACCCTGGAAGTTGTTTCCTGGTTTCTTCCACTGTTCTCTTATTTCTTCTATATATATAAATATATATATATATATATATATATATATATATATATATATATATATATATATATATCTTCTATATATATATGAATACTTCTATATATATAATAATAATACACATATATATATATGTGTGTGTATATGTATATGTATATATATATCAATAACCTGCTCATGTCTCAAAGTTCATGTCTCTCTCACAAAATGTCAAAATTAAAATCATCTAACCGTAATTACCATATGGGTTTTCAAGTGAGTGGTTTACAAATTATTGTTCATGGAAGCAAAGCTGTGCTGGTGAGAGATAAATCTAGAACCGCGTCCACAGATGGATATCCACTCAAGGTATCGGAAAGACATGATCTTAAAAACAATGTCATTTATTCCGATAATTCCTGTCGAGGTTAAATTGTGCACATCTTTCGATTGCGTATACCTCTGCTTGGAAGACTGAGTAGATTACTTGTGAATGTTCCCATGGATTTGGTACGAGGACTAAACACTCCTGCACCAGTACCTTCCTTTGTCTTCGAGCCATCTGTATACCACTTAATAGCATTTTGCTCTATGTGGTATGCTGAGGATTCGTCGCTCCAATCGGCTTTAGTACTATACATTGCTGTGTAGTTTTTCTCGAAATGATGAAAAAGCGAAGCTGTTCCGGTCTTTGCGCCCGATTGTTTTTCCTCTGCCTATTCCTTCCTTGCTGAACCTTACAATCCCCGATCTGGCGGACCTCTCCATGACAAGGTGCAACGGAGTCAGATCTAGGAACTGCTGCTGTTGGGTACGAGCTTAGGTTATTCAGACTGGCCAGTAATTCATCAACTAACAACTAACATCTTCTAAGGTAATAATAATAATAAGGTAAAATAAGGTAAACCTTCTCCATTGCCTTTAACATAAAAGATGTTAGACTAATGGGTCTAAATGACTTCAGTTGAGTGGTGTTTTTCTTCCCCACCTTCGGTTTGAATACCATCTTAGCGCTTCCCCATAGGTCCGGTATGTATCCGCGAGCTAAACTACTTCTAAAGATTTTTAAAAGGTACGGCATTAGTTCTCTCCCTCCTTTTTGTAGGAAGGCGGGAATTAGTCCGTCCACACCTGGGCTTTAAATGGCTGGAAAGTGGCGATAGCCCATCTAATTCGGTTTTCCGTACAGATGGACGCGGCCCTCCTCCAGTCAGCCTGGCTTGGTCTCCGTGGTTGCATCAAGACCTCGGTCTCTTTGTATTTTCTACATCCCGGAAAATGGGTTTCTAGTAGGAGAGCTCTCTGCTCTTCGTCCTCCGTGTAGCTCCCATCCGGTCTCTTGAGAGTGGTTGTCATTTCCACTCTATGCTTCACTAGTGCTTTGTGCAATCTAACTGCCACTGGGGTGGATTCTATGTTTTCACAGAAGGTCCTAAAGATTTTACTTTTTGCCCTTCTGATCTCTTTGTTGTAGGTGGTGAGCACCTCGGAGTATTCTAGCCAATTTCTTTATTGCTTAGCTTTGTTGAAAAGCCTAAGTACTTTTGCTCTTGATGTAGACAAGTTTTTTTTCCACCATTTTTCTGTTCTTTCACGGTTTTTATGGGGCAGATGGATTCAAATGCTGTGGTGATTGCTATATTTATTTCTCCCACAGCTTGTTCCAGTACGGTGTAGTGTTTGATACTACCCCGTACTGTCACTTGCTCTAGGTTCTCTTTTAGTTTCGAAGTAAACGTATGCCACATAGTTTGTCCAGGGTTTCAGATGGGGGTGTTTTCCTCACTCGCTCCTTCAAGTTCAAACTCTATTATCCTATAGTCTGACATTGAGGGTTCATTTGAAACTCTCCATCTTTTAACCAGTTTACTTACTTACGTTAGTGCTACATAGCATTATATCCAGTGCCTCACTCCTGACCATACTGACAAATGTTGGTGTATTCCCAACGTTATACATATTTAGTTTTTCTATAATGAGGTATTTTAAAAGTTATTCACCTCTCTTATTAGTGTCCGTGCTGCCCCATATCTCGTTGTGAGCGTTTGCGTCACATCCTAAGATGAGTGGCAGCCTTCTCATAATACAGTGTTCTACCGGCCTTTGTACTTCTATGGATGGTATGTTGGTACCATCTCCGGAGAAATATGCTGGTGTGATCACTACCTCGCGGTGGAGGCCCTTGGTCTTGATATGAACCTTGATTGGAACTAGATCCCGCGTTAGGAACTCTGAAAGACAAAAATAATTTATGCCCTTCCTTACCATTATGCAAGTTCTGGGGGAGACCTCTCGGTTATCCCACACCAACTTACATTCCATGTTGCTGAGGCCTCTGATCTTACCTCCATAAGCCCAGGGTTCTTGCAGCAGCGCTAGCCTAAGTGTTGTTTAGTGAACATCCTAGCCATCACAGCCGAAACTGCTTTGGCATGGTGGATGTTCACTTGAGCTATTATCTCGGCAAGAATGACGACTTCCTCTACCTTAGTAAACATGGCAGGACTGCTCATGTCTACGAGTGTGAGGTCTAGGTCGTCTTCTTGGTAATCCGAGCGGACTTCCTCGTTCTCGGCCATTGTGGCTTCAACAGACGGAGTGACCGCTGTTGGTGTCTCTTCAACCAAGGAAGTGGCCGCTATTGCGGGCGTAACTTCTGAGGGAGAGACCGCTGTAGCTGCCGCTACTACCTCTGCATCTTCTTTGGGATCGTGGAGCTCACGCTCCATCTGGTCCACTAGTTCTGTGGCGGTGAGATCCCGCACACTAGGGTACATTATCGTGTTTCTTCGCATATGAATCCCACGAATGGCTAGGGAATTAAAGGTCCGCCATGTCAGGGCCCCACTTGACATGGCAAGGCTCGATACTCTCGATACCTTTCGCCAGGTATCAGGGAGGCTCCGTTTGAGGTGGCCGGTTACGCTTGCCCACCTCCCAGTCCCTTCGGTACGAGTCGCATGACACCTTTGGATTAAGGGTTTGGAAGTTCTTTGTTGTTCGCTCCCCATTGACGGCTCTGACCCGAGTTGAACTACAGTCAGTATCATCCAATGGTTCATTGCGAAACTAAGCCTTCACACCGCTACAAGGTGACTCCTGCGTGAGGGTCGTCATCCTATATAAATAATCATGTAAATATTAGAGATTTTTAAGCAACATGTTTTGAAACTAAAAAATACAAATACGAATACGAATCACAAAAATTATATAAAAATCACCGTGCATCATAATAGTAGATTCATAATTTATTTATTGCCTTAAAAAATCAATTCTATTTTTTTGTAGTAAACCATCTCGCAGACCCCCGGTGATGGTTCCGCGGACCCCAGTTTAAGAACCTATGTTCTACAACAGTAAATGTATTAAAAAAAAGGTGGTGTGGGCATTACTCAAAAAATAGAACTTCCTATTAAACCTGCCTGGCTTTAAATTTGCTATCCTAGCTTGAAAAGCCAGCCTTGTGGGGACCGGATATAAGTAACAAGGTTAATTTTATATTTGTACAACTGTTTTGTGATGAAGAATGTCTTTGGAACACCAGTATTGCTTCTTATAAATAATCTATACGTGAAACATTACTGCAAAACTGGCATTAAATGAAATTAATGAAAAAAAAATAAATTAAAAGTAAAATATATAAATCAAGAGCTACTTATTGTCAGGAGTTTGAGAAAAAATGAGAGATCAAGCAGGTGATGTTGACCGACTGCATACGCTGTCTGCAGTTCTTACTGCAATGATGACTGACTTCTAGCATCGTATAAACCGCTTTGCTTGTGCAAAACCAGGATAGTAAGACAGAATAGGCCGCCGGAAATGCCAGCTTAGATTTTAGCGCAACGGTTCTCAATATGCGGTATGCGTACCACCCAAACGAGGATAGTAAATTCGGGGGGTACTACTAGCTCAAAAAATCTTTTCCAATAGACTAGCCTGGCGTCAAACGCTAGCTTACTAGTTTTATAACTAGCTTGTTAGCTTAAAACGAAGCCCGATCTATTTACACGAAGCTAGATTTTCAAGCTTGCTTGATTCAAACCGCTCGATTAAAAACCACGAAACAGCCCGCAATTTTCACAGTTGAAGATGGATTTCAAGAGAGCAGTATGTATTTTTGCTCTAAAAATATATTTTTATTTCATAATAAATATCAAGATTTAAGACAACATCCCGAGAAGTTTTATAATTACTATCGCATGTCAGTGGACAGCTTCGATAAAATTGTTTTAATACTGGTAGATAAACTTCTTCTTAAAGTTTATTTTTCTCGTTTCTATCACTATACTGATGCAAAATAGTGTCATACAAAGCTGGTCTTTTCTGTACTTCCACTATTTTTTTGGAAAAACTTTCATACTGTTTGTTTGAGACCTACTCGGTCGACGACATGTAGGAATTGCAATTCGGAAAACCGGATTCCGTAATCCGGCGGATCCGGCTTCACGAAACGTTTACCGGATCCGGTAAAAATATACCGGATCCGGTGATGCTAATTTTTGGTAAAATAATTGCGCTGTTACAGGAGTAGTTAAATGCGTGGTGGGCATGGCGCCACATGGTTTTCTCAAAACCAATATTGATTTTAGAATAATTGGCGTATTTGCTGGTGTATAACGCGCACCTTTTTTCAAAAAATATTGCCTTTAAAATATTGGTACGCGTTATAGGCGCACAAAAAGTAGGTTGAATTTTAGAGTGCGCTTTATGCACCGGGATCTGGACTGTTGATTTTAGATGTAAAACTATGCCATTTTTTTTCCTTTAACCAATGTGGGTCCAGGGGGGTAGCCCTTAAAACTCTGCGGCCCATTGGCATTGTATTTCCCCACATTGTTTCGTTCATGCAAAGAGATCCCTCTATTAGGTCCAGGATTCTATGTTTTTCTATGCCATGTTTTTCACAGGGACTCTCTCAGCTGTAATATGCTTGTGTCTCCTACGTGCAATTGCTTCACAGTGGAAGATTATATGTGCGGCGGTTTCGTCCTCCTCATAGCCTAACCTGCATAAAGGTTCATCCTTCCAGATACCCATTTTATGCAGGTGTTATCGTAGAGGGCAGTGTCCTGTAAGTAGGCCTACCACAATTGCGATCTGCTTCCTTGGCAGTTGCAGGATTTCAGCTGTTAGAGTTTCCGATAGGTTTACTAACATTCGTTTGCTATGTGTCAGACCATTCAAATTGACCCACTGTAAACGGTGCTTAGTTGCTACCCATTTACAAATTTTATATCGGGTCGTGGTCTTGGTAATGTAATGTCGTGGTCTTGGTCCGCTTTCAGCAATGATCAGCCTTGCAGGCTCTATCTTTTGCTAGCTTATCCGCCATTTCGTTACCCACCAGACTCGTGTGGCTAGGCACCCAAGCGAGTGTGACCTTGTTATGCTTTGCCAGGGCTTTTAGGTCCTGAAGACAGTCTCAAACTGTCTTGGATTTGATTTCGTGACATGCTAGAGCATTAATCGCAGCCTGACTGTCCGTGAAAATGCGGATGTTTCTACTTTTGTAGTCCATTCTCAAATTTTCACAGGTACAGACCATGATAGTGTGTATTTTTGCTTGTACGGTGGCATGTGTCCCCAGGGGTACAGATAGGCTGCACCCCAGGGACAGTCCATAGATTCCTGCGCCAGTACCACTGTCCTTCTTGGAGCCGTCTGTATACCAATCCAGTTCTCGTTGGCAAGTGGTTATTTGATTGCCTTCTGTCCATCGTAGATGTGTTTTGAAGGGTAGATTGAATGACAGCCTTTTGGGCATCGAATCCCCCTCTATATTGAGGTACGATTCTGATATGACATTCGTTATCATAGTGTGTCCTGACCTCGCCAGAGATTCCCATGTGCCATTGCATATGCATCTGAAAGCTCCCATCGTTGCCTCGCCCATTATAAAGATATCCAGGGGAGGAAGGCCTAGGATCACCTCCGGAGCTGCAGTTGGGGCGGTTTTCATCACTCCCGTAATTGCTAAACAGGCCAGTCTTTGAATATAGGAGAGTTCTCTGATGGCCTGTTTTTGCTTCACTTTGGTATACCATACTGTGGAGCCATATGTCAGAATGGGTCTAACGACCATAGTGTATAGCCAGTATACCATGCTTGGTTTCAGTCCCCATGATTTTCCAAGTGTTCTTTTGGTCATCATCAGTGCCATTTTACACTTGTTGGTAGCTTTCTTTAGGTGTTGATTCCAAGTCAGTTTGGCATCCAGGATGACACCTAGATACTTGACTTCATCACTCACCTTTAGATGTTCGTTATAGAAAATTGGGGGCTTTAGCCCATCCGTTTTTCTCATTCTAGTGAATGGTACTAGAGTGGATTTTTGGGGATTGACCCGAAGGTCGACCCCCCTGCACCAACTCTCCACCTCGTTCAGTGCTTCTTGCATAAGCGCTGCTATTATAGAGAAAAATTTGCCCCTGATGAGGATGACTATGTCATCCGCATAGCTTTGGGTGTTTCTTTTCTAAAATCCTTTATTATTTAGTGACACCAGCGGGCTATCAACAACCATGTCCCGAAGGAGTGGAGATAGAAGCCCACTCTGGGGGCACCCATTGATGACAGCTACCCGCATTGTGTCACCCGCTACTGTAGCCTCAACATTTCTACCCTATGCCATAGAAACACACTTATCGTATGCAACGCAATCACACCCCTCACACGCAACGTCGATCTGGGATGTCCAGATCGGCGTGTGAAGGTGGAGGGGATGTTCGTACCATATCCACGCATGTGATCAGTGTGTTTCTAGAACTTACGCATAGCACGTCATAAACAAATAGACTTTTGATGCAAGCGTTCTGTTGTCTAAATAGTTAAAATGGAAGATGAACAGCTGATAGATTTAAACTGTATTTTAAACATGCGAAACTGTATTTTAGACATGCTCAAACTGTATTTT
Organism: Phosphuga atrata; assembly: GCA_944588485.1. Lineage (NCBI taxonomy): Eukaryota > Metazoa > Arthropoda > Insecta > Coleoptera > Silphidae > Phosphuga > Phosphuga atrata. Next base: position 19,609,158 of record OX155898.1, on the reverse strand, counting down.
AGACGTGCGAAAGTACATAAAGAATCGTTCTTCATTAGTTTCTGCATTAATGTATGGTATTCTCCAACTTTTTCTCTTATTTCGTTTATTTATCTCATGAAGCCAATATCTTTTCTTCTTAACTTTAGTTTTTGTTTTTGTGGCGCGGAAATATTCATTTAAAAATAGTAAACTCAATAAATCATCCTCAAACTCACTATCAAAATCAGAAAACATGACTTACAGACGCACTAGTGCACCTTGTAAGAAATTACAACAGCGTTTTTACGTTGTTGTTACAATTACATTGCATACTCGGGACGAGTGTGCACACCAATTCTCCCACGTTGCATCGCATACATTGCGTACGTGGGACCAATGTGTCTCTACCTTAAGACTTGTTAGCATGCTCAAATACCTAATTGTTGTGGTCTCAGTAGATTAAGTAAAGTTTATTATGTATAAAGTATATTATGTTAGATTTAATAAAGTTAAATATTAAAATTCTATCTATGAAATTAAAAAGTAGATACCTACATTGTATTAGATTTTTAATAGTTTGTCTTAATATAAGTATGTGTGTGTGTAAACTGACTATATAATACACTCACTTGATTATCTTAGAAACAGTCCATTTTGGAACGAAAAGTGTAAATATGCTGATCGGATCAACCGAATTTCCATCGATCCGGATCGGGCCGGATCGGTGGAAATTCGGCCGGATTGAAAATGACACCGGATTACAATCCCTAACGACATGGTTACAATTGCCACTCTTCACGGCGGTCAGGCCAAAAAACCGTTCGCGGTTAACGCAGTAGTGCGTGCGCGCCAACTAAGTTCTACGGAGTACAAATTTTAGCGTGGATTTTACCCGCGAGCCATTTTGTAACAATTCGCAGTTTTAAAATTAGTCGCGGGAGAAAACCGCGTGTGAGGCTGCTTGTATTAACTAAGGCCTAGGCCGCACTACGGCTAAACCGCCGCGGTTTTTAATCGTGTAAATTTGTGACTCAAGTAAGCTAATACAAGCGGCCTCACTTGCTGTTTTTTCCCGCGACTGATTTTTCCCATAGCGTACCGTGTGTTTCTCGAGGGGTTTCGCGAATATGGCGGTTACCGCTCGCGGGAAAAAACCGTAGTGCGGCCTCGCCCTTACATGACTCACAAAATCACAAGATTAAAAACCGCGGCTGTTTAGCGGTAGTGCGGCCTAGGCCTTATACAGAATACAAAAGTACAAACAAATATTTATATTTATCCATTTTTATTTATCTTTTTTTTCATCGATTCTAGTTAAAAATGTGGATTTCATTCATGATTCCGAAAATTGAAGATGGCAATAATTTCGGTGTTTCTATTCAAGAAGATACACTGGCTGAAGTACAATCCGTAGAATCAGAGGCTGCCGCTTTCTTCGATCAAATTTCCAGATATTTTATTTCTAGAGGTATTTCAGAAACACGGCAATTGTATCAAACGAAATACATAACTGTTTTTTTTTTTTTAGGTAAACTTGTTTCTAAAGTAGCCAAATATCCCCATCTTGATGATTATAGACGTGCTGTACAAGAACTGGATGAAAAAGAATACTTAAGTTTATGGTTAGTCATGGCCGAAATTCGTAATCGTTATTGTTCGCTGCATGATATTGTCGTGAAGAATTTGGATAAGATTAAGAAACCTCGTTCATCAAATGCGGCTGAATCCTTATATTAATTTACAGTTGCTAGCTACAGGATTTTTTACAATAAATTTTATTCAGTTTGAAAGGAATTTTAGAATTAATCGTCGGATTATATTAAGTAACTATTTCTTTTTAATAACATCATAATTTCTTTTTAAGTGTTTTTTCATTCCTTAAAATTTGATATTTTATATTAATTCTTCCTTTCCTCTGAAAATATGTATTTATATACTGAAAGATGATTCATTATGTAAAATTAAAAAAATATTGCAAAAAGACATTTGAATTTTTTAGTGTCATTTGTCAAGTCTAATAAAAAGAAAGCTTTGATTGGTTTTGATAAGTTTTTTTGTTATTTTTTTGTGTTAATGTCATGTCCAATAATTCGTAAATAAAAATACAATTTGAACTTCCACATAACAGATATTGTTGGAAAACCATTACTAAATTAAGTTTTATGGAATCTACTTTTCTGTGCTAAAACATAGCTGCAGAGAACCAAATCCTATACGAAAAAACAGTGATTGCATTACTAGTGTCAAACAGTCAACCCAAAGTCTAATGCGCACAGATACCAGCGGAAGTTTAGATGATATACAAATTGGTTCTCTAACAAATACTACAGAAAATGATGGAAATGTAACAGTCCGCGAATATATAAATTCTGCGGTTTATGTTGAGACAACGTATGACATGGCGCCGAGTAAACAAAACTCAATCTATATGAACATACCTGGCAGCGGAGACCATCCAAAACTCGTCAAAATTAAACGGTGCGTTTGCTTTACAAACCCGAATGAATGTCCTTGTCATCCAAAAGCGGAAGATGATTTTGAACCAATTCCAAGTCCTTATCCTCCTAAAACTCAATTTACATCTTCTACAACGGCCCTTCTAAAAAAGCAACCTTTCGAATGCTCCAACTTTGATAGCGACAGCGGAATTACAGTAAAGGCAACAATTTCAACTCCAGATGAATTTCGTCTCTCAATTCCTTCTTTAACAACTATGAGTACAGTTCGGATGATAGATGAACAAACAAAAGAAGAGAATTTTAGAAATTGGTGCGCGAGAAAAGACCACGAACGCAAGTTACAAGAAGAAAGGGAATTGCTATTAAATGATATTAAAAGAAAACAACGGGAGGAACAAGTTGAAATTGAAAGGGAGAATTTTAAAAGGTGGCTTGCTAATAAAAAGAAGGAAGAAGATTTGAAAAAGAAGGAAATGGAAAGGAAGGAAGAAGAGGAGCGATTAAAGGAAGAATTGAAAGAAAAGCGTGTGGAGCAAAACCAATTAAATTTTCAATTGTGGTTAAAACGAAAAGAGCAGACTCTATTGGGTAGTTCTTTATTAATTTTGAAAGCTGGTATTAACTGTTTTATTTTAGCAAAGAAAGTTAGCGATCAAATGGACCTATTAAAACGTCAAGATGAACGACAGAGACGAGAAGAATATAGTACTAAAGCATATGAAATTTGGTTACAACAGTCAAAAACTAAACCTAAACCAATACCTTTAAATCGCGGCCTTGAAAGTAAGTTATTAATTTATTAATTGGCTATATTTATGTAAAATTTTACTTCTATAGGTTTGAAATCGTCTGTTTCGGTGACTTATATAAATCCCCAGCCATGGGTTCCCAATATTGATGTAACGAAAAAACCAACATCCCAATGACAATGATTATTCTCATTAATGTTAAGAAAACAAATAATTTTGCCTTAATACCGATTCTATTGATTGGTATTTTGTCATTTTAGATAGATTAGGTTTTGTTATTTTTTTTGGACAATGCGTAAAATGAGTAAATTTTATATAAACAAAATATACACCAATAAGGAATTTTGACTTATTATTCTTATAACATGTAATATAATTAATGTAAAAAACTATATTTTTAACAAAATTAGCTTTCAGCCTTCGAAAATAGTTGTCGAAAATTATTTAAATAATATATAGTGCTATAAATCTATTCATCATTTTTTGTTTTGTAAGAAACATTTTGTCAACTTTCAAAATGTCTAAACATACAGACAGTGCCACAACAAGTGTTATGAATCGCCTGTGGCAAGTGTCCCATTTGCGCCTCCCCGTAAACGAAGAGATTTCAGATCAGATTTCGTTAGAACCGTAACGAGAGATTTCGGATCTTCAAAATCGAAACAGGTTTTCTTCGGAAGAGAGAGACGAATTATCCCCAATATTCTTCATCTGCGTACTGGAGGAAATCAGTCAGGAAAGGCGCAAAGAAATGTGCAAGGGAAGAGTTCGAGAATAGGATACAAGAGAACTGACCTGATAATAGAATACTTATATTTTGCAGATGATCTTGCAATATTTTCCGATTCCCTAGATACTGCTGCAGGAAAGGCCGCTTTTAATATCTCCCTTCAAAAACCGAATTTTGAACCGGGTGAAAGATCAGAGGTAAGCTTAGACGCTTAAAGTACGTCCTTTATTAATATACGTTCAATAATGATAACTCACTGCTAAAAGTGGGTAAACTGAAACATCTGTCTGATTCACTAACACGACACAACATAATATTGACGCTTAACCATATTCAGGTACAGTACAGGAAACCAGATTTACGGACGAAAATGCCTTCGAGTCCCAAGGCTACAGAATCCTCAAAGGAAAAGGTACAGGATCAGTTACATGATGCTGGATTCAGTCACCGACTTTACCTCCAGGAGCAGTCGTGTATCCATCCTCTCTCTCAAGTGTGCAAACAATGCCTACAGTATAGTCAATGTACATGCACCAATCAACCAGGACAACAGATGCAATCCAGACAGAACTGATAAATTTTGGGAAGAATTAGTAGATATCATCTCTAAACTTCCAGAGAGGCACACCGTCATACTGCTTGGTGACTTCAACGCTCAATTGGGAAGAGAGAAAAAATACAGAAACATAGTGGGCAATTATCCGGCGCATAAGGGAACCAACTGCAACCGAAAACGATTGATGGATCTGTGTAGGACTTTTGAGTTGCTCATGAACTCACAGCCTTCAAACATTTGCCAAGGAAGCATAAGACTTGGATTTCGCCTAATACTAACCTGGGTGAATTCGAGATAGATCATTTGGCCATTTCACGAAAATCTCAAAAGGAAATACAAAACGTGAAGGTACTAAGAAGCGCCAATCTGGACTCGGAGCACTACCTCTCAAAGATCTAAATAAGACTCCTACCTAGAAACACTAGATTACACAGAACCCCCAAAATGGTAAGATTTGACGTAGAGCGACTTAAGAACAGTCAAGAAGTAAGTCAGAGACTGAACAATACAGATCTATGCAGCTGGGACCATCTATATAGCTGAACTCGCCCCTCTCGCTAGAAGAAGGAAGCATCCGTGGTGGACCCAAGACCACAATGCGATAGCCTAAAGACAGGCAGCCTGGGTGAAGTGGAATTCTAAAAAGACCAAGGAAAATTGGCATAATTGTTTGGAACAAAGAAAGGTTCAAGATAATTCGAGGTAATAAACGGACCTTCACACAAAACCAACTAACCTAAATCGAAGAGAACTTTGCTAAGAATAACTCCAGAGATTTCTTTGGAACCTTCAAGCAGACACTCAGAAAATACGCCCCACCAAGCCTCCACTTCAGAGACTTACAAGGCAAACTGGCTTTTATCGACAAGGACAGCTGCCACATTTTAGCCTAGCCCAGTACTTTAAAAATCTACTCAACTCTGATCCACCCAGCTAAAACTTCGACTATAAAGAAACCACACCAAACTTGGACTCGCTGTCCCCTTCATTGGCAGAAGTTCACCAGATCATTCAACTTCTTAAGAATATTAAGGCAGCTGGAGAAGACTATCGTTGCTGAACTGCGGATAGGTGCTGGAAGCAATGCCGTGCGCAGGCTAACCGAGATTATCCAGGACATCTGGGAAACAGAGAATTTACCAACCAATTGGAAATCGGCGTTGATCCATCCGCTTCACAAAAAGGGAGATTTTACCGATCTAAACAACTAATGTGGAATTTCTCTCGTCCTGGTAACATACAAGATTCTCTCCAAGGCGTTACTAACAAGTGCAAAAAAATAGCTAGATAGTCAACTTAGACTAGAGAATATCAGGGAGGCTTCAGGAAGAACCAATCCTGTGTTGAACAGATCCTCAATCTTAAAACTGTACTTGCATACTCCAAGATGAGAAACCGCAAGGTGGTCGTCACCTTTGTTGATTTTAGGAAGGCCTACGATTCCATTAATAGAGAAACGCTTAACAAAACATTACAGGAACTAGGGCTAGACAACAAAACCTTCAGACTCATCCTAGAAAGCTTGACCAACACCCATTCCATGGTTAAATTTATAGGCGAGATCTCGGAAAGCTTCGAAATATAAACTAGAGTGAGACAAGGAAATGGACTTTCCCCACTTCTCTTCAACTGTGTCCTTGAATAGGTTATGAGAGAATGGTGCAAGGAACTGATCAACTTGGGTGTTCAGAGTGGTATCTACCTGGGACTTAAGAACGATGGATTGGTTGTAGATTGCCTGGCCTTTGCAGATGACATTGTTGATTCTCTTGAGATGGCAACAATGCAGGTAAATTGCCTCAGAAAACAGTCTCCCAAAGTGGGTCTTCAAGTCTCGCTTGAGAAAACAGAATTCCTCACCAACATCAAAGAAGCAAACAGAGAGATGTTACTAGAGCAGGGAAACATCAAGAGGACTGAGAAATTTAAGTATCTCGGCGAATGGATTGAACCCAACTATCTGAAAGATCATCATTATCCATGAGAGTCAACAAGTTGGAACTAGCCTATTGACTGAGTAAGAACACCTGCAACAAGAAATGCCTGTCACGCAACCTGAAACTTGAGCACTACACATCAGTCTTACGAGTAGAAGCTCTGTATGCCGTGGAGTGTCTGTTCGCGCCAATTTTAATAAATCTGTATTTTTAATTCAACATTTGAATCGATTGCGGCACCGATTAAGAGAAGGGGAAAGGTGTATCGACCTGGGCCGAAATCGCGCGATTTACATATTAATTTTTGTCGCGAATTTATTTTTGCGACGGTATGCTTGGAGTGAGATACGTGAAATACGTGAAGACGAGAATCGAAGCGCGAACCAAGCTCGACCGAAACCTGCAAACATTTTTAAGTTTATCGTTTCAAGTCAAGTAAACCAGGAGTGTAATCACGAGCCCAAAGAGCCCAAAGGCTTACACCCCTGGTTAACTTGAAAGGCTGAAGCGGCATCCAACGTCTGGAAGACACCAATTTTAAGGGCTCTCTCCACCCATTATCCCCATTTCCTCCCTTAAAAAAGGCGCCGGAAGACGATCCACACGTGGCGAAGACGCGAGCGACCCTAACAGGTAAGTGATTAGACTAGCCCTGTTTCAAACGGGAAAATTTGATTTTCGTGAGACACGGTCCAAACAGTGTCTTTCCTTGAACCGAAGAGGTTTGGTAGTGAGATTGGAAATCAGAGAGAGAGGAGAATCCTCAGGAAGATCCTAGGTCCGGTAAAGGAATATGGGGAATTCTGAAGGCGACATAACTCGGAGCTCTACGAACATATTGAGAGACTCTCTGATTGTGTAAGGAAAAGAAGAGTAGCTTTCTATGGCCACGTTGCAAGATTGTATCCAAACCGACTAACCGACCGTATGTTCACTTTCTGGCAAAACCAGAAGGTTCGTACCACTTCGTTGACTGAAACCGAGAAGGATATTAAAGAACTGGGAATAACAGATCTCCAAAACAGACAGTCTGTGAGATGCACCCTGAAGGCAGTCCGTGGATTTCAGGAAAAACCCTGAAGGAGAGGTATCCCCTGGACAGAAGAGGGAAAGGAGTTACACCGACAGAAGATGCGACAATACTGGGCAAAGATCAAAGCCCAGCGGTTGAATAAGCGTGGTCCAAAGTAGGCCTATTCGAAAGAAGAGGAAGAATATAATAAATAAAATAATAGATAGGAGAATATTATGCAGGTTTCCGTAAGGGGGGCTCATGCATGGCACACATTTGGAATCTCAAGGCAATCTTGCAGAAACGGTCTTGTAGAAACACCGTGGTTACTTTTGTAGATTTTAAAAAGGCCTACGACTCCGTCAACAGACCAACTCTCTTTAGCATTCAGGAAGAGTTCAAAGTTGATAGGAAAGCCAGGGCATTAATTCAACAAATTCTCATTGATACTACATCAAGGGTTAAGTTTGGTGGAGAAATTTGTCAACCTTTTGAAATACATACGGGTGTTTACGACAGGGAGAGAAAAAATTAATCAGAACTTGGGAAAAAGAGATTGTGGGAATGAATACACATTGGTAAGTTTATGGGGTAAGTTTATTAAGATATTATGGAGCTAATATCAAATGTTTGGCGTTTGCTGATCTTGCCATATTATCGAATACCAGACAAGGAGCTAAGCATGCTCTTGAAAAACTACACGAAATTTCATAAAAGGCTGGTCTCATATCTTATGAAAAAAACACAGCACATAGAACGATCCCCGTCCGACAATCTACCCATCAAGACACGATATGGTTCTGTATACAGAATTTCCCATTTTAAATCCTTAGGAGTAATCATCTAACCGTCCGGCCTAAATATAATAGCAAATCAAGAACGAGTAAAAAAATTACAGAGACCCTACCGACTTACTTGGAATCATTATAACAAAAAATCAATATCTGTTAACGCAAAACTACGACACTACAAAACAGTCGTTCTTCCTGAAGCACTTTATGCCGCAGAAACAACACTAATTCATGGTCATTCAAAAATCAAAGAAATAGAGAAACGGGAAAGTAAAATTCTCCGAAATTTTTTTGGGCCCGTGAATAAGGAGGGAGTATGGATTACGAGACCATCAACAGAAATGTATAAAACCGTAGAGTCTATCATTGACACTTTCAGATAGACACGAGCTAAATTTTTTGGTCACATATACAGAAAGGACCAGCACAGAATTACGTAACAAATTTTCAACATTACCTTCAACAGTAAAAAGAGGTCCAAATGGGTACAAGAAACTGAAGAAGACCTGAAGCGGCTAAACATCACGATACACGACATGAATGATCGGGTTAAATTTAGAAACACCATAAGCACCATAAATTTGATAAAGAACTGCTCCCAAAGATGCCAGGAAAAAAGTGGACTGACGAGCGGAAGTTCCATCTTCCGCTCGTCAGTCCACTTTTTTCCTGAAACAAGAAACGTGCACGAATGAAGAGGATTTGTGACGAACGTCGCCGCATGACTGAGTTAAGAAATGACTGAGTTAAGAAATGAGTTAAGAGTCAAGAAATTTGTTCACTCTCAACTTTATACGCTACAATAGTAATAGTAATAATAATATAAAGTTAATTTAAAATATATAATAAATAAATTAGTAGGCAATTAACTCACATTACCTGCAGAGTAAAATGTAGAGGAGAGATTTCAGATCTTCAAAATCGAAACAGGTTTTCTTCAGAAGAGAGAGACGAATTATTCCCTTTATTCTTCAACTGCGTACTGGAGGAAATCATTCAGGAATGGCGCAAAGAAATGTGCAAGGGAAGAGTTCGAGAATAGGATATAAGAGAACTGACCTGAAAATAGATTATTTAGCTTTTGCAGATGATCTTGCAATATTTTCCAATTTTCTAGATACTGCTGCAGGAAAGGCCGCCTTTGATATCTCCCTTGGGAAAACCGAATTTTCATCAACTCAAGCCAGTTCCCAGGTATTAATTAACAGGGGAATGCAAGCGGACAGAAAAGATTAGGTACCTGTGCGTCTATATAGTACCCAATAAGAAAGAAACATTCACATTGATTGACATCAAGAATCAACAATATTGAATATCAAGATGGATACCAGCTAGCTAAAGATATTTACAGCGAAAGATGTAATTTTCATTACAGGTAGATTATAGATTTCGGTGCTGACTTCTAACGAGACCTTCATAGATCTATTGTACTCCACCCTCTTCCTGTAATTGTTGGTATACTTACCCATTTAGAGCGCCTCCTCTAGTCCTGATTCCTTTAGGAATTTCAGGATCTGGGTTGGATTCAAGGACTGCAATTCCTCTATGTTCAAGCAGCAGTGCTCCGCAGTCTGTTAGTAGCTGTATGGGGGAAAGATCAGAGATCGTTAAAGGTAAGCCTAGACGCTTAACGTAAGTATCTTTTATTAAGGTACGTTCAATAATACGTATAGGATTATTTACGACTCTCTTACTGTTCTCTTTTAATTGACACATCGTTATCACATCGTTATTCACATCGTTATCGTATCATTATCAGCATCGCATACTTAACAAGAACAATAATTAACAAGAACTACCAAAACTAAAGTGAATTAATATATCCCAAATTTGATTCAAAGAGCTAGGAAGGCCTTGTTCAGATCAATATACAAACGTAAATGTTTGCAACTGACAGTTTGACTTAAGTTAAGTGAAAATGAGGCATCTCAACGAAGTGGAAGTTGTTCGTGCTATAACATTAATTGAAAATGGCGAAAGCCTTCGACAAGTTTCAAAAAACTTCAAAGTAAGCCTCAAAGTAAGTTTGTTATTTAGCGATTGTTTAACAGGTACTTAAATACAGGTCAATATACCAGGCGCGGTGGGTAATAATTGGGTGGTTGTGGTAAAGCTAACCAAGAAACAAAATGACACTACACCTTCTTAATGGGAGACTTCAACGCTAAGGTCGGCAAACAGATGGACGCCTCGGAGATAGGAATGAATGAGGACAAATGCTACTAGACTTCCTGCACCAACACAACTTACATCTAATGAATACCTACTTCAAGAAGAAACCACAAAGAAAATGGACGTGGATAAGTCCCGGTGGAAGAACAAAAAACGATATAGACTTCCTAATAACAGGAAACAAGCGAAACATTACGGACGTCACAGTACTAAACAAGTTTGTAATAGGAAGCGATCATCGAGCGGTAAGAGTACGATCTAAATAAACCTAAAAAATGAAAGAAAAAAGGTGGTCTTCCCACAAAAGACAATAAAATGGACCCTTCCAGATAACCCTAAAGACTTTTAAGACAAAGTCAAAAATCGTGCTCGTCAAGTCGTGTGTGGCAGACGTGTGCGGGCGTTCCAGTTTATTCTAGAATATAAGACTATCTTAATATTTGTTTTTAATATTTGGGCAATTAGACATTAGAGAAAAATGACTCGATTTGTTCAGTACTATGCGGTAATTATTGCTGTGCGCTGGGTGCCGTTAAAGGACACTTTTATTTTTCGCGTCGTGGCGGATATAAATATTCTTATCGGCATTGTTTTTGGTATGATTTCAGAACACTTGGCGCCCTCTGGTTAAAAGTAGCTTCTCCGCGTCTCGCACGGCTGCGGTGATTCTCTAAAATCTGTGCGAATTCGGGGACTGATAATAGAACCCAAAAAAAACACCTCAAATGAAAGAGAACCTTGACAGTCAGGTGACGGTAACTCCGCCCCGGTACCTGATTATCAAAAACAAGAATGGATCCAATTTTGATAAAATTAATCCTTTTAAAAATAACAAGAGCTTATACAATTTAATAGGAGTGTGTAATAATATTAAAAAGATAAGAGAAGGTCTACTTACAGAATGTAAGTCGAATAAACAGTCTCAGAGACTTATGCTGGTTAAGAATTTCTGCGACTTTCAAGTTGATATAGTCCCACATAAGACATTAAATTATTCAAAAGGTATAATCTTGCTGGGATCTCTTAGGTGTATCTGAAGAAGAGATATGTCAAGAACTAAAAGAACAAAACGTATGTGAAGTTACAAGGATTAAAAACAAGAGAGATGGGAAATTAAAGGATACTCCTTCACTGATTTTGACATTCAACACACCCACTCTTCCAAAGTAAATAAAAGTAGCCTTTTACAACCTAGAAGTCCGAGAGTATATCCCGAACCCGACTAGATGCTACCGTTGCCAAAAGTTTGTACATAGTGCGGCCCGATGCTCGAGTGAACCTGTCTGCTTCTGTGGAAAGTCCCCCCATGAAGGGTCATCTTGTGATACTCCAATATGTGTCAACTGTGAGGGTGAACATTTTGCAAACTCTAAGATCTGCCCAAAGTATAAAAAAGAATTTGCTATCCAGAAGCTGAGGACCCGGGAGAAACTAACGTATAATGAAGCATGAAGAAAGCTGGTGATAAATGTTCCCTCTGGGAAAACAACATACGCGAAAGCAACAGCTGTGACGAAACCCCAACAGATTGACGTGAATGAACTTGCCGCTGCATTAATCCCTGTGATTATGAGTTCCGTTAAGGAACTATTGGCCGTTCAGTTAAACGAATTAAAATCTGTAACAGTTCAAGCAACTCCGGACTCCGAAGCCATTAGTACGCAGGTGGGGAAAACGACGGAACCGGTTGCTTCTCCGCGGCGCGATGCTGAAGCGACGGGCAGTGGCAAGCCCCCTAAGTTCGCAGAGACAGAAAAAAGGAAATGAGGTACCCTTCCAGATCGTTCCCCCACAATGTCGGAGGAGAGTTCTGAGACCGAACTTGGAACTACGAACCCATGGGTCAAGGAAAAGGAAGTTGGATGGGAAAGAGTTTTGGAAGGGAGTTGGATGGGAAAATGTTTTTACTCCGTAAAAAACCACCTCCTCCACGTGACAAGCAGCTGTAGACTATTATCCAAACAACATTCTATGAATTTTTATGTTAGCAATGCATTTTATGTTTCTGTGAGTAGATTATGTTATCCAATTGTACCTAACATGTCCATCAGTTTAAACTATTAATGAGGACTGGCAGACCGACGCAGAGGACGTTTGGATCAACATACCACTAGATAACAAAAAAGCCTGAATGTATGCTGCGTCTATATCCCACCTCAAAATACCTCGTTAGAACTATTTCTTACCAGGCTTGAGAAGATATGCTGTAGGTTCAGTAATGATCTGTTTCTTTTATGCGGTGACTTCAATCTCCCCAATATTAGGTGGACACTCTTGACTTGTTCATCTGAAGCGGCAGCTGTCCCTACTTGTGACAGACTATCCAGATTATTTATGGACTCCATAAACTTCTGCGGGTTAACGCAGGTTAACACCATCGTTAACAACAGATCTAAAATTCTTGACCTTGTCCTATCAAATCTGGACGAAGCAATTATTGTGAGAGAAAGTCTACCAATTAGTAGGGTGGACATGTATCACCCCCCACTCGAGTTCCTCATATCTATCGCTATTAGACCCGTTTTAAATCAGGCTATTCCCACTAAGATGCGCAATTTCTATAGAGCTGACTCTAATTCAATCAATAATGCACTAGATGATATATGCTGGCAACGGGAACTCGACTTCTCGGACACCAATTCTATGGTCAGCCAATTTTATAAAACTGAACCATATTATTGACACTCATGTGCCATTAAGAAGACGTAAACCTACCTGCTACCCAGCTTGGTATTTGACGGAACTAATCGAACTTATTAAATGGAAAGGTAAAGTTCACCGAGCTTACAAAAAGAGCATCAACCAGGACAAACTTATCCAATTTAGCATACTACGTAAAAAGGTAAAATCTATCTCCAGAGCCTGTTACAGAAACTACATCTCTACGATTTTCTATGGAAAAGAGTATTACCCAAGACCCTAAAAGACTGTGGACTTATATAAAAATCAAACGTGAGTCCTTTGATATTCCCTTAAAGTTAAAAACAGAATCCGGCTTTGTCGTAGGCACGACACAAATCTGTGATAGCTTCAGTGAACTTTTCTCGTTGGCATTCTCGAAAGCACAGATATCTGATCATCAATTAATAAAATGAGTGTTCACGCACCTGAAAACCAAACCTACATAAACTTAAATATGCTGAGCTTCGACGAGACTGAAGTACTCAGCGTACTCACTAAAATCGATGCAAAAAAAGGTTCCGGCCCACTTCGTCAAGTTGACCGCTCCCTCGTTGTGCACTCCGATAACGTTGATCTTTAATCAGTCCCTGCGCTCGGGTTGCTGTCCAACACTATGGAAAAAAGCCCACGTAATCCCCAACTACAAAACGGGTAGTAAGAATTTGCTAGCGAACTATCGACCAATATCTAAATTATTCGTTTTCAACAAAATACTAGAGAAACTTGTTTATAAGAGGATTATTTTGCACATCAATCCATATATCGCCCCTGAACAGCATGGTTTTATGAAGCGGAGGTCGATCGAAACGAATGTGCTGTGTTTCACAGACTATATTCTGACGACTATGGATGACGGAGCGTAAGTTGATGCTATCTATACAGATCTTAGCAAAGGCTTCGATAGCATAGATCATCAGATACTGCTGCTTAAACTTGAGCAACTTGGCTTACACGGAAATCTGTTGAATCGGTTTAGATCCTACCTGTCAGGTCGCTCACAGGCGGTTACACTTAATGGGTATACTTCAAAGAGTTGTGCTGTGTCGCCAGGTGTCCCCCAAGGCTCTCATATAGGACCCTTGCTCTTTATAATATACATAAACGATGTTGTCGCCTACCTTGAGAACTCTAGGCTTCTTATCTATGCTGACGATATAAAAATCTTTAGTAAAATACGCAATATCAACGATGTAAATCGTTTGCAAGCAGATCTCGATAAGTTCGCGACGTACTGCTCTAAAAACAAACTTCGTCTAAACAGTGGAAAGTGCTTGGTGATATCTTATACCAGAAAAAAGACACTTCTCGCATACAGCTATGGCTTTTGTAGTACTCCAATTAAGAGGGTTACCTCTATTAAGGACCTGGGCATTTTATTTGATGAGAAGTTATGTTTCTCTGAACATATCGACGCTATTATAAAAAATGCCAACAGATCACTGGGATTTATAATCAGGGCTACTGCGAGTTTCCGTTCGATAAACGTCTACCTTACCCTCTGCTATACCATGATCAGCTCGATACTGGAATTTGCATCCTGTGTTTGGTCCCCTCAATATAATGTATACACGCAACGTCTCGAAAAAATCCAACGAAAATTCCTTAATTTTCTATCACGTAGGTCCTGTCCTTTGAGGTACCATGTTTTATTACCCCATTACATGTCAGGCGTACTGAGCGCGATATGTTATTTTTATTTAAATTACATAACAATCAAATTGATTGTCCCTACCTACTGTCCCGTTTAAATTTTAACTGTCCCACAATAATTTCCCGCATACCCCAAACCTACCGTTTGATGCGTTTCCATACGAACTCAGCGAAACATTTCCCCCTCGCACGTCTCTCAGCGCAATACAATTACCTAAACCAATGCTTCAGACTCCTTTCAGACTGTCCTGTTATTTTCAATTGTTCCCCTCTTAGCCTGAAGCACTTCCTTAAATTACACCCAACTGTTCTGGGTGAAATAAGTCTCTAATTATTTGTTTATGTCGGTCATCGTTGGATATCATTTCTGTGTATAGCAATATTGCTAAGGTGTTGGGTTGTTATTGGGCTCCGATTATTCGTGAGCCTGTTACTCACGCCTTCCTAACATTGTAATTTATGTATATTGTAAATTGTGTATTGTGTTGTAATTATGCATATTGTAAATTGTGTTTTTAGTGAAATAAAAAAAAAAGACAATCTCCACTGCTCTCCGTCACGTACAGCAAACCGACGTCGATGTCCTGAATAACAATATCACAGAAGCAATCCTAACAGCACAGAAACGACATTGTTGCACCCAAAGACAAAACGACGAAAGACTAACTGATGCAACCAAACAACTCATGAATCAAAGAAGTTTGATTAGAGGAAATCTGGAAAACTTGGAGGTAATACGACGGCTGAACAAAAAAAAAACACGAAATTCTCAAAAGAAACACGCAAAGACCTAGGAAGATACAATATAGAAACGATCCAACGAACAATCGAGGAAAACCAGCCCATGAAAGTCATGAGAAGAAAACTGGCCGAGGGCAAAATGGAAATATTCAAGCTCAAGGATGGAGCAGGATAGGAAACAACAGACAAATAAAGACCTCACCATAGTAGAGACCTTTTATAAAGTTCTATATAAGAAACTATATAAAAGCCAAATAACAAACACTAACAACAGCACACCACAGGCAAGACAACCAGGGGGGACGAATCCAAGAATAATAAACGTAGGATCTGAAAATATGCCAGCCATCACAACAGAAGAGGTGAGAAATTCTCTCAAAGAAATTAAAGAAGGCAAATCCCCTGGCGAAGACCAGATAGTGATTGAAGCGGTGAAAATGGGTGAGACCAAATCATTAAAAAAATTACTGCCTTGCTAAACTTATGTCTCGAAAAAAAGACACGGTCCCTAAGAAATGGAACAATGCGGTTACAATACTTATCCACAAGAAAGGGGACATAACTAACTTAGAGAATTATAGACCAATAAGCCTACTCTCCCATATACACAAACTCTTCACAAAAATAATAATAAAGCGTCTATAAAATAAACTTGAAGGATACCAACTCCGTGTGCAAGCTGGTTTTCGAAAGGGCTATGGCACAAACGACCACCTACAAACAATAAAGACCCTAATAGAGAAATCAATAGAATACAATAAACCGCTCGCCCTAATATTCATAGACTTAAAAAAAAATTACCATCTATATTAAACGCACTCAACAAATGCCGAGTAGACTACAGGTACACGGAACTTCTACATAATATATACAAGAATGCCACGGGAAGCGTAAAACTTGAGGCACTAACTAAAACATACAGAATAGGAAGAGGAATAAGGCAAGGTGCTACTATATCCCCCAAACTCTTCGCTGCTGGAACATACAATCTAACAACTGAACTGGCAGGATAACGGCATAAATATAGACATAAATAAACACCTACATCACCTTAGTTTCGATGACGACATTGTTATAACAACCGACATTCTAGGAGACGCACAAGAAATGCTGGAAAACCTAAAGCAAGCGGCAGCAAAAGTAGGACTGTATATTAACTATAGGGTGACCACACGTCCCGATTTTGGCGGGACAGTCCCGCTTTTTGGAGGCCTGTCCCGCGTCCCGCCGATTTTTATAAATGTCTCGCTTTTTAGAAAATATCTGAATTTCTTATTTTTTATGTAATGTAATATATAATATAATATTTTTCCACATATTCCTATAAAATCTCCTTTTTTAATGTCATCCAATGAAAATATTGAATATCCTCGAATTGAAATGTCCATTCTTCAAGATATTCCAAGCAGTTATTATAAAAATTTCTGACTTCTTTCAGAAAATCCGTCGTTTAATGGCACCTTGTTCTGAAAATTTCATCGGGTGACATTAAAAAAGGAGATTTATGACGGAGTTATTCCTTCATTTTAAACAGAATAATATTATCAAAATATTTTGATAAGGAATATTATTCGCTTTAAAATGAGAATTTAAATTTGTTTTAAAATGAGAAACAGAAAAAACACAGTTGAACATTAAATTTTGAAATCTATATTTTACATAAAAAATAATTTTACCAATAATGAGAAATTTCACGACTTTTTAATGATCCGAATCTATTGCAGTATACACTAGGATCAAAAATATGACTGTGAAAGAACAACATTCATACAAAGTCCATATTGATGAAGCCAAAAGGCAGAGCGCATGTTCATTATTATTATTTATCAGGTTATAGTATTTTTTAGCAACCCGCATGGTCTTTCGCAACACAAAAGTGCAGGAAACCAAATCGTACTTGTTTATTATATTTATTTTAATTTATATTATATTTAGTTTAATTATATTGATTTATTTTATAAGTCATGAGTGAATTAGAGAACATGGTAATTTCTTAATTATTTTCTTATTATATCATAGTAATTTTTTCCCAATTTTATATTCAAATTTTATTGTTTATTAAAAATATTTCATCCCATCCCATTTGTCCCGCTTTGTCGCAATGAAAATGTGGTCACCTTAATTAACTACCACAAAACACAGTTTATGACAAACCTGGTGGCCGGCGGAAACCTGGTAACAGACGAAGGAGACGAAATAGAGCAAACGCACAAATATAAATATCTCGGTCACGAAATACAAATCTGCAAGGACAACCAGACAAGTGAAGTCACTCGACGCATAGGGCTGAGATGGGCAGCTTTTGGCAAACTAAAAAACACCCTTAAAGGGAAACTGCCTATATGTCTGAAACGGAAAGTGTTCAACCAATGCGTGCTCCCAGTAATGACTCTGACCCTAACGAAGAAATCAATAAATAAACTTCAAGTAGCGCGAAGAGCAATGGAAAGATCTATGCTGGGAATCACTAAAAGAAACAGAATGCCGAACATAACAATAAGAGACAGAAAAAAAGTTGCCGATATTATCGAACATCACAAAATCCAGGTGGAGATGGGCTGGACACCGCACTAAAGACAACCGATGGACAAAACGAATCCTGGAATGGAGACCCAGAGAAGACAAGAGAAGCAGAGGAAGACCACCCGCCAGATGGACGGACGACGTTAAACGTGTGGCAAAAAACTGGATTAGCACCGCGCAAGACAAAACACAAGGGAAACACCTGGAGGAGGCCCATGTCCCGCTGTGGACGAGAAATAGCTGATGATGATGATGATGTGGTAAAGCGGTGAGGGCTGGTCGTTGAATCATTGGTTGCACGTGTACTGGTGCTGGCTGCCTTGTGGCGTTGACTGGGACGTGAATTGCAGGCCTCTCATCTGACGTTGTTGAGGTTCCTTGGATCCTTGCCTCTCTCTTTTCTTCTCTGGCGGCCCAGATGTTAGTCTTCAGGGGTGGTGCTGATTTAAAAGTGGGTCTATAAACCTCCTCTTTACGGGTACTCTTCTTCATGGAATCGATCCTGGAAATTTTCTGTAAATAGACAGGACATATATTCGAGCTTGCTGGATGATGATCCTGTTAATGTATTTAGTATATGTGTTTATCTGCCAGTTTCTTGCAATCAGATGTTAAGTGCGCTTTGGCACATTTAACGCAGCCATATAATTTCAGGTCGTATGTCCCCATTCTTGGCAACGATGGCATTGCATGATTCTCTTTTTATTTTTATATTTTGGAATCGGATTCGCGTTAAGAAAAGAGTTTTAATTTTGTTAATCTTCTCAAGATTAACATCCACAGAAAAGATAATTATATATAGGGGCTATTTCGTTCTCAGTATTTCAGAAACCTTTTTTTCTGGATTTCACCCTTAATTAGTTCCGGCTTAGCTGTGCGGCTTAGACCGTGAATCACGTAGGTATGTTTTTATTTTGACGTCGGCTGGAATAAATGTATGATTTTTGAAGTTATCTAATATTTTTTCGAAGGTTTCTTTATTTTTGGGTAAAATATGTGTTTTATTCCCAATGTTGATTAAATCGAACAGGTCGGTCTCTGCTCCGGCAATTTTTTAGAGTTTTCGATGCCCAGTCCTGGAATTCCTTTTCCTTATTATGGATGACAATAGGTAGTGGCTTCTTTTCCTTTATTGGTTTCGAGTTTTGAATTTCCAACTCAGTATCTCTATTTTCTTCAGCTTTGCTGTTGTCAGTGTCTAGATGGTTCCTTAACGGGCCGCATTTATTACTTATGAAATCTCCCAACGTAGGTGTTGAGGTGGTTGGTCCTTCTTTATCTGACAGAGTGGGGCCTTTCTCTTTTATTCTCCATTTAGGAACCTTTTTCTTCGAAATAAAGTCTGAAATATAAAACAAATTAATGCTTGAACGCCACTAAAACACAAGGTAATTATATGTCCAAGTCGGAAATTCCAACATAAACTGGCACTGAATACTCGGCGCAATTTTTTTTTGCTGTTGTCTGCCCGTTGGGCATAAGCCTCCCTCTTGCCCTTCCACGTAGTCCTGTTCTGGGCCGCTTGGTACCAATTAATGCCTTCCGTTCGTTTCAGGTCGTCGTTCCATAGCATATGTGCTCTTCCTACGCTTCATCTCTTGTTCCATGGTCTCGAACTTATGATTTTTCAGCTCTATTTGTCTTCATTTCTTGCGACATGGCCGGCCCAACTCCATTTCTGCTGTAGTATTTAAATTGATACATCCCTTACTTTTGTCTTCTCTCTGATCCAATCGCTTCTTTTCTTGTCTCAGTGATATTCCTAGTATATGTCCTTCAATTGCTCTTTGATTGACCCTTAGCTTTTCTATTATTATTTCGGTAATTGTCCAAGTTTGCAATCCATAAGTGGTCATCGGTAGTATGCACTGATTGTATAGAGCGCTTTTTAACTCGAGGGGAATGTTCAGCGTAGTATATATTTATCTTGCTGTAAGCCGCCCAGGTTTGTCTGATCCTCTCGTTTGCCTCTAGTTCTTGATTTGCCTTACCTATTGTTACTGTTTGCTCAATATACTCTTATGTTTGTACTTTCTCAATTAAGTTGCCTTCGATGGTAATTTGTTCTTCATCTTCTCTATTTGACGTCATGTACTTGGTTTTTCCAAAGTTAATTTCCAATCCTATGCGTTTCGTGGCTTTGTAGATATCGTCGATGAATGTGATGAGTTCTTATTTGTTGCTGGCTATCAGTGCTATATCGTCGTCAAAAATTAGTCGGCTGAGTTTCTTACCCGTTATGTTAATACCTCGGTTACTTAAATCAATTGTTTTTAGTGCATCTTCGAAGACCAGGGTAAATAGTTTCGTCGATAAAGGATCTCCCTGTCGTACACCTCTCCTGGTTATCTCTGCTGGAGAGCTCAGATTTCCACTGTGTTAAAGGCTTGTCGTATAATATCAGATTAACTATGGTCGCACTATGATTGCTTGCAGGGCACGTCCGTCCACTTCTGCTGCTAGAACAAGTTTGAAATATGCAAAGATACTTCCGACTTTTATATAAGGCTACTTTATTGACAAGAAGTAACACACAATGCATAGCATAAATGTAAACAAATGTGAACTTACCAAAAAATATATTAAATTGTTCTCTTGCTTTTTTTCAGAAACTCTATCGTAAGTTGTGCTGCACTAGTTTTGTTTTTACCTGCTAAGTCGTATACTTCAAATCGTGCTATTGCGGAGATTTTTGATTATATATAAACTATCATGATCTGAGTTCCAATTTTCTACCTCTTCAATGATATCTTCCACCTTGCTTAAGATCCCACTTATTGTTTTAAGTTTCAATATTTAGGGGATTGAAGTTTCTTCGCTGTCGGTTTCATCAATGGTCTCTACTCTCATTTGCTTTTGTAGTATTTTTTGGTTGTAAGCTCTTCCGCACGTGACTAACAAATTATCTTCACTTTTCCTATTCAGTTCAAGTTTTCGTCGAATTTCTTCTATAATATCATTTGATCCATAATATTTACATTATCAGAAATATATTGATGGCATAACTTGCTGCAAGCCCTATTCATAACCGTTTATATACCGAATTTAGACTTTCCGAAGATATACCGAAGTTAGGCTTTCTTAATTAGAACGGGCCAGGTTTCGAATGCGACTTGCCAAAGTTCGGTAACAGTTCGGAAGGCCTCATTACGTGGTAGTTAGGACTTCCAAAGATATATCGAACTTAGGCTTTCATAATTAGGACGGGACAAGGTTCGAATGAGGCTTGCCACAGTTCGGCAACAGTTCGGAAGGCCTCTTTAGACCCGAATAGATTGTCCGGCTTGCCTCACTATAATTCTAGTCGGTATGCGCCAATATTTCGTACTGCGAACAAAATATTATAATCTTTCAAAAGATTTTTACAGTTGTGATCTTCATCAATGTATGGCTTATATAATTCTTATCATAGCGGTCCTCATATAATATTTCTTAAGTCACAATAGATGTTTGGTTCAACATCTGAAGTAAAGTGGTTGTGTTTGGTAGTAAATATAGAACTTATGGGTAGCCAAAGAATTTAAAATCCTGAGAAAGATCCTACGGCAAATCAGGCAAATCAGAAAAAATGGCGAGTGCGAGAGACGGCATACCAACCAAATGTACCTACATGTGGGAACGATAACCATTCGAAAAAGAGATTTAGTTTTTATGAACACATTATTAGCTAGCAGATACTGACCAATTGGATCATTTCATACATAATACACAAGAAAAACTGGAAAAACGAGATTCTGGTTCACCGATGTTGAAAAAATCTTTGGACATTTAGATCGCAAGAAGACATCTAGGAATGTGTCCCTCTCCTAAGGAAACTTCGGGCATACCAGCGATTCGAAGAAAAGCAAAAGTTGACAGGTAATAAGTGGACCGATGAAAGAAAACACGCTCACAAAAGCGAATGCGTAATTATTGAGGAAGAATTAAAGCTTACATGGAAGAATTAAAGCTCACATGTATACCACTAAGTTTTATGTCAGGACTACACACTTTTAATTCGATTAAATTTGGTTTATAAGTGAACCTTTTAGTTTTCTAATGCATTAGCATAGTGTCAGCAACTGCGCCAGCATAAAATGTTTTGATTTCTTTACATTTGTGAAGGAGGCAAGACACAAAAGAGGTCCTTATGTTGCCATACTGCTACTGTTATGTCTGTCAACAAAACTTTGAAAGATGACTGCAAAATCAGTGTCCAGAAATGGTTGCAACATATACAGACATTATGGGAGGGATTTATTTGACGGACCATATAATGGGATTATACGATCTATCAAGACTAAACAGAACTAGGCTAATAACTAATCAAGATTAGTACGTGTCAGAACGCTAGCGTGATCAGTCGTGCGTGCGAGCAGAATATTTATTTTATTTATTTATTTACCAGAAGTAAACCTATAGAGATGGGAGTACCATCGTACATAGGACTGGTTATAAAAAGAAAAAAATCAAAATATACAGAGAAATATTATAAATATGAAATATGGAAATACAAAAAACAAATACAAAATATAAAATTCTTAAACATAACTCTTAACAAGTTCATAACACAAATATATAAATATCATATAAAATTAAAAATACACAGAAACAAATTAACAAAACATAGAACAGTTACAAACAAAAAATAATCATACAATAGTTGTAATCCACTTACTAATTTTCTTTTTTAATACCTTCCTTGTACAAAAAAGAATTTTCAAATGGTTAGGATGTAGATTAAAATATTTTATTGCCACATTATAAGAATTTTTGGTGCTAATCGTTTTGTTAATTTTGGGTAAAATAAGCTGCCTGGATCGCGTATTTGTCAATCTTTCTGAATGAAGTCGCTTACAATCAAAATAGTAGCAAAATAAAGCACTAACGATGAAGGAATCTTTAATTTTTAAAGGTATCATTGAATCATTGGGTATATGCAATTTACTTATTAATTTATTTTGCATAGAAGCTAAAGATTTAACTGAATTGTTATATACCCCACCCCAAGCAATAATGCCATAGTTTATTATGCTTTCAAAGAGACTATGATATATCGTTTTCAGAATAGAAGGTGGAAGACAGTTACTTAATTTGTAGAACAAAAAAGCAAAATATTTTTTTTTTCACAAGTACATGTTTATTCCATTTCATATGACAGTCAAAAAATAACCCAAGATATTTGCAATTTTCGACCCTTTTTAATTTTAAATCATTAATAAACAAACTCAAATTTATTGGAACACTATCAGCATAACTGCCAAATGTAATAAATGTAGACTTATCAATGTTGAGTGAGAGCTGATTATCTCTTAACCAAATATTTAACCCTTTTAGCCAAAAATTCAAACAATCTCTTACCTCAACCAAGTTTCTACCACAACCTAAAACAGCCGTGTCATCGGCATAAGAGAGCATTTTCAGGTAGTACATTAAAGATATCATTAATATAAAGAATAAATAAAAGCGGTCCAAGTATAGTTCCTGGAGGAACACCAATTTTGACAGATTTATATTCACTCACACATTTATTTACTCTTACACATTGTTCCTTATTTGATAAGTAATTTTGAATTAACTGTTGCGATAGTCCTCTAATTCCACATCTCCAAAGTTTCTCTAGCAAAATCTTATGATTAACGGTATCAAAGGCTTTTGCAAGGTCTAAGAATACTAATACTGTTTTTAGATTTTTATCAATATTATTATAAATAAAATTTGAGGTAAAGGCAAGCGCATCATCAGTAACCCTATTCTTCATGAAACCAAATTGTTTATTTGAGATTAAGTTATTTTTAGAACAGAAGCTATATCTGTTCTGTTGTATATGATTTTTTCAAAAACTTTTGCTAAATTGGAAATAAGTGAAATAGGTCGTGTAAAGTTTGTCGTTAAGTGCTTATTACCAGACTTAAAGATCGGAATTATATCAGCTTTTTTAACGAAGTAGGCCATATGGCTCTACTGATACATTTATTAAAAATATGTTCCAGTGGAAAACAAATATCATTGACTATGAGTTTAAGAACTTTACTATTAATCCTATCAACCCCACCAGCTTTATACTTCATTGCCAGAACAATTTTTTCAATTTCAAATCTGTCTGTGGGCATTAGAAAGATTCTATTGCAATTCAACTTAACTATTTTTCAACATTAATTGTATTACTTATTTTACTAGCTAATTTTTCACCAATATTACTAAAAAAGTCCACAAAACTGCAATAGAATCACTTTCTGTAATAATTTCCTCATTACAAATAATGAAATCAATATCCTTTGCCACGTCATTATTCTTACCTAGTATACCATTAACATATTGCCAAAGTTTTTTTCTGTCATTACCAACATTTTTTACCCTATTACTTTCATAATTACATTTAGCGAATTTAATCAACCTATAAAACACCTTACAATATGTGTAGTATTGGTTCTTAAGTTCATTATTATTTTTATCTAATTTCCATATATTGTACAATAGTTCTTTGGTTTTGCTAGAAATCATTAGCCCCTTTGTAATCCACTTACTACGAGGTTTCATATTAGAACTTTTTTGTTTTTACTTTATTACGTCATTTATTAATGATTTTATTTTATCTGTAAAAACAACAAAAAAATCATCTGGGTCTTGGATTTCCAGCAGAGATGACCAGTTGAGTTTCTTACTCAGATTAACGAGGTGGTTGTAATCGATTTTAGATTCATCCTTGTTATGTGTTTTGTTTGTGTCTATACCAAAAGTGACGAAGATGGGGTAGTAATCAGTAAAAATGGTAGTATACGTAAACAACTTAACATTATTCAAGTTTGATTTGACAAAAAAGTTATCGATACATGTTCCACCAAAATCATTAGGTCTAGTAACACCACTAAAGTAAGGGATGTATCCCGAATCAAGGAGATTAGATAAGAAATCATCAGCTATTTGATCAGAAGCCATTAAGTTAATGTTAAAGTCACTCACAATAGCATGATTTTTTCCATGTCTTTTAGAATTGATAAATTCAGCGATTGAGGTAACGAAGACTTCCTTAATGAAATCATGGCAACGATACACTCCTGATATTTTAATAACTTTATTGTTCCTTAACTTGATTACCGTAGAAAGAATTTTCAAATTACCAGTTTCTTCAATTGTAGTACTAGACTGCAATGATTGTT
The DNA here is from genome assembly GCA_944588485.1 of Phosphuga atrata. Lineage (NCBI taxonomy): Eukaryota > Metazoa > Arthropoda > Insecta > Coleoptera > Silphidae > Phosphuga > Phosphuga atrata. The sequence goes on along the minus strand of OX155898.1, from coordinate 19,584,056 downwards.
TAATGTACATGACAACTCCATCAGCTTTATTTATATTGCTGCGATTATAGAAACTGTTGTAATCCCTTAGTATAAAAAAGGGGAAGCAAGGTAATGACCAGGTCTCAGAGCATACAATAACATCAGGCTTAACATTTAGATTCCTAATAAATAATTCCAGGTTTTCAAAGTTGGCATTTAAACCTCTAACATTGAGATGCAATATTAACAAGTTCTCTTCACACATATAATTATTTAAGGTGGTTAAGGTACAAAATGTATCTTCAATTTGTTGATAATTGTCTTCCATAGATGATTGAGTTATGATTTTATAGGTAATAATAATTTCTCCTGATTAGGTATCCTACCTAAAAAGTTAGGTACTTTTGGTAATGTAGGGTAGTCAATGTCTTTAAGTAATTTATGTAACCTGTATTTTAAATATTCACAGCTATTCATATCATTAGGGTAGTGAGCAGTACATATTTTTTTGTTATATAAGTTATTATAGTGAACACAGTTAAGACATCTTATAACATTTGAGTTACAATTCATGTTGGATGATTGCCAGCACACTTTAAGCACTTAACTTCATTCGCACAGTTTTTACTATTATGATTCAACCTACCACATTTGAAGCATATACTTAGGTTAATCATATCAAAAACTGTACAACGTTGATATCCAATAATTATATTGTGGTTATGATGTATGATGTAGTTATATAAGTCAGCTGAAACTTCCATGATCACAGTTCGTTGTTTGGCTGGATTTTTGTACTCAGATATTAGGGTGAAATTACCATTTATCATAAAAAAGTTTCGGTTTTGAATAGCCTCAGTTAGTTCTTCTAGGCTCATATCATTATCCACATTAGGTATTTTTAATCGAGGTGACTTGACACTTTGTAGTTCAACATTATAATCCGTACTCATTTTATCATTCAATATAACAGTAGTTTTTTGAAAGTCCTCTTTATATTTGCACTTAATAAAAACATTCCCTTCCTTATTAGTAAATATTTTTTTTATAGGAACTGATACATCACTTAACAATTTGTTCTTCACATTTTCTGCTGTTTTGAGATTAATCTTATTTTTAGCTTTGATCATAATACTCGGAAACACTTCTCTTATGTCTCTCATTTTGTTTTTTGTGATATCAGCATAGGAACGATTACTAAAATCATTGCAGATCACTTTTTTTGCATCCATCAGATCTTTTAACAGGGCATTTTTATCCTCAAGTTCCTTGTTTAGCTGTTTTAGTAGCTCATTTTCTATTTTTAGTGACACCATTTCAACTTCAACAACGGAATCATCTAAGCAGATTTTTTCTCTTGTTGAATTTAAAGAGATTTTATTACTAATATCTTCTTTAATTTTCTCTTTCTCATATAATTTCGTTTGTGTAATGATTTTACGTGCATCTTCACTTAAAACAACGTTTTCAAAACTGCATTTTGAAGTTATGTCGGCGTCATGGTGTGCCGGACAACTACCAGTAAATCACTGACATATTTACCCCTAGACAATTTGTTAAAATCGTTTGTGTGATAAACACTTTCACATATTATACAAACAACAATTTTAGGCACTTTTAGATTTGAATGGCATTTAAAAACTTTTTATTCTTTTAATTTCTTCTAATATATTTTATTCTTTTAATATTGTACAAGAATCTCAACTGAATCTGAATCATGGGATCTAAGCGGGATCTAAGATCGAATACTAACCCGGATAAAGTAAACTATCTGGAAAATCCAGAATTTCTCGACATATTATTGGAAATGATAAGGAAGGAAGTGGAGCCCTTGACTAATGTCATTCAACAACTCACCAATCAGTTAAAATTGTTAACCCAAAAGAACGGTGCAATTATAAAAGAAGTGGAGCCTCTACCAGATATTACTCAACAACTCACAGAAGAGTTGAAAAGCTTGTCACTGAAGAACGAGGAGTTAATAAAAATTGTCCGTTCTACGGACAATTTAGAAACATCGCTATCTAGACAGACAGAAAAACGCAAAGAATCGAAGGCCGATGTACCTGCAGCGGACCCAAAAGCAGATAAAGAATCTGAAAAAAATATAAACTAGCCAGGATGTTCATCAGCAAAAACTGTCGAAAAGAACACCGATATGAGACAAGATAAAGATATAAACAACTCGGAAATCAATGAGAACTGGGAGACGCCGAAGTATAAACCGCGACGCGCCAGAAAATCCAACACTATTCATGGGACTAACGACGCCGCAAATCAAATCAGAGCGGCTGTAAGATTTCACCACCGACATGTTTACAGGCTGGTACCCACATTAAAAGAAGAGGATATCGTAGAATATTAACACACCAAGAAATTCGACTCCATACGTTGTAAGAAATTGGCATCAAAACATCCAGAGGAGTATTCTTCTTTCAAAGTGTCGGTCCCAATAGATAAATATGACGAATTAATAAAAGCCGAAACGTGGCCACGCAACACATGTTTAAACCGTTTTTTTGAACACATCGGGAAAACTCAGAAGAAAATCTAAAGACCATCCAAGGAGTAAACAATTGTATTAGTGTCTCCAAAGTAAATTTTAATCAACCAAAATACTCAATCCATTGGAAATTCGATTGACAAAATTGAGTATATGCTCGAAAAATATAACCAGTGCAGATGGCTAATCGTAACTGAGCATTGGAAGAACTCAGGACAACTTGAGTTACTGAAGGTTAGCAATTTTGAACTGGCCTCTTACTTTTGCCGTGAAGAAGGGGAGCATGGGGGTTCGGCAATATTCTGCAAAAATGGAATAATATTTAAAACTAGGCAAGGTATTACTGATTTCAAATGAAGTTTCTCATCCTAGACATGCAACATGTATTGATAATATTATTGCTAACATTCACATACCGGTCAGCATTAAAACCAGTAACCAGTAACTGCTTACATTGGATTTCGGAAAGGAGGATGCATATACCAACAATAAACAGACGGTAAGATTGTATAATGAAGAAAACTTAAAACAACACAGACAGATCTTGGAGAGCATAGAATGGGACGAATTGTATGAAGTTGACTGTTATAATGTTGATACGCAATGGAATTTGTTCACGGACATTTTCATGAAATACTTTAACGAGGCCTTTCCTAAAATTCATAGACGCAAGAAAAACACAACTGTAAGGGTCTTTACCAACCCCCAACTAGCACTGATGGAAAATAACCTAAAACTCTACCAAACATTATCTTCCCATAACCCATTATTTAAAAATTTATACAATAATTATCACAGAAAATTCATCAAGAAATTGCGAAACAAAAAGAAAGAGAGATTAAAGGCCGATTCTCATATACGCGACACTATCTACGCGACGTTGCACAATGAACCGTCGCGAATTATCATGTCGTTGCTAGGTATTTTCATATTTGCGACACTCTGCTAAGCGATTATTTGCTGCAAATGTCAAATCTGTAGTTTCTCTACATTTCAGGTTAAGTTATATTTTCAAAATGTCATGTCCGTCAAGTTCCGATGATGGTTTTTTCGTCTTAGCCATGTGTTATGAAAATGAGAAATTAAAAGGAAAGAAAAGGAAAAGAAAATATTGGGTGCAACGGATCTTAAGAACAAAACTAGTAGAAAGAGAATTCCATACTCTCATCAACTAATTACAAGAGTCTGTACGAGTCTCATCTAATTTTAAAGAAATTTTTTTTCAAATTAGATCTACTAACCTGTGTTGATTACTGTAATTTTTATTTTGTAAGTGAACATACAGTTCAACATAATCAGCCACAAGAGCGATCAATTCCTCTGCTTTTTCGCCGTTCATTCCATTCATTTTCAAAAACACGCCGTTTTTGACACAATCCGTCATTCGAATGAGAAACAAACTTTCCAAACGTCATGCGATGTGCGACAAAACGTAAAAGAATGATCACTAAATAATCCCAGAATTTTTATTCTCACTTCAAATTTGGTATTATGTTTTGGAGAAATAGTATCATCAGAAGCATTTTTAGAATACAGAAGGAAGTCATTCGTATTCTGAACAATCTACATTATAGAGAATCCTGCAGAGGCCAGTTCAAACTTGCTAATATTTTAACAACAACAGCTACTTACATCTATGAGTCTATAATTTTCGTTCTGAAACATTGGCACTTATTGGGAACTTTTACAAGCCTAATCTAAGGAGTACCAGATTCTGTAACGAAGTCTTTCAGCTGCCCCAGCATAGGCTGACGCTAACTGAAAAAAATCCACCGTAGAGCAATATGAAAATGTACAATGTACTACCAAGGAGGATAAAACAACTAGTGAATGCAAACCTTTTCAAAAAAGAATTGTATAAATTCCCGGTTGATATAGAATCGTATAATATCGAAGAATTCTACTTAAGAGTAAATTACCAAGAACATGTTAATTATATGTAATATTTTCTTTTTTCTATTACACATTTCATTTAGAACATTTTTTTGTATTCTTAGATAATAAAATAAACTTATTTTGATTTGATTTGATTTTTGATAAATCAAGAAAAACAAAGCTAGTCAGTAAATTTTAGATAGATAAGTCTGGAATACTAGATTTTCAAAACTGGTGTAAAACGTTTGGCACTACCTCTGTCTATACTTGTGCTTGGTATCTTGACCTGGACACAAGTATAGGGAGCCCTTACATTTTTTAACTTGGGAGGGCAGCCACTATTAGGTGAGTTTTAAACCCGGGACTTATGGCTTAGTAATGACACCTTGACTACTAGGCCACCACCGCCTCAAAATATTAGGTATATTTTAACATGATTAGTTAACCCAGAAAGAAAAGACGTAACACTCAATATTCTACAGGTTTGGCAGACACTTGACAGACGAGGCAAACAATCATAGAATGAAAGAACTAAAAATTTAAGATTGTGAACACAAAAGAAGTCCTTAAGTTGAGCAATTGCCATACTGCTAATATTATGTGTGTCAACAAAACTTTGAAAGATGGCTCCAAAATCAGTGTTGCTTGTCCAGAAATGGTTGCATCGTATAAAGAGATTATGGGAGTGGTTGATTTGACTGACCAGATGATGGGATTATACGATTGCAAATCAAATAAATGATGGAAGGTTTTTTATCGTCTGCTTATGATGACTGTCGTAAACGCATGGATTATATATACAAAGAAGTGACAGAGGAAGAAGAAGACAAAGACAAAAATTCCTTTCCTGCAATTTATAGTGCCCCTGGCGGAAGAAGTGATATCTGAAGGAAGAAAAGCAGCAACTGTGCGACGTTTATCGAAGAAAGGAAGACCATCTGGGAAAAGACAGCGCCAGCGGTTTGAAAATGAATCTACATATTCCAGTGGAAGGTATAACGACATGAAGGTGCAAAAGGTACGCAGAAAATAAAACCCAAAAACGCACAAAGACAATGTTGTTAAGAATGTGACATTCCGTTACGCTACAATAATAATATTTAACATTTTGCAAAGAAAGTTTTTCTATAGGACTGATGGTGCATAAAAATCTCTTGATGTTTTTTGGACATTTTCTATTAGAAAATATAATTTTGACTTATACCAACATACAAAACCACAAAAGTATTCCTATATCATCCAGAAAAAAAAATCGTCGCGAAAGGGTTAAGGATGCAAACGGTTGAAATAACGTCGTCGAGAGGAAGCTGAAAAGAAGATTAAGAAAAGAAATATGTGTATCATATACATATATATTTATATATCTTTATTAACAAATATAAATCCTTTCATAACACCTTCTAATGATGGTAATGTATAAATAAATAAAAACATCAACTTCTATGTATGTGGTATTAAAAAAACTATTACTTCTGGTTTACATTGACATATAAAATTTTACTGTGCAGTTAAAAAAAATGGTGTAATTATTATCTAAAGTTACTAAAACCACTCAATATGGTGGCTGTTGTAGCGTCACCCTGTGCTGAATATACTGCTTAGTGTTTTGATTAAAATGTTTCTTCTTCTTCCTGTAGCCGCAGGATGTCCGATTTATTCATGAAATAATAAGTCGGTTGACGACCCTTCAGATCCTTAAGGACCCGCTTAGCACCAGCTTTAATTAATACTCGACTTATTGATTCTATTTTTTCTATTCCCATGGCATAGTGTAACGCTGTTCTCTCCAACTAAAAAGGTTATAAATTTTTACAAAATCAATTTTTTAAATGGTATTAATTTCTTTTCAGATTCTATTAGTAAGACAAATGTAATATTTAGACAAATAAAATAATATTAAAAGGTAAGGCAACACTTGGTGGAGATGTCGGACATGTTCATCACTGCGTTTGTTATACAAATTCGGACACACACTTTTACTCCGAATAATATAATTATCTAACTCAGAGAATACAACTAAAAAAAATTTACTCCGGACGGGTTTTTATATTACTACGGTTATTTACTACGGATAACAATGATTAACATTCACATTTATGCCTAGGCATAAAAGTGATTAATAGGCATAAAAGAGTCGTATGAAGTTGGCCAAATTTTTGAAAAATTGAGTTCTGGCAAGATTTCGAGTAGTTCTAGAGTTCTTGCTTGAAAATTGCAATAGTTCCTGGGAATTTCGGGCAGAAATTTATGGCCCTCTTTTTCTGATGAAAAAGAGTTCTGATGTAATATTTCAATCGATAATGCATTTTATGCAAAATTAAAAAGCAATCTGATAACGGTTTCCGATTGTACTAAGGCAGATTTACAAAAAATGCTTATTGTAAATTTTTGTAAAATCAATATATCTATACGTTTATTTATAAAAAATACTTTCAACGAAGATAAAGGAAAAAAAATACAAAAGTTCTGATAAGAGTTCTGAGTAGCCCCCGGAGAGTTCTGAACAAATAACCAATACAATTTCTTTGTCAAAGCAATATTAAAGAAGTTATAAGCAAAAACGAGGCGCTAAATTTTTGAAAAATACAGAATTCAAAAAAAAATCCATGAGTTCTGTTATGAGTTCTGGGTAGTCCCTCGAGAGTTCTGAACAAATCTTTTGTATAATTACCACATCCGACCAATATTAAAGAAGTTATAAGCAAAAATTGCCGCGTTAAGTTTTTTTAACAATAGAGTCCTCATAAGAGTTCTGAAGAAATAACCCATACAATTTCTTTGTCAAACCTATATTAAAAAAGTTATAAGCAAAAACGAGGCGCTAAACTTGAAAATTACAGAATTCCAATTTTTTTTTCCATGAGTTTGAGTGTTTTGTCTGTTAAGAGTTCTGGGTAGCCCCTCGAGAGTTCTGAACAAATAACCTATACAATTTCCTTGTCAAACCAATATTAAAGAAGTTATAAGTAATTATAAGTAAAAACGAGGCGCTAATTTAAAAAAAAATTAATGTATTAAAAAAAAATTCATGCGTTTTGTTAAGAGTAGCTTCTCGCGACATATTATTATGAACAAATCTCCTTTACAATTTCTTTGTCCGACCAATATTAAAGAAGTTGTAAGCAAAAACGGGGCGCTAAATTTTTTAACATTCATGAATTGATAAAATTGAAATCGCCCCGTTTTTGCTTATAACTTCTTTAATATTGGCTTGACAAAGAAATTGTATAGGTTATTTGTTCAGAACTCTCCGGGGCCTACTCAGAACTCTTCTATTCTTTTTTTTATCTTCGTCGAAAGTTTTTTATAAATAAATTTATAGATATTGATTTTAGAAAAAAAAAATTCGTATGCTCGACTTGTTCCTGTATTCTTTTAAACATTCTTTATTTCCCCTGTAGTTATTTAAATCTGTTTAGTCCCCTTTTTTGTGGAGTGGGTGAATCAGAGCACATTTCCAGCCCTTGGGAAGTTTTTCTTTTATACACACACACACGTATATATATATATATATATATATATATATATATATATATATATATATATATATATATATATATATATATGAAAAGGAGAAAACTTTCTGTGCCAAGTGATTTGAGGATACAATTAAGTAAACCAGTGTTTTGCAACCTTCCTTATTGAGGGGCATCCCTGACTGAAAAACAGAAAATCGTGGCACCCCCGAGTGGAAAAAATAATCCGTGGCAGACTTGACCAGCGGTGGGGGTGTTAATGGGCCCATAAGGGGGTGTTAATGGGCCAGGTGAATATTTTTGGAGAATGAATATCACTCGCAATGCTGGAGTGCGAAGAATATTGACAGTTTTAACTAGCATTTTGGTAAGGTAAAAGAACTGAAATTGAACTGATGATGAGTTATCTTGAACCACTCTTAATTAAATTCCTAAATTTTGCCACACCCCAATAGGGAATAAGCATTCGTTGCAATAAAGCAACGTTTTTTTTTGCTTAATTCACACTTTACTTTGTTTTAACATCGTAAAAAGTATAAATACTGTTCAAAGCGTTTTAATTAATTTTTAAAATAAAATATAAAATACCGATTAAATTTGATGGTGCTGTTTAAACGGTCCCATTTATAGCGCGCTTTTGTTGACGTCGCAGAGCACATTGTCAATCAGTGTTTACTATTTGCATAGACAGTTCAGGATTACCAGTTTGAATCGCTTTTTCGATACTGGTAAAAGCTGAAAAACATTTTATAGATATTGTCTAGTACCGGAATGCAAAACACTATAATAAGTACACCAGACAAAGTGTTTGATGAAGTCCCAAACGAGGTGTATAGTCCAACAGATTTTGCGCATGCGTTTGCCGTCATAAATGCATCTATTTTTGGTAGATTGTCCGATTGTGCTTTAAAAAAACAATTTCACTCATTGCTCTTGATCATTCATAATCTCACTATATGGAATGGAAAGCACTACAGAAATATTTCACAGGAAAACAGGATAGTGAATATCGACGCCGATAAATGTCATAACGTGCACGGCACAGAGCATATTTCGATTCTACCAATGGTGATGCGTTTCGCAAATTTGAATTTCGCGCACATATTTTCAACTTTTTGATTTAAGTATTATGTAATTAACAACAAACTAAATGAGAAAATAATGATATGGGTGTAATGTCAAGTAGATAAAATATCGGGTATAAAAAACATTGAATCACGTGCACATTCCCTATTGTAACGCCGGCGTCGTGGCACCCCGGTTGAAAAACACTGAACTAAACTATCCATAATTATAAAGGAAATAATAAAAAAATCATCCAAGCAATTTCATTCTTCACATTAGAGACAAGTATTAAAATTGCTTAAATGTTAAATTTGCACAATCTTTTCTTCTTTTCAAGTATTCCGCTTTAACGTAGGATTGCCACAGGTCTCTGTTAAAGAGAATTTGATCTCTTTTCTTAGAATCATTTCTTGTTCTCTATCTTGTTTTACCCGAATAGTTCTCCATTTTAATTTTATCAGGGACAATTTCTTATAAACAATTATAAAATTACGAGGGGCAACTGTCAGTCCATTTGTGTACACTACACACTTCTTTTTCTTGTTTGAGTTCCTTAACTTCCCCACACGTCCTTTCAACTTCCTCTGAATTCCTTTGATTTCCTTTGACTTGCTCTGATTTCTTTTGAGCTTTTTTGCCGCTTTTCGATATTTATTTTGCCAAAATTATCCATAAAATGATCTTTTTGATCATAGCTACCTATATTTTAGTTCCAACTCTTCATATAATCGTTAATCACATCGTTTAAGTGTTAAGCGCCACCAACTTATTGGGATTTTTTTTTTGGGAAATTGAGATTTTTTTGTCACATTTTATTTAGGTACCTTAATCACGGATGGTTCACACGGATGGTTGATTTATACCGTGTATGATGGTGTATGATCAAATATATTCGAGTATATAATATTTTAATAATTTAATATGTTAAAGGGCGACCTTGGAAAACAAACTCCCAGAAAACGTGACATTAATGGGATTAATGCAGGATTTGTGTCTTTCCACAGCATTGACATTTTAACGGGATTTACACAAAAATTTGAAAAATGTTGCACAGCGACCTCGAGAAAATTCTAGAGAGAATTTTTCTCTTCACATTCTTTAAAAATACAGCAGTCTCCAATTTTCACTTTGTCTTGAAGCTCTGGCATTGTGTCTTTACTTTTGATATTTTGTTTTGCATTCTGAACAAACCTTAAACGGTATGGACTATTTTTTTCTTTACTCTCTTCTAATAACCAGCAAAGTGAAGATTTCTTTATAACTGCTGTATTACCATTGTCTAAAACTACTCGTACATATGGTCCCTTTTTTATAATCGACCAACTTCATCATCATTCGAAAAATTTGACGAAAAATATTTTAGGGACAATTTCTTATAAACAATTATAAAATTACGAGGGGCAAACTGCTAGTCTAGAGTAGTATCAGAAGATTTCAGGCCAGAAGCACATAAGTCATAAAGACGATCATAATCATTTTCAGAATTGTTTTCACATTCCTTCACTATTATCTACTAAGAAATCTTTGTAAGCTGGTGGTTTTTTTCTGAAGTTAACAGTGTTTCTTTGACTATTATAAACTCTCCTTAGTTGTTAAAACTCTCAATGGTAGATGTTGACTGGAGAAAATTTTTGCAATATAATCTTTCATTTTGTTTTGTGCTACATCAATTCCCAGTTTTGTCATCGTTTCTAAAACAACTTTTAAACGCACTTTCTACAGTTTCCATTATAACAACATCTGTAACTTTAGTGAAATCGTAAATATCTGGATTAGAGCATAAATTTCCTTCTCTTTTCTCCCTTGGAAAAATAAATAAATTTCCAACAAGGTTGGTAATATTATTAATTGTCTTAATTCTCCAACTTATGCAAGAAATCTTTCACACTAAAATTAATTACTGTAGAAAATGTAAGTGTCATAGATCTTGCAGTTCTAAATGTTTTCTCCCAACTTTGGCTGTTAAAGATCCATGGCCGAAACATCTCTTGCCAGATACTAACATCTTTGTCTTTTTCTTCTTTCGAATAGGCCTATTTTGGACCACGCTTGTTCATCTGTTGGGCTTTGATCTTTGCCTTTGAACTGTTGGGCTTTGAGTATTGTCTCATCGTCTGCCGGTGTTTTGTTTTTCTTCTTTTTTGGTTTGGTCCGATGTGGACGCCTGTAATAGCTCTTCAAACACTGCGGCCTACTTGTGGCCTATTGTATTTTGCATTCACATACACATATAGGCCCAGAAAAGTAGTTGTTATTGTAAATTGCGCTAATTATTATTTTTCACATTTGTCTTCTGGTACAAATGCGACCGGCACTGGGGATAGAACTCTGTCCCTCTATACTTGTTAGTTAGCGCTGTAACATGAGGCCACGAGCGTCACCTCTACACCACTCGCGCCGGCTTCTGCCAGTGTAACTCCTATCTCTCTTCTGTCCAGGCGGTACCTTTCCTTCGGAGTTTTTCCTGAAATCCACGGACTTCCTTCAGCGAGCGTCTCACAGACTGTCTGTTTTGGAGGTCTGTTTTTCCCAGTTCTTTAATATCCTTCTCGGTTTCTGTCAACCAAGTGGTACGAACCTTCATGTTTTGGCAGAAGGTGAACAGACGGTTGGTTAGTCGGTTTGGAGGCAATCTTTCAACGTGGCCATAGAAAGCTATCCTTCTTTTCCTTACAGTGTCAGAGAGTCTCTCAATATGTTCGTAGAGCTCAGAGTTATGTCGTCTTCGGAATTCCCCATCTTCGTTTACCGGACCTAGGATCTTCCTGAGGATTCTTCTCTCTCAGATTTCCAATTTTTTCCAAAACAAATTTTCCAAAAACAGACCTCTTCGGTTCAAGGTAAGACATTCAAGAAAGGCACACCGAGATACTTGAATTTCTCAGTTCTCTGGAAGTTTCCCTGCCCTAGTAACATTTCTCTGTTTGCTCCTCTGATGCTGGTGAAGAATTCTGTTTCCTCAAGCGACACTTGAAGACCAACTTTTGCAGCCTGTTTTCTGAGGCAATTTACCTGCATTGTTGCCATCTCAAGAGAATCAGCAAACAGTGCCATGTCATATTCAAAGGTCAGACAATCTACAACCAGTCCATCGTTCTTACGTGCAAGGTAGATACCAGTAGAACCACTCTGAGCATCTAAATTGATTAGTTCCTTGCGCTATTCTTTCATAACCTTTTCGAGGACACAATTGAAGAGAAGTGGGTAAAGTCCATCTCCTTGTCTCACTCCAGTTTTTATTTCGAAGCTTTCTAAAATCTTGCATCTAAATTTAACCTTGGAATGGGTGCTGGTAAAAATTTCTAGGATGAGTCTGCGGGTTTTGTTGTCTAGCCCTAGTTACTGGAGTACTTTGTTAAGCGTTTCTTTTTTAAGCGGTGACGACCACCTTGCGGTTTCTCATCTTGGAGTATGCAAGTACAATTTTAAGATTGAGGATCTGTTCAACACAGGATCTGGTCTTCCTGAAGCCCCCCTGGTATTCTCCCAGTTGACTATCTAGCTAATTTTCTGCCCCTGTTTGTAACGCCTTCCAGAGAATCTTGTATGTTACCGGGACGAGAGAAATTCCACTTTAGTTGTTTAGATCAGTAAAATCTCCGTTTTTGTGAAGCGGATGGATCAGAGCAGATTTCCAATCGGGTGGTAATTTCTCTGTTTCGCAGATGTCCTGGATGTTCTAGGTTAGCTTGCGCACGGCATTGTTTTCAGCACCTTTTCACAGTTCAGCAACGATATAGTCCTCTTCAGCTGCCTTATTATTCTTAAGAAGTTGAATGATCTGGCCAACTTCTTCCAATGGAGGAGGCAGCGAGTCCGGGATTGGTGTGGTTTGTTTATAGTCGAAGTCTTCGCTGGGTGGGTCACAGTTGAGTAGATTTTTAAAATACTGAGACAAAAGGTGGCAGTTATCCTTGACGTTATGAGTCAGTTTGCATTCTGAGTCTTTGAAGTGGAGGCTTGGCGGAGCGTATTTTCTAAGTGTCTGCTTGAAGGTTCCAAAGAAATCTCTGGAGTTATTCTTAGCAAAGCTCTCTTCGATTTGGGTTAGTTGGTGTTGTGTGAAGGTTCGTTTGGTACCTCGAATTATCTTGGCTGTAAGTTTTCTTTGTTCCAAAAATGTATGCCAATTTTCCTTGGTCTTTTTAGAATTCCATTTCATCCAGACTGTCTGTCTTTGGGCTAATGCGTTGTCACAGTCTTCAGTCTACCACGGATGCTTCCTTCTTCTAGCGAGAGGGGCGAGTTCATTGGCCGCATTGACAAGAGTCTCCTTCAGTTGGTCCCAGCAGTTTAGATCCTTATTGTTCAGTCTCTTACTTTTTTCTTGACTGTTCTTCAGTCGCTCTACGTCAAATCTCACCATTTTGGAGATTCTGTGTAATCTAGTCTTTCTAGGCTGGAGTCTTATTTTGATCTTTGAGAGGTAATGGTTTCTGAGTCCAGATTGGCGCTTGTTAGTACCTTCACATTTTGTATTTCCTTTTGAGATTTTCGTGAAATTAACATCTTTGTCTATAAATAATAAAATTATGAAATTCGTTAGTTTTAAGTAGCCTTCTTCCATCGCTCCGTAGTATCATATTTAATAACTCAATTACTTGAGAAGAACACATTTTCTTGGCCGACTCAATATTCATCTTATCTTCAGCCTTCAGATCGGACATGGTAAGGAAGTGTTTAACTTTGGAAAACTCCTTTACTAGAAGTTCAAGAAATAACGAAATTACCAATTGGAAGAATTATTCCGGGCTTTTGCAAACGCATTCGGAGCTTGATTGTTATATGAACTAGGTCTTGTATACAAGCAAAAGTGTCTAAGTGTAGTTCATCTGTTACCATTCTCGATTATTTAACTGTTCTTTTCCTGTTAAAAGCGGAATATCCATATTTTCTTTCAAGGCCTTGATCAGACGTGTGTCACCATACACAGAAATCACAGAACGGTGATACCATATACTGTTAAAGCAGTATCTTGTATAATGTTCCATCGTTTCTTTACGTCATATGCAGTAAATTTATTATCGGTACCAAATATCGCTAGGCAGTATGCAGGAGCGTCACCCAACGGTTGAGTCATGATAGCATTGTTAATTTTTGGTGGTTGTGGTGAAATGGTGTTTTTTACAATATAACGACGTCGTAATTAAGAACGAGCTCGAGTACGAAAAAATTCATTGCGTTGCCTACAGCAGACACAAACGTAACACACTTGGAAACCTGTGCAGTCGTATTTTTCCACTGACTTCCTCTAATTTCCTTTGAATTCTCTTAACTTCCTCTGAGTTCCTATGCCTTCCTGCAGGTTGTGCACTAAACTTCCCCTGTGGTTTACCCCTCGTAAAATTATTACACTGAATTTGAAAATTCACTATGTTTTAAACACACTTAATTATTAAACATTTATTTACACCACAATTAATTTTAACCACACATTAAGTGTAGTTAAACATAGTAAATTGTTCAATTCAGTGTAAATATGGATTAACATTTCATTCATAAAATGATTAGTTTTAAATTTAATTTTAATCATATACTGCGAGAATTCTGTTTGTGGGAATGTTACAGAGCGATTTTGGTTTGATTTGAAAGAATCTGCAGAAGGACCATTCACTGAAAGATCTATTATTTAGCAGAGAAAAACTGGTATCCCAAATATTGGAAGCTATCGTCCCATTTAACTAAAATATTTGTACGTGATAGTTAAATAGAGAAAACTAACCCCCATTAACCATGTTAGTTTAACAGATTTATTGAAATATGGAAATGTTCTCTACAATGTGTAATGTTCAAATGTTAATTCTCAATAATGTTCCGAAAAATGCAATAGAAAGAGCCCATATTTGCATCTGGGCAGAAAGTCATTTAGGGCACATTTTAATGGAAAATTTTGGACATCAAATTTTCAATCTTTATAGTTTTTTTTTCCTTTAGAACCAAAGTTATAGCATAGGTTTATGTAATAATGACTATGATTAACGCTACGTAGAATAAGATACAAAAGTCTGATAGTAGAAACAAAATAGAGTCAATTATTTTGTTAATAAAATGTTCTCTTTTTCCGTTGACATCAACAGGTCTCAGTTCAGACAACTCTACTTTAAGGGTAACTGTAACGCGAAATTTATTTTGCCCATTGAACTGTATATATAACTGGAACGAGCACGCAAACGTACGGACTGGCCGAAAAGTGTGACCGCTGTGTTAGAACGAGCGTACTGCTGAGAACGGGAATAATCTCTCTTTTTAACTTTAAGGAGTAGATGCTCGTTTCGTTACCTCTTTTAATTTTCATTTAAATATCTTATTATAAAATTAAAATGATAGTGTATTGTTGTGCACATGGATGCAAAAATGAACGTGGTCCTGGAAAAAAAAACATTCGTTTTCATAGGTAAGTAACAGTAAATGGAAAATATTAGGTTGATAATTGAGTTGAGAGATTATGATTTTTCTGCTAATTTGTCACCCAGATAGACTATTAACAGTGGAATAAGATTATGCTCATACTGTTATATGCAGTGAATATTTTACTGCGAACAGTTATTTAGAGACCTCTTTAAATAATAAATTATTAAAGAAAGCTGGAGTTCCTTCCATTTTTAATTTTCCTCAACGCTTAATGGAGAAACCCAACAAAGTACAAGACTATCAAAACGTAATTGTATTGAAATGGTCAATAATGTCGGTCATGTTTGATTAGAAGCATCAGAGGTAAGACAAAAGAAAAACAAAATGAAGAAAAAAGACACAAAACTTTTATATTTCTTAGGGAGCTTCAATTTCCTCGACAAGAGATATATCCATTCAAACCTTCCCTCGGCTCCTAAGGAATTCTCTACCACAACTCAAAATGTACAAGCATAAAATTGAAACTCTCCAACAAAAGGTTTCTAGAAAGCAAACAAAAAGTTCAACAATGACGGATTTAATTCAACATGTAAAGGAAAATGCAAAGTCTGACAGTGTTATTGAAGAGGTTCTCTTGAATTAATTTGAAGGTTTTTCTTTAAATTTATTCACAAGTGAAATTAAAAATGCTAAGGTAAAGGCATCTCAAAGAAAGTACCTACACCAAACAAATGAAGGAATTTGCTTTGACTGTTTATTTTTATTCGCCAAAGGCCTACAGTTTTTTTGCGAAAAAGGCTATGTTTACTAGATGCTGCGATGTTGGGAAAATGGGTTTCGTCTTTTAACTGTGAAGTTGGTTTCTTGGACGAGGTTTTTGAGTTTTTAAAAGAAGGGGCTTTAAAATATGATTATTTGAATGATGTTGCTTTAATCTTCGACTCAATGGCCTTTCGTTCTTAAATACTCTTTGACAAGAAAAATGATCAACATTGTGGCTATGTTGATTTGGGCGATATTGATCCTGTAAATCCAGAAGAAATGACGAGGCATTGGTTTTTCAAATAGTTTTATATACCAAAATTTTTAAATGCCCTGTTGCTTATTTTTTGTGAATATTTCATGAACATTGACTGTGAACATTTAATATTTGTGTGTAATTAATATTATTTGTAAAAAAACGTATGCGGTCATGAGACCCCCGTCAGGAACGAAGTTCTTCGCGAATTCAACAGAATGGAACAACTTCTCTTTTTGAATTATTATTAAAATAATGAAAGTGCACACAAATATTTTGATTGTATGTTCTGGAAAATATGAATAAACAATCTAAATCTCCATATTCAAACCTACTACAAAGTATTTATTTTGCACTAGTTGGATTTTGACATGCATTTAAGGACGTTCCCAAGCAGCAGTCGTGCCGCTTTATAAAATATAGTTGAGGTGCAGTGTTCCTTTGGGTGCCGCTTATCTGCGTAGAAGTTCTAAAATACTTTCGTTGCGACGTTTCTCCGACAAGATCCGACAACATGGCATTCTAACTCTATATTTTTATGTTTTTGACATGCGTAGCATTTCGATATTTTGAAAAAAAATTAAATATTGGATATTGCAAATAATATATTAATGATGATCTCTCGATTGAAGGATGATAGATTTGTTAAAAAAAAGACTAGTGATGCAATAGCTAAATCTCTCGCGAGTATGTCTGAGGCTAAAAAACAGTGTAACGTTGCCAAGTCTCCATCTCCCACTCTTCAAGTTATAGGAGTAAACATGAAAACCATCAAAAGTGCTTGGCTTTTAACAATATTATAACAAAATCAATACCGCTTGTTAATGTTATTTTTACAGAAAGATATTTGTTATATCTTCATTTACTGATTCTCAGTTTATCAAAAGAATTTTAAGAAAATTAGTATTGATATTTAATAAAACCAATCCGGGGTGTGGTTTTACATGTTAAACATACAAATTTTAACCGCCAATATTTACAAATTTTCCAGCGCAAGGACTATTTAAACAAATTTCTACGGGTAAAGGGTACTTCTAACTATATGTATTCAAAATTACAGAAGAATTTAAAGAAAACTAATTTTCTTGGGAACGTCCTTAAGTAAGGTGAATTATAAAGTTGCTGTCGAAGAAACGATGCTGATTTGAAGTTGTAAAATTCTTATAAGAGATGTATGGCCATTTACCGTCACCAGAAATGTTTGTGTCATAATGCAATAAGACATTTGGCATTGAACATTAATCATGTTCCTCGAATGGGGCTTGGAATAATTGAGAACTTGGACTAATTACTTGCTGAGCCTCATTATTACCTGATGATTGAATTTAATTATTCAGAAAGTGACTAAATATTACTTTTTCAGTTTCTTCACTATTTTCGATTAAAATAGGTGGTAATTAATCTTCTTTCGATGATTGTAATGATTCAGGTTCAACACATTTCTTCTTTGATTTAAATTTATCTTTGTATATTTGAACGCCTTCAGCATGTTCTAAATCTGTAGTTTGTAAAATTTCTTTACTATTAAAATTATTTTTTCTCTGTTGATACGTTTTTTGGCGCTGTGCTTGTGATTTCACTATCGTCTCTCTATAATGTATATAAATATAGTCAAAAAATGGCTAACACTTGAATCACATGTACGATATAAAATGTGGGAAATACTACAGAAGACAGATGAAGAAACATCTAATAGTTATAAACAGTAAGCAATTGCATCATATTATAAAATTGTAACCTACTTTTCTAAATCTGTATTTTGTATAATTCCTTTTTTTTTCTTTTTCTTTTTTTTCTGTCGATACTCTTTTTGACGCTGAGCATGTGATTTCACTATTGTCTCTCTAAAATGTAAATGTCATAGTGATATAGTGAAATCTGTTAGATTGTGTAAAACCGAGTATTCTATTTGAAATACTTGATACGAATAGCTATTTATTAAATTTTAGCTATTTATTAAATTAAATTGAATGTTTCTTTATTTATCTCTTTATTAAAAGGTTTGATAATTAAGACACGTAGCTTTATACTATTAGATGACAGCACTTAGGCATTTCTGGAAACGTCGAATCTGTAAGAAAGATAGTGTTGTGAAAGATGTGTCACGACCTGAGCTGAGTTACACAAAGTTGATGAACTACTCGAACTGCCGACAGAGATCATGCAATCAATGGCTCAGTTCTAAACAATCTGACTAATTTCACAATATGACTACCACATATATAAAAATATAGTAAATATAAATGACTCAAATTACATGTACGATAAACATGTGTAATCAGTTAGCAATTGCTTCAAATTGTACAGTTTTATTTTTATAAACTTTTTTTCAGTATTTTGTATCCTTTCCTGACTTTCCATTTCTCAAAATCTAATAATCAAAATAAAATAATGAGTATAATATAAACAATATAACTCTCCTATGAATTAAAACAGTTATAAACAGACCACGCTTGTCTGTCACCCTGCGAAAGAAAGAGAGAGCACGCATTATATAAATATACACTGAGAGCAAGAAAAAAAAAGAGAGAGCGCGCGGTATAGAAATATACACTGAGAAAAAGAGAAAGGAGAAACGTAACGGACAGCGTACGAGAACACGTACGAGGGAAATCGTACGTAACGTAACCTTTTCTGCCGAATCTCTCCTACCGAGACCTCCCTAAAGGAACTTCGTTCCAAAAATGGTACTTTTTTCAACTTTTTTGTATGGTACTTTTTTCAAGTCTTGTAGTTATTTTGTAACTTTGATATGTATTAAAAATCCAATTTTAACTTAAAAACCTGATACATATTATAAGACGCTCTACCTGTTATATCGCACCTTGGACCGAATTCATTACCGAAGGTAGCATTTGTATCATTTATGCGCTTGAGTGGAAAAATCCCTCCTACAGCAGCCGCACTCGTCTAACAGCCGATCCTCACTTTCGCAATGCAGCGTGCGCGTTCCAGTTATATATACAGTTCAATGATTTAGCCTGACTTGGTTGCCGCGCCGAGAAAAGTTTGAGAACCGCTGCTCTAGTATACTCACATTGAATGCAGTAAATAAACAGTAAAAGTGCAACAAATAATTCATAAAAGACAACATAGAAATAATCAGGACTGATATGACTAAAAAATTTAAACAAAATAGATTTTAAGATTCTTTAAGATATGCGTATAAGTAATTTTTGTAAATATATAATTTATATATAATTAATTCTTTTTGAATATTTAATAGAACTTTATAACTTTGATAATAAAACATAATTATTCACTAAGAATAATTACAAATTATTATTACTACAATTACTGAAAGTAGGTTTGAAAAGTATGATTATTTTAATTGCGATAATTACCTACGACATTTAAACTAATATGGATTTATGATTATGATCTAAAAAAATCTACTTGTCTCTACCTTTCAATCGAAATAAGTCTTATATTTCAAAATACTAACATTATCTCCAATGGTCAGGGTATCATTAAAAGTGTTAGCTAAAAAGTCAACAATTTCTTCCTGCTGACACAAAACAGCAATATGCAAAGTACATCTTCCGTAACTGTTCTTTCCAATTGCTAATAACTTTCCACTGCCAGTATCGTTTTCATCAGCCAACATTTCTTTAACTTCAGCCATATTGCCTTCGCGTATTGCGTGGTGCACGCGTTCTCTACGTTCCTGATAAACGAAAACAAAAAAACACTTATCACATATATCAAATTTAAAAAAAAATGTACCTCGAAAGCTAATATTGAGTGTAGAAAGGCAACAGTTTCTGGTTGATCGGCATTACCAACAGCTTCAATAATAGGGATACCATCTTCATCAATTATATCTATTATGTGATCATAACCATCTAAGAGTAATTCTACTAACTTATCAGTATCACCTGAATAAAAAATATATATAAAATCGGTCGTGTTTATGTTGTTTTTATACCTTTAGTGGCGATTTGCATGACATATCTATCGATTTCCACGGTGTTTTCTGGAATATTTGCCTGAATGCTTATGTCTCTGGCGGTGCGGTATAGTTCATCACGATAACCTATGTTGATATCGGTTTCCATGAGTAGTTGGAATAACGCATTTCGTCCATGGGATCGAGCTGAAGCAAAGTGTAACATGCTTTGTCCATGTTCATCCTACAACATTCAGTAATAAAATATAAATTATTTAATAAAAAAAATACAAATTTAGAAAATATAATATTTATCATTAAACAATTATTATTTTTTAGGTTTAATTAATAATAAAAAAGAGGAAAAGATAACATATTTAATAGATATTTGGTTTTGTATTTTCTTACATAAATCAATTACAAATTAATTAGTCAAATTTTGAGGCAAATTCTCTGGCAAATTTTACTTTTTCTCTGCATATATATAAAAAAAATTTGTAAAATTTGCCAGAGAATTTGCCTCAAAATTTGACTAATTAATTTGTAATTGATTTATGTAAGAAAATACAAAACCAAATATCCATTTAATATGTTATCTTTTCCTCTTTTTTATTATTAATTAAACCTAAAAAATAATATATATATATATATATATATATATATATATATATATATAATTTTTGAAAACATGTGTTGTAAAACAATGGACTTGTTTGAAGGTTTAGACTAGGTAAACCTTCAGTCTTCCACAAGCCCTTACAGTAATTATCATAATTTTGCATTGCTGTAACATAATGCTGGTTCGGTCGCTATATGTGTACATTTCTAATTATATATAGATGCGAATACATTAGTATAATAAATTTAACATTTCCACTGGCGGATTCTTTGCTGAACATAATATATAAAAAATAAAAATAAATGAACATTTAAACAGTTCTGTGTAATGTTTAGGTATGGTAAGTAGGTTTCTATTACGCACATTAATGTTATGGATGTCGGTACGGAATCTAAGTTTCTCGTGAAGGTATTTGGGTTTTTCTGTTTTGAGAATTTTGGTGAAGCTTTTTATTATATGTGTTTTACGAATATCTTTCATGTTTGTGTGAGAAGCTTTTATTTCATGTGGTATACTTTCCCTTCCTCTTAACCCATATATAAGTCGAAGACATCTGTTTTGCATTGTTTGTATTTTGCGTTTCGTTTCAAAGTTTAAGAAACTGTCATACACCACATCGCCGCAGTTAAATGTCGGAAGGAATTATTAAATGTCGGAAGGAAATAAAATATTTAGTAAAATATTTTATCTACGACCACAATTGTAAATGCCCATTATTGTACAGTTCGTGGACTATGTAAATACACATATGTAACAATTCGCGATAAATGTTACTAACCTACGTTCCACAATAACTGAGCTATTTAACCTTTTTATAAATTGCAAAATAAAGAAACATTTTTAAAGAATTATTCTGATACAACACATTAATAAATTACAATTATTAGGAACTGAACAAATTTACTAATGGTTAAAAGTGAATTCTGCAATTCTTTGGCAGTATTAATGATGTCGGTGTTGCAATTGATACTAAGCGGAAACTGCACTTCCCTACGAAGTTTTTCTTTAGACATATGTTTTAAATTAGGTTTTGGCATTTTCTCGCTAACCCCAACTCTATCAAGAATTTTTAAACAAAAACTGTGATTGTAGCTGGTATCAAAAATTAAGTCACATACAAAAATTAACAAAAACATAATATGTCCGTAGCGTAGTACGTAGTGTAGTACTATATGTTTATCGTTAAAATTACAAAAATGTCATTACAGTTCAATAAATTTCAATAAAAATTGAAATAGCTCACTTATTATGGAACGGAGCTAGTACGTAATAATTCAAAATCACCCTTGCTTGTTTGGTTTACGATTCGTTGATTGGTTGAGAGCTGCAAGTTGATACTATTTTTAAATATAGTACTCCGTGATTTCCAAACAATCATTAACCGTCACATCATTCACATAGAAGCTGTCATTCATTTCGTTTCTTCACGTTTAAATCTAACGAAAACTACAAATAAGTACTAAATAAAAAGGTATGTAACCAGTATGGATGTATTTCTTTTCATTTCTATCAAGTTAAATAAGGTCGAAGGTGTTACATCATACATATTTTTCTTATTAAACAGAAACAAATTAGTGTGGTCGTAGATAAAGTATAGTACATAATTCAAGTTATAAGGCAATGCATAAGGTACTCGCGGACTTAAGCGCTCCCCGCTACGCGGGTAGCGCGTAACTGTTCCGCTCGTACGTAATATGCTTCTTACAACTCTCATTACGTCATATACTAATTTTTTATTTACAGCGAGGTTCCTACAGCCTTTGTCGCATCCCGCACTTCTTTTTCCACCTCTCCTTATCTTTCCAGTCCTCTTCTTCTATGGCTTTTATGGCATTTTACTGCTGGCCTGGCTCTTCTTGCAATATTTCTCCAGTCATCCTTTGCATGTGTACGAACTACTTTAATTGTTGTGGTTCCATGCCGTCTGTAGTGCCATAGACTCTCCTCGTCTGTCTTCTTATATGTTCATTTCTTACACGATCTAGTTTGGACGTTTGACATTCTCTTCGTAGAAAGTCAATTTCTACTACTACTATACTTTTTCTACCCCTTTGTGAAATTTGCCAACATTCTGAACCATAAGTTGTTATTGGTTCTACGATAGATTTGTATTTTCTCATTTTTGTTTTTAGTTTCATTTCTTTTGACCACAGCATTGAATTTAACAGATAGCCTTTTTCCCTTGGGCAAATCTATTGTCTATATCCTTTTAGGCCGTAGGCCTAAAGATCTGGCAAAGTCCTACTGACCAACTAGCCTCACTTCCTTCCTCCTGAAAAGAAGTCCTCTCCATAAGAACCAATACGCATATTGGCCAGGCAAACAGTGGACGCTCTACATGAGTTAACGACCACATTGGAAGCAGCACTGGATTGCAAAGAAATTACAGTAGATATCTTTATAGATAAAGAGGGGGCGTTCGACAAACAACCCGTTTATCAATAAAGAATGCAGCCACCAACAAATGGATCGAAGACCCTATCATTGAGTGGATTCAAGACATGCTGACCAATCGTAAAATTACTGTCGCACTGGGGGAATCAACGAGGACGGTAACTACAGAGAGAAGATGCCCAAGGGGGGGGGGGTGTTATCGCCTTTGCTGTGGTGCCTGGTCGTTGATCTCCTAGAGCACGTGTTGCCCTAGACGTGATGTGTAACAAAAAATGGGTATAAGGCGGTTGGTTATGTACACGATGTTGCTATCATAATAAAGGGTAAGTTTGGTAGTATAATCATGAACCTTGCACAGAGTGCACTTAACGTCATAAACTATTGGAGCAAGAAGGAGGGCCTTAGTGTCAACCCGAGCAAAACAGTAATGGTCCCCTTTACCAGAAAGAGGAAAGTGAATTTGAAAGCTCCGAGCATTGACGGTCAGACGTTAGAGTTTTCCGTGGAGGTGATATATCTTGGGGTAACCTTGGATAAGAAACCTTTTGGATAAGAAGCCTTTTGGATCTGCCGTAAACTTCTTGGGAAAACATGGGGACTAAAACCCTAAATGGTCCTATGGTCTATGGTTCACTCGTATGGTGGTACAACACCAAGGAAAAATCGACCCAAAGCATGCTACAAAAGCTTCAACGGCTCTACTCCAACCACAGCAATGGAAGTTTTGTTGGACTTACTCCCACTACACAAACAGGTAGAAAAAGAAGGTCTTCTCAGTGCTCTGAGACTAAGGTATACATCGCCTATTCAGAGACACAGGGAAATAAGGGAACAAATCGGAAAGGAATTTCTGAAGCATCGCTGGGACACGATATCTACAGAATACGACTTTGACACAGCCATTAAAGTGGTCATTAATGATCGACAAAGCAGTGTTCAAAGAATCGAACATCTGAAACACAAAGCGTCCATGTGGTACACCGACGCATCAAAAACTGCTAAGGGTACAGGAATTGGCATATACAGCCGGAGTCACAGGGAGTCCACGGCATTGGGCCAGGCCCCCATGGTACTACAGGCTGAAATTATAGCCATTGAAAGATGCGCACAAATCTGCCTAAAGAAACGTCTTAAAGGAGTGCAAATCTACATCCTAACGAACAGCCAGGCAGCTCTAAGGAATTTAAAAGTCCACAACTTTAATTCCAAGTTAACCTGGAACTGTAAACAAACCCTGAAGCAACCGGTGAAAAGTAACAGATTCACGCTAATGTGGTCAGCGGTTCACCAGGGCATATATGGGAACGAAATGGCCGACGTACTCGACAAAAGCGGGGCCGAGGTTCCCTTTTTTGGCCCGGAGCCAACTTGTGGGCTTACAAAGAACCAATGTGGTCGTTAACTCGTGTAGAGCGTCCACTGTTTGCCTGGCCGATATGCGTATTGGTTCTTATGGAGAGGTAAGACAGGGGTCTAAGAAATTGGAAGAAAAGCAAAAACAAACCTACTGGAAGAACACACCAGGACAGAGGCCAGCTAAAATGCTCATAAACTATTCTGCCGCAAAAACACAGCAGATGCTAAGCTTCTCTAGAAGAGAAATCAGAACCTTGGTAGGCATACTCACAGGACATTGTCCGGTGAGATATCACCTACACAAAATGGGAAAGGTAGAGGAAGTTGCCTGTAGATTATGTGAATCAGACGAAGAAAACACATAATGTGCACTTGTGTAGCGCTAGCACACATTAGGCTTGCCCACTTCGGGGTCGCAAGAATTACCATCTTGGAGCTGAGGAGCAAGCGTCAGGAATATCTTAGATTTCGTTCAAGAAGTTGAATTCCTGGGAGAGTAATTGTAGTAGGGTCTAGCACAATAGATCAAGTTGGTCGCAGCTAAACGACCCCCACAAAAAAAAATATCCTTTTATGTTGTTGCTTCTTCTGAGATGATAGTTCCTAAGTATTTGTATACCCTACTTTTTTTAATCTTTCTTAACACCAGTTTGTATCCTCTCCTTCTTCCCCGACCCGCAGATATTCTGTTTTTGACATATTTATATTCAACCCCCATTCCGAATACTCTTCTATCAATTTTCTAAACATATAATCTATATCTCTTTCATCACTTGCTATTATCACTTGGTCGTCAGCAAACAGCCGGCTTGTTAAACAGTGTTCACTTGTTCTTATTCCCATTCCTGCGTTTTTCTTTCTCCAGTTTGTTAGTGCTTCTTGTATGTACATTTTAAATAATGTTAGAGACAGGCTGCAGCCTTGTCTTAATCCTTTCGTTTTACGAAAAGTCCGCGATGTAACATTTCCTATATTGACTGCACTTTTAGACTCGGTATATATATATATATATATATATATATATATATATATATATATATATATATATATATATATATATATATTACAATATAGGAAATGTTACATCGCGGTCTTTTCGTAAAACGAAAGGATTAAGACAAGGCTGCAGCCTGTCTCTAACATTATTTAAAATGTACATACAAGAAGCACTAACAAACTGGAGAAGAAAAACCGCAGGAATGGGAATAAGAACAAGTGAACACTGTTTGACAAGCCTGCTGTTTGCTGACCTATTATAGTTTACACTATTTATTCTAATCCTAGTCAATGTTTCAAAAAGCTTTATTAAGGGTACCGTATCGAAAGCTTTCTCCAAGTCGATAAATAATAGGTGTGTAGGTAGATTTTTATCTTTCCGGTTTTCTATAATTTGCTGTATAACAAATATATTGTCAATGCATGATCTCCTGGCTCGGAAGTCATTTTGCTCCTCTAACTCTTTGATGCTGCTTTCAAATATTTTCTTAGTATCCGGCAGTACAACCTCCCAAGCGCACTAGTTACGCTGCTCCCTCTATAGTTACTATATTGTCTTTGGTCCCCTTTTTTATATATTGAGCTTATATGAGCAATATTCCAATCTTCTGGAATGTTGTCACCTTTCTATTAGACATTTGTTGAAGATCTTGGCTATCAGCTCTAGTAATAATTCCGGTCCATTTTTATCTAGTTCAATTGGGATATTTCCTCGAACTGCAGCCTTTTTATTTTTTTATTCTTATAGGGATTCCTTTACTTCTTCTATCGTTATCGCATTTACTTCTTCATTTGTGGGTGTCTCCATATCCAGGTTATTAATGTGGAACTCTTTTCTCTCCTCTGTTAGCAGTTCTTTGTAATATGTTTTCCACTCCTCCATACTTATAAGTTCAATTTTATTTACTCGCCCTTCTTTTCTAATATGTTTGATTACCTTCCACGCTTCGGAAACCTTTGTTCCTCCCATGCACCTCTTTATCTCCTCACATATTCTTTCTCAAATCTCATTTTTCTTTTTTGTTACAAGTTTTTTAACTTCTCCATTCCAGTGTGCGTAGATTGTTCTATCTTCTATTCTTTTTTCTTTCTCTGTTCTATCTTCTATTCTCTTCTTCTACTAAAAATAATGTAAAAAATAACCAATAAATGTAAAAAATAAACAATAAGAAGAATGTATATATATATATATATATATATATATATATATATATGTAATCCAATTGGAGGTATTTAAAACTATTATTTTTAATTTTTGCCACTTATCTTTTTCTTAATCATCATCTGCATCTGCATTCGTTGTTTCTGTAAGTTGAGGCTGCCTAACCTGGCGTGAAGTTGATGGCAAGTTTTCAATGTAATGCCTATAATCCTTAGGAATTACATCTTTAATCAGTAAATCTAGCTCCTTCTTCTTTAATTCAGATATTGTAATAGGAGCGTTGAACTTTTGTCGATGTGTGATCAACCAAGGATTCAAGTTTGAGTTTAAGCTCCTGCTCTCTCTTTTCTTAAAAACATTGCCATTTCGTGGAACGTTTCGTCGCTTAATTTGTATTTATATTGAATAATGTTGGGTTTACATTTTTCAAATCATGTAACCATTTGATTTGAATTTTTTAACGTTATTAGTATTTACAGAAATATTTTCACAGACTTATCAAATAGATTCGTAAAATCGAAAAAATCCGCATAATTAAGTACAAAAACCTCATAAGGTTTGAGTTCGTTCTTGTAGATGAAATGAGCCATTTACGGGTTGAGTAATTTTTTTTGTTTTTTCTCGCCCGCTCTGTAGTTCCGTGCATGGAATCGGCCTCCAAATATGAATGACCTGATTCCATATACTTCAACATCAATAGTTTGAAGGGGGCTATTGTTAACAGTATGGAGCAATGCAGCTGCAAACTATTTGTTCAATGTACCGCCCAGCGGTATCAGAAAACGTCGTCACATAGGCAACTGTTGTAGGCAAGTTTACAAGGTATTTTACTAAACATGTCGCTATCTCGGAACTAACTGCCTTTGCTACCTGCACACTCGTCCTAAACGTAACACAGACCGTTGCTGTTGATTTTCAAAAATAGTAAAGTTATAAACGTTTAAGTTTCATTCATAGTATATTTGACTTTTCCCAGAAAATGATAGAGAAAGTATCGCTTGAAGATCAAAAGAAACTGACCTGAACGTGTTTACCTTTGTCATCATTGGAGGACTGTTTGTCCTTTGCTTTGCTATCTAGAGCCTCTTTTACCCTTCGTTTTTGTTGCTCCCATCTTTCCTTTATCGGAGCAGTGCGTTCTTATATTGATTTGCTGTTGTAAGCATTGCGTAAAAAGCACTGATCCTTTTTCGGTACAAAAAAAGACCTTTGCGGAGACAACTTAAAAAGATTTATGTAAACAAACTCTGAGATGACATGAGATCTATTATTTTCTACACACATTTCTTTGAACAAACGATACATCGTGGATAAGATCCGAAGATAAATACAACTTTTTGGTTGTAGTTTTTTTCTGCAGTAGTGGGCCTCGACAGTTGGAAATGACTTTATATGTTCTAGAACTTAATTTATATTCTCATCAGTTGTCGCGTTTACAGGATGCAACTCCAACATCCTGCCATGACCTACATAGACAGCTCCCACACCAAGATCTCTCCACTACCCTATGGCTGATAGAAAACGTGCTATAAAAGAATTTCAGGCATACTCCTTTTCTTTCTCCTTCGTCGTTCATCAAAAAAAATTGTTTTGATGTGCTATGATGTTTGAAGGAAGATTTTTTTTATCAGCATCCCCATAATTCTAAAATGCGTTGCAAAGTTCATCTACTTTCTCTCTAGTAAGTGATATTTAACATTGTAAGTGACACTTGACACATCTGTGCGCCAGTTTTAAAAAGTCCAAATGGGTTAAGTGCGCTTAAAACATTTGCAGCACGAATATTTTATTTTTAAGCAGTTAACACAATAAAATACTGTTTTGAGACGTCATTATTAATCTTTCACTTACAACGTGTGTGTACTGTAACAATCTCTATCTCAATGCTTTAAAGATGTATTTAACCCATTTCTGCAAAAATTTGCTTAACACATCTGTCGGCTAAAGCATTTGCTATTTTGCGCTACCAGATCGCATTCTTAATGCTGCGGCATTAATTAGAGGGAATAATCGTTCACTGATATAAACACGCAAATAAGTGTATAGAAGTTTGATTATGCCACTTGTTTTTGTCTTGTTTGTAAGTTCAGTAATACATTTTCCTTTAATTTTATGAATTACTATTGTTCAAAATATCTACAAACCAAATGAAAATCGGACTTAAACATATAATCTTATTTTGCATCCTGGATATGTCTCTAAAATATTTCCATCCTTCTATCCATTATAGGATGTTTCAATACACTTCTATTTCTCCTCTCTTTTAGCCTCTTTGCCTCCACTCCTGAACATACGCCTCTTCCAAATTTTTCCAAATCGATCTTTCCTGGGCTACGATCCAGTTCTCCAACGTAGCTCACGTAGCATTATCCCTAGTTCATCGGGGTCGCTGCTGATAAGTAAAATATCGTCGGCAAAGCGTAGGTGATTAAGACGGCTTCCATCGATGTCGACCCCCTTTTTCTCCCAACGAAGATTTTTAAATAGGTTCTCCAACGAAAGGGTCAAAAGTTTTGGTGAGATGGTATCGCCTTCTCGGACGCCCCTCCTAACCGGTATTTCTCCGGTAACCCAATCATCTTCCAGTTTGACATGCAAGGTAGCTTGTTCGTAAATATATTGAATCAAGCACCTATACGAGGACTATCCATCGCCTGAAGTTACATTCGAGTCAAAGGCTTTCTGGTAGTCCACAAATGCCATATAGAGGGGAATGTATAGTATTCTGTGTATCTCTAGATTAATGTGCACATAGTTTGGATATGGTCTTTTCCTCTGGCCTTCACCATTTCGTTCGTTACTCTATCTTCACCAGATGCCTTCCCGTTTTTTAACAATACTCTTTCCAGTTCCGCTCTGTCGATCATTTGAATCTTTTCGGATCCCATATTTTGGATGTATTTTTTAGTTTTTTTTCCACGCTCTTATTCAATACACTTATTATATACTTATTAGTATAAGCACTATTTCTCAGTTATGGGAACCACTTTCAAGAAGGTTCTAAGGCCAAAACAATGTTAACACGATAAATAAGCCAAAAAAATGCATATTATACGAGCGATTCCATATCCTAAATAAATCATTCGATACTGTTTATTTTGGCGAATACTCTAGTACTTTTAGCCTTCCAAGGAAGTATTCTAAGGTATACCTTCCACTAAGAAAACCCAACGCACACGCTCACAACCGCGGTTGTCCATTTGCTTGCGAGCAGCGTTACAATCAAAAACCCAAGTGGAATGGATTACTAAGCGTTTTAAGCGTCAATGTAAACATTACAAATGGTGAGTAATAAATTAGAAACCTAAAAGAGGTCACGTTATAATTTGTAAGCCTTAATAATAAACTTCAATAACTATTTGTCAACTTAATTTCTATTAATCATGCTAATCGGGATAAGCACTATTTTGGCGCCAGTTTTTTAGTGCGACAAATGGCCGTTTGGCAATTCAATTATTTGCGTGCGACAAGCATACTCGTTGCAATTTATATATATATATATATATATATATATATATATAAATATATATATATATATATATATATATATATATATATATATATATATATATATATATATATATATATATATATATATATATATATATATATATATATGTGTGTGTTGTATTGTTTTCTCGCGGATTCCGCGTTGATGTTGAGGGTTGGTTCTGAAAAGAACCGGATTATCGACGTTTCGGCGAACTAACATTCGCCATTCTCAAGAGATATATGCGTCCGTGCGGGTCAACCGCTAGACGCATACTTAGACGCACTTAACCGTTAGACGCAGTATGCAGTTTTTATAAAACTCAAAATGCCGAAACGACGCCAAGGTGAAGTTCGAGATGAATTAGTGAGTAGTGACGAGGAGTTTTATATCGATTCTTTTGACAAAGACAATAGTGATACAGAAAATAATGAGGTGGGAGAAGCAGAAGTTGGTTCTGACAATAGTGACAGGGATATAATAATTAATAAGAGGAGGGTAGTGCCTTTACAAGTTACGTCAAGCAGCTCCAGCGACACTGAAGGCGAACATGAAGTTGTGCCGGAAACAAGAGACGTTTATGGTCCCTGGGAAGATGTGACACTTATGGACAATGCACCTCATAGGATAGATTTTAGTGCCGGCGAAAAAGCTGAAGGGCCTCAAATTCCGGATGATTGTTCAAAGCCTGCAGACTTCTTCGGACTTTTCTTTACAACCGAGCTGATTGCTTCAATTATTCGGGAAACCAATACATACGCAAGACATAAAATTGCCAAAAAAGATTAGCCAAGCGATCTACGTGGCATGCATGGGTTGATGTCACTGTAGAAGAATTTACAGCCTTCCTAGGCGTTATACTGAATATGGGCACGATAACTGTGAGCAGTTTACAAGAATATTGGTCGCAAAATTTCAATACGCAAATTCCTTTTTTCGGGAGTATTTTCGGGAGAAGAGAAAGATTTATGCAAATATTTTGGATGTTGCATCTTCACGAGACAGACCCAAATGATCAAATTTTGAGAGGCCGCACTCAGAAGGTGAGCCATTATTTGATTTTTTTGGATGTCAAATTTAAAGAACATTTTGTTCCATCGCGGGAAATATCAGTGGACGAATCTGTGGTCGGCGTCAAGGAAAAAATAAGTTTTCTGACGTTCAATCCTAACAAGCAGACAAAATGGGGAATAAGAATATACGTAGTTGCAAATGCAAATACTGGCTACATATATTCTATTTTGCCATATTATGGAAGCTTAACCTCAGAAGATCTAATACGACCCGATCTTCCAGTAAGCACGAGAATTGTTTTACAATTGGCTCAATAATTATTAGATAACAATCGAGGCAGTAGGGGATACCATATTTATACGGACAGGTATTATACAAGCCTGCCTTTAGCAAAAGTGTTGCTAAAAATGAATATCCACTTGACGAACACAATTCAGTCCAACAGAAAATTTATCGCCGATACCATAAAGAAATCCACGTTTGGAGACAATCAAACATTTGCATGTCGATCAGAAAATATACTGCTGTTGGCGTGGAAAGATAAAAGAGTGGTGACCGCACTGAGTACCTGGGACGTTTCTGGTACACAGCCTATAAATAGAAGAGTACGTGGAGGCAATATGCAAGAATTTAACAAGCCAACTATAATGTTAATTACAATAAATATATGGGAGGCGTAGACCAGGCCGGTTCCTACTCAGCTTCCTACTGTTTTTTAAGTCCCTCAAATGGCGGAGAAAATTATTTTTTTGGGGCCTTGAAGCAGCCAGCGTAAATAGTTATTTATTATACAAAATGTCGCAACGCCGCCAAAAAACAAACGCCCGATTCATCATCATCATCATTTCCTTTACTCCTCGTGGGAGCATAGGGCATCAACAAACGCTCTCCATCTGATTCTATTCTGAGCTAGGGCCTTTACCTCGCGCCACTCCTTTTCGCTTGCCCTGGCTTCCTGTACGACTGATCTCCGCCACGTGATTTTTGGGCGGCCTCTCTTTCTTGAACCTTGGGGGTTCCAGTCAAGAGCTTCTTTTGAAATATCCCCCTCCGGCCTTCTAAGTGTGTGTCCGATCCATTTCCACTTCCTTTTTCTTATTTGGGTTTCAAGACGCTCCAAATTTGCTTTTTTCCAAAGTTCAATATTTGCTATGGTATTGGGCCATAATATTTTAAGTATTCTTCTCAGACACTTGTTCATGAATACCTGAAGATGTGATACTATGGTGGTAGTCACTTTCCACGTTTCGCTACCGTAAAGAAGAACTGATACTACATTAGATTTGAAAATTTGGAGCTTTAACTTACGGGAAGTTTTTTGAGTTCCACAGATTGTTAAGCATTCCGAATGCCTGTCGCGCCTTCTGTATCCGTTGTTTTACGTCTTTATCAGAATCACCATCCTGTGAAATAAGGCTTCCAAGGTAGCAAAAACTATCTACTATACTTGCCTGCCGTCTATCTCCAGGTTGCAGGAGGCGGTCGCATTGATCTTTATCAGCTTGGTTTTATCGACATTGATTTTCATTCCCACCTGCATTGCGTACTTTTTGAGAGCCTCCAACATTTTTTCCATATCTACTTTGGTGTGGGACAGGAGACAGATATCATCCGCAAACACTAGGTCTTCTAAATGCCTCACGAGCGTCCATCGAATTCCCCTTGTTTTTTTATTTGCTTTCTTCATGACCCAGTCTAAGACTATGGTAAACAGAAGTGGGCAGAGCGTGCATCCTTGTTTTACTCCCGAATGCACTGTGAAAGGTGTGCCGCGTTGTCCTTGGCCACGCAGCTTGCTTCTTTGTATAGTAATTTGATTATGTTTATGTGCTTTGTAGGCAAACCGTAGCTGGCTAGTATTATCCACATAAATTCCCTGTCCACACCATCGAACGGTTGCTTGAAGTCGATGAACAGTAGATAGAGTGGTGACTGCCACTCGACCGACTGTTCAAAGATTATTCTGAGGGTGTTTATCTGGTCGGTACAGGACCTGCCAGGCCTGAATCCAGCTTGCTCCTTGCGTAGTGTCGGTTCCACCACAGTGCAGATCCGGTCGTGAATTATTTTGGATACTAATTTGTTAATGGTGTTAAGAAGAGTTATTCCTCTCCAATTGGAGCATATACTCAGTTCTCCTTTTTTCGCCAGTTTGATAATTAGGCCTTCTTTCCACGTGGATGTTATTACTTCTGTTTCCCATGCTTCTCGAATTATAGGTGTTATAATCTCGGTGATTCCCTTTATGTCTATTAAAACGCCCGATTACGCATCAAAAATTTGTCCTAGAGATAGTTGATGAACTCACGGGAAATTATCGAGAAGGTACAAAAATTGCTAGTAGACCATCCACCACGGATAAAGAAGAAAGACTTAATGGAAAGTTGCACATTTTAACGAAAAATAACGGCAAAAAAAAGATAGTTTAGTGTGCTCTAACAGAAAAGTGCAAGGTGGACTACGCGAGACTGCATATATTTGCAACACATGCCATCGCAAGCCGGGTCTTCATATTGGTGACTGCTTTGAACGCTACCACACATTAGAAGAATACAAAATATAAATATAAAATATAAATTTTGTTTCAATTTGTAATTTGAGTGTTTAGCAATATGTGTTTCTGGACAAGATAATAGAGGATGTGGTAAATGCGCCGGTAAAATATTCCACCCGCAAATGCAAATTTTGATGTTTTGTATAATTTTTATGTTGTTATGTTATTTTTGTTTTGATAACTTAATTATTTAGTAAAGCAAAAATTAAATATGTGCATGCATTAGATGTTTTATTTATTTTCCCAGTGATAAGGTTTTTTTGTATAATATCTATAATATAACATACTTTAGGTGTCCTATGTTCGCATACTAAAAACCTTATATTGCAAAACTAAAAAAAAAATCCGAGTTGACGGCAACCTTCTACAAATATAAACACGAGTGCAAAGGGTTAGTTTATTATCTTTTCATTTGCAAAATAAAATATTATGATATGTATGTCCTAACTATTAAAATGCAAATAGAACATTATGACAGAACTTATTACTAAACCGAAAGGTTATCATGTCATGTTTTTCAATGAAATAGCTGATGTTTAATTTACAAAATTTGCATAATTTATTTACAATAAGGAAAATTATTAAAGGTCATTTTACATGTCGGTTGGATAATATTGGATATCTAACAATAGCTTTCAATTATGATCAACTTTTCTTAATAACAACTGTCGCTATTTTCAAAAATAAAGGCACTTTTCTATTGAGTAAAATTCATATTTTTTGACAAACGGCTTAAAAAATTGATATCTGATGGTTGTACAGTAGGTTTTAGACTATGCACAACTTTTTTGCAGAATAACTTTTTTCCTAAAATTAATAATAAACAAGTTTCCCATATGATGCGGACTTAATTGGACACGCCTTCATATAACGTTTACATAAAATGATCCCAAATTTATTGATATAATTGTGTGCAATCAAAAAATGGTTTAAAAAAATATAAACATTTCTTGTTCAATTGTGATAAACTTGATTTTGCAACTATTAAATTATGACAGGAGATATTATAAATACTTACTCTGCTAGTCGGAGTAAATGCGGATTCCTCTTCAATAGTATTTTCTTCTGGTTCTAGTGTAACTACGTCTATATTGGCGGGTACCTCGGTATTTGAATCTACATTGATTGGTGAGCCTGTGGTAATCAATTGTTGATTCTCCTATTTAGAAAGATTTTTAATAAAAATGTATTATTTAATATAATGTACAAGTAATAATGTACAAGTGCTAGATTGAATTACTGATGGTGTATCCCTTGTACTATATCGTGGGCGCGCGTGCAAAAGGGGCTATGTCAGTAAGCAAGAATTTTGTAAAATTTAAAAAAGAAAGCTTGATGTCACCTGAAACTCAATTTTTTCCATTTTTTTC
Source organism: Phosphuga atrata (assembly GCA_944588485.1). Classification (NCBI taxonomy): domain Eukaryota; kingdom Metazoa; phylum Arthropoda; class Insecta; order Coleoptera; family Silphidae; genus Phosphuga; species Phosphuga atrata. The sequence goes on along the minus strand of OX155898.1, from coordinate 19,548,963 downwards.
CATTTAAGTAATTTTTTAACTTTATTTTTTCGGTAAATTGTAAATGCCCTTATAGCAAACAAACAAGTTATAAAATGTCGCATGAACATTTTCATACAATTTTTAGTAATTTAGTAATAAAGCAAACTGAACTATCTAAATTGATTTAACCCTTTTTACAAGCGGTCCCAGAATATGGAAAAATTCTAAATTTATTACAAAATTAATCAATTTTTGAAACATACTACACTGCTCAAAACAATTGGCGGGTCACTAATTTGTGCCTTCATAAAATTCAAACGGGAAATTACATGCAAATAAAATTAAGAACATCTGAAAAACGGCTCTATTTATTTGTTTTAATTGACACATAGGAAACATGAAAAGATTGAACATCGACATTCTTGGCGTAAGCGAAACATTTTGGTCAGGTTCAGGTAAATTTCAATCGGAAAACTAAACTGTATTACTCAGGAAATGATACTCATAGACACAGAAGAGTTGTTGCTATAATTGTATCACACTGCATAGCTGATTCTATAATTGCTTTTATACCAAACACATATAGAACAGGCCCTCACTTTAAAAACAGCTTTGTAGACAAGGGCGTAGTTTATGTTACCTGTGCCGACGAAGCTGCAAAAGCCTAGCTCCTGGAGAAGTTCGCCAAGCTTAAGGCTTGGGGGGGGGGGGCAATTCTCAGAGCGGGTACCGCGAGAGAGATTGTCCGTACAACCAAGGTGGCGGTTTGGTTTCCAACTGAACTCCACGGTACGAGGGAGCCAGCTAACATACTCCCCCTACTTAAGACCCAAAACAGGGGCTTGAATGTAGAGGAATGGAGTATTGTCCGCAGTAATGCGGATCCTAAGGGAACCACTTTGGTTCTCTACATAGATTCCGCATCCGTGAGTGAGCTGACCAAAAAGGGTGCTTCAGGTTCATAGGGAAAAGAGCGGAGGGGCGCACTGATCAAGGTACTTCAGATCAACCTTCTGCATAGTGCGGCTGCCTCTGCCTCCCTATCTTAGCTGCTGGCGACATCAGCATAGCCCTGATCCAAGAACCCTGGGTCTGGGTGAAGCTAGGAGTAAGTTAATCTATGACTACTCCTGTAACAATATCAGATCCTGTATTTATGCTAGGAATGATATTGACATATTAACGTTGCACGACCACTGTTTCAGAGATCTTGCTACAGCAAAAATTAGGTATCGCATGGGGAGGGGGGGGGGTTCAGTTAGGGAACTTATTGTGAGCTCTGCGTACCTACCATACGATACACCTGAACAACCACCTATCGCAGAATTGGAGCGCCTGGTGAAATACTGCGAGGTTTCCAAACTCCAAATCCTGGTTGGGATGGATGCCAACGCCCAAAACATAGTATGGGGGAGCACCAAAACCAACAAAAGAGGTCCACGGTCTTTGGGTCCACGAGTATGACAATACTGAATGTCGGTAACAGGCCCACCTTTCAAACAAAACGACGGAAAGGGTTATTGGTATGACTTTGGGGGACTTTTATACAAGTGCACTAGTGAGTAAGTGGTATGTGTCCGAAGAACCGTCGTTGTCGGACCATCGATACATCTTTCTGGAGGTAAACCCCGTTGACAGGACAGTGGATGTGTATCGTAATCCAAGAAAAACTGGCTGGGACCACTATAAGGAAGTGCTAAAGATACATACAAGTGTGTTAAGTTCGAACATAACCAGTCCACATGATATTGAAGAAACCTCCACTCTTCAGGTATATCGTAAATTATTCTGCCCAGCGTATTATCTGCAAGTAGAATCATTTTAAGTTGATCAGCATATTCAATTTGCCGAGCATCGTAACTACCAAGTCAATAGCCGTTGTTAGCAAAAAAGTTCCTTCTATTGAATGTTTTTTTTCCATTAAACTATTCTATAAGAAACCTTATATGATGCCAGCAATGCTTTTTATGTTACAGACATGTTGTTTAAAAACATTTTGTTGTTGATTTAAAACATCCAATTTTCTTTGGAAAAATTCTCTTGTCTTACCAACCACATGTACATTTCCAAGGTGACGTTTCAATTTATTGGGTTTCATGCTATCTGCGGCCTCTGTATTCATACAGAGCAAACACATTGATGGTTCTTGTCCTTTAATAAACTTACATGTAAATACCAATGATAAGTACATTGGATCATATTTTCGACATTTAGAATTACTATTTTTTTTTCTTTCTTTATATGGCATCTCCTTTCAGGAAATTTGCAATCATCATCGCTATCTTCATCTTGGAAGCGGTAGCTCGGAATAACTCTTGGGATGTGGTATCATACCACTCTCTCAGGTTACGCAGCCATGAGTATCTGCGTCTACCGCTGTTCCGTTTGCCTATTACTTTGCCCTGTATTATCAGTTGAAGCAACTCATACTTTTCTCCTCTGGTTATATAGCCTGGATATTGTAGCTTCCTTCTTTTTATTGTTTGTATAATTTCACGTTGCTTTTTCATGCGTTAAATTAATCTAGTGTTCGTCACTTTGTTCGTCCATGGCATTTTAAGCAATCGTCTATAACACCACATCTCAAAGGCTTCTAGCTTTTTTATATGTGTTTGGTTTAAAGTCCATGCTTCCATTCCATATAGTAGAATGGAGAACACGTAGCCTCTTAGTATTTTTGTAAGTAGATCAAGTTTTACTTGTCTATCACAAAGAAACACAAGCATTTTAAGAAATGTGCTTCTGGCCATTTCAATTCTAGTTTTAATTTATAGAGTTTGGTCTATTGTATTGGTTATCCATGTACCAAGGTATTTATATTTAGTTGCCTTTTCTATACGCTTGTTATCGATGTATAAGTCTTGATATTGTGTTCTGCTTTTGGTTATGACCATGTACTTTGTCTTTTTCAGATTCATCTTGAGACCGTATTGTATACCGATGTTATTTAGCTTGTTTGTTAAGCTCTGGAGATCTGCAAGATTCTCTGCTATAATAACAGAATCATCATCGGCATACCTCAAGTTGTTAATCGTCTGACCATTTATTGTGATTCCAGCGTGTTCTTCACTTAGCGCCTCTCTGAATATTTATTCGGAGTATAGATTAAACAGCATTGGAGACAGTATACAACCCTGTCGTACTACTTTTAGTATCTGTATTTCGTCAGATTCGTCGTTGTCCACTTTTATCGTGGCTGTTTGGTTCCAGTAAAGTGATTCAATAATCTGAATGTCTCGCGAGTCGATGTTTCGTTTTTTTAGTAGATCTATCAGAATATCATGGCGTACATTATCAAAGGCTTTTTCATAGTCTATGAAGCATACGTGTATATCTAGGTTCATGTCTAAACATCTTTGTGTTAATACATTAAAACTAAATAATGCCTCCCTTGTACTGAAACCATTCCTGAAACCAAATTGAGTGTTTCCTATGTCATTTTCTAGCTTGTTGTATAGTCTCTTGTGAATGACTTTGAGAAATGCTTTCAGTGTATGACTCATTAGACTAATAGTCCTATAGTTACTACATACTCTGACATTTAGTTTTTTTGGTAAAGTTATGAAGGTAGATTTTATCCATTGTTTAGGTATAATTCCGGTTCTGTATATTGTATTAAATAGATCTACCATAATATCGAGCTGGTGCTCATTTATTAGTTTTAATAGTTCGCTTGGTATTTCGTCTAGTCCCACTGCTTTACCGCTTTTTAATGTCTTTATGGCAGAGAGAACTTCTTCTTTCAATATGTTTGGTCCTTCTATCATATTCTGCTTGGTTCTAATACTGTTTGTGTCATGAAATAGTTCTTCTATATATTCTTTCCAACTTATTAGTTTTACTGTTGGTTCTACTATGACCTTCCCTTCTGATAATGATAGTTTGCCTTTTTTCGCGATGTTCAATCTGTTAAATCTTTGATTTCTTTGTGTAAATTTCTGTTATCGTATTTTGATTGTAGCTCTGCTATATATTTTCATTTTGCAGTTAGCCTTTTCAGTTTAGTTTTCTTTTTCACCCCGGATTTTCCTTGTTATGTTTCTTTGCAACTCTTTATATATTTTTTTTTTTTTTTATTATATTGTTGGTTTTCTTTTTCTTCGTTCTTCCACAAGAAGGACGATTTCTTGTGTTATCCATTTTTGTTTAGATTTTGTGTTATCTGGTGTCAATTGATGTTTACTTCCGTCTATTAGTGCTGTTTTATATTTTCCCATTTTTTATCTATATCTGGTATAGTATTTTTTTCTCGTATTTCATTCATTTTTATATTATTCTCTTTTTGTAGTTGTTCTTTTATATCTTTATCTTTAAGTTTTTCTGTTGCTTCTTGTTATTTTTTATTATAGATTTAAGTTGTTTTAATTTGATGTGAAATCGGGCGACTACTGGGTTGTGGTCTGAACCGATGTCTGCCCCTGGGTAGGTTTTAACTGCTGTTATACTATTTCTAAATCTCTTTTTTATGAGTATATAATCAATTTGGTTTTTTACTATTTTTTCTTCATTATGTTGTGGACTCCATGTCTTCTTTTATGCAGTTTGTAATAGGTATTAGTTATCACTAGCTTCTCTGATTGGCAGAATTCTGTTAATCTGTCGCCTCTTTCATTTCTCTCTCCAAGTCCATATCTACCCACAATACCTCTACCGCTCCTTCGCTCATCTTCGCATTAAAATCCCCCATAACGATAGTAACATCTTGTTCTTTGGTGCTTTCAAGCACCGTGTATAGTTCTGCATAAAACTGTTCGATTTCGTCATCAGATTTATCCGCTGTTGGTGCATAAATCTGTATTTCTGTATCTGATATTGATGTTTCTAATATGCGAAGGCATCTGTATCAGCATAACTCTGTCTGAGTAGGGGATAAAGCTGGTCACTGATTTATGTATATTTTTATCCACCATGATAGCAACTCCATATTTATTAGATATATCTCTACTTCCTGAGAAATATAGAACAGATTCGTCTGTGTGATGGATTCCAGTTCCCGGCCATCTTAAGTCACTTATTCCGAGTATATTCAGTCAATCTTTGCATCTCGCTGTTACATTATCAATTTTGCCTGCTTTAAAGAGGCTTCTAACATTCCATGTACTTATTTTCATGGATTTTTTTCAAAACTGTCCTCTCCGGAGATCCGATTGGAGGACTTTTTACTCCGGTATATTTATTAATCTTGATATTAACCATGATGATGATTTTACTAGGGATATCCAAAGGGATCTTTACTGCAGTGGTTTCTCGTTGCCTTCTGCATCTTCATGCCGTTGATCATTTCTTGACTCACCCGCTTTAGTGACGATTTCTCATCCCAAGGACAAGAGGGTGCCCCTGCTCTTGTCAGCTCGTCCACCCGGAGCTGTTCGCCAACAAGAGGTGTCTGCTTTTCCCGGCAGACATTCGGTCTAACCTTTGGGGATGATTAGTCACTCCCTGGAAAACCGATTGTCCCAGCCCTATACCCGCTCATCCGCCATCCAGGGATACCGCTGGCACTTGGTATAGGGGTGACTTCCTATACCGGAAGTCTCTCGGTTGATATGTCAAAATGACATATGGTTAATTTCAACGACTTCTAATTTAACACTAAATTTGTTCCCTCCGCATAATATTTTCTTTCCAAAACACAAACCACTAAAAAGTGTCACTATTTGTACAATTTTTGACTTTAATTTCGCTTAAAATCTCTCACAAATTACATATTTTCCGTAGAAAAGAGAAACAACTCCTTAATTATATAATATATAGTTTAAATTAATTACTATTTTGCGTAGTTATATTCCCGCTATTTTCATACATTATTTGTACGATAAGTCTTTAGACAACGCGCTTCAATAATTATATTTTGGTAACAGCTGCGCGCCCCCCTTGCAAGGGTCTCGCGCCCCCCCAGGGGAGCGCGCCCCACAGGTTGGAAACCACTGCTATATAGTTTCTACGGAGAAATGCCTCTTAATTTCCCTCAGGACTGCACAAGGGGTCATTGTATCAGACCAGACAATTGGGAATAGGTTGAGGGAATCAAATCAATCACGTGGGCAAGATGACCCGTCCAAAGACCCTCTTTGACACAACGCCACAGAATAGCAAGGATGAATTTTGCTCTTGAACATGTCGTATGGCAACTTCGACAATGGAAGTCTGTGCTCTTCACGAATGAATCGAATGAACGTTCCGTATTGCTCGTTGCAATGGCCGAGTACGTGTTTACAGACCCCCAGGAAAACGCTACGCAGTTGCTACTAAACAGGAAGTCGAAAGATTTGGAGGTGGTTCAGTTATGGTTTGGGGTGGGATTAGTATCGACAGTAGAACCGACAGTTGTAATTCCAGAAAATCTTAACGCTAATCCCTATATTGACATTGTGTTTGGAGAACATATTGTCCCTGTGGCATATGTAATAGGTCCAAATTTTGTGTTAATGCAGGATAACGCAATACTAAATACTGCGGGAATCACTTTAGGCTTCCTAAAAGAACTGCAAACTCAAACAATGGTGTGGACAGCGTTTAGCAAGTCCGGATTTAAATCCCATAGAGCTTGTTTGGGTAATACTCGACAGACGTATTCGTAGTTACCCGCATCCTCCGTATTCCATCCAGCAGCTAACGGCAGCTCTTATTGAAGAATGGCTATATATAAAAATGGCTATATAGTAAAGTTTATATTAACAATTAATTTAAATTCGTTTTGTACTTTGGTTTTGGTAGTTGTTAATTATTACGGGTATTCTAAAAGCACTTGATGCTGATACTGCCATATGTGTCAAATAAAACAACATTAAATAGAGCGTCTTTCAGATGTTCTTAAATTTATTTACATGAAATTTCCTATTTGGATTTTTTGGCACAAATTAGTGAATTGTTTTGAGCAGTGTAATTTCAAGGATTTCGGATTTCACTCAATTTTTATAACAGTTTAACTTTCAAGAAATAAATTTGTAATCGAAATATAGGGCCATCTCCCTTATATGGGCTAATATAGGAATTAGGGCGTAAACAATCAAATCACGTCACAATCAATCATGTCACCTTGTACTAAAAAAAAATACTTTGAAACCCGAGTACGCTCCGATAGAAGCATTCAAAAAGTTCAAACGGTGTCGATATATTGTATGTTAGCCCACCACGGTAAAAGGTCTAACATCGGCTTTATCAATCATATTTGAAAAATGACATAATCCATATCTCCGATCCTATTTTGGATAATCTGATTTGTTGTTACATTTTTAAATAGTCTTCCGTTAAACAAACTCTCTTTCGCGATCACCCAGAGGTGCGATCGACCATAGGTAGTTTGGCCCTTTCGCCTTCAAATTTCTGATTTCTAATTTAAACTATTCAATATTTTCCTCCAAAAATTTAAAACAACAACGGGCAGCAAAAAGAAGATCTTATTTTTAGTTTAAACATTAAACTTGAGTTTTTATTATTAAAAAAAATTAAGAAAAAAACAAACTATTTCTGAAATTAGCACATCAAAAATATACACAATCTGTTCTTACTTTCCTTAGTAAAGTACTTTCCTTGTTTTTTTCGTAGCAGTTCTAGTTTCATTACGATTCCTTGTCTATAATTTATTTTAATTTTTAATTGATTTTAATATTCGATTCAAACGGAAAACAAACAAAAAATTGTTAGAAAGATTAAAATTTAGAAAATCCCATCCATTGAAATTAAGTGATTTGATAAGTTTGAAACCGTTTTTTATAAATTTAATCTTAGTAGAAACTTTAACAAAAATTCTTTAACTAAAACTAAATTAAAACTAAATCCGAAGACCAAATCTGACGGTAATTATTCTGCACCACAAAGTAACAGTTAAGAAACATTTAAAAAAAGTTTGGGCTGTGTTACTAGGCCGCAAAGTAAACGAAAGATCTTATTTTGCGGTGCTCCCAGGTTTGGCTGCCCAGGTGTGGAGGCATGTATTAGTTTATTATTAATAAAATTACTGCCAGAATTGTAAGGCCTAAGAATAAGCGAGATAAGTATAATAATGATAAGTATAAGAAGATAAATAATAAGAAACAATACAAAAACTTACTAGATGACCATTATTTCTTCATTTTTTTTTTAATAATAAAAACTCAAGTTTAATGTTTTATATTTATAATGAAATATTATATTCTGTTACCTGTGTTCTTCCGCGTGATTTTCCACGATTATTATTATTATTATTCGCAAAGTTGTACAAATATTGCGCTAGATAGGCGATGGGATCAGAAGGTCGCTTGTTGGCTACTTCTGTGAGTCCTTTAATTAAAGGATCTCCGAGAGCTGGAATTGAAGCAATCACTACATGTTTGTTAAAACATTCTAAAAATTGCGTTGCAAAACAAACCCACACATCTAAAACACTTAAAAACAGAACAACAAGAATACAAGAAAAAAAAAACAAAAATTAGAAAAGGGAAGACAGAAAAGAAGAAATAGGAGTTGATAGTAAACTATATATTATATAGTTTTTAAATTTTATTTTTTTAGTATAAATATAGAAATAGAGAAGATGTATTTACATAAGGTGAGGATTACAGAGGAATGAAAGCATGAAAGTACAATACTTAAGAGTGAGAAGATGTCTACTTGCTTAGAGAGATTTATATAATAAGATTGGTTATCGAATTTTTGTTCATTTCTTTTCCAACAAATAATAATTTTATAAACGTATTACTTAAATAATGATTACAAATAATTTGATTGAAGGGTTTACTTAAATTCAAATCATTCTAAACGATTTAATATTGATTTCTTATTAATAAATGTATTTTTTATTTTAAATATTGTTGGTTAATAATATCTAATTAATTGTTTCAATCAATAGATAATAAGTTACTTTAGATTTTGGAATATATAGGCTGTCTCAATATGAGCACTCCATTTCGTTTTACTATTTTAGTTTAGTTTTTAAGTGATAATATTTTTAGTTTATTATACTACAAGAATACAAATGTTACAATTATGTATGCAATACAATGTCAGACAAATGCATATCACGGCTCTGTCGACAAACGATTGCTGTTTTGATGAAACTTAAATTGTTTCCTAATTGTGGATCGGTTCTGGCAATCACATGTTGGATTTCAGGAATTGTATATATTTTTGTTTTAAATTGAATTGAAAAATTCACTATGTTTTTGTTGAGAATTTGAATTTAGTACGCTTCTGCTTATATATTAGTTTCCTGTCTCTGTACGGTAGCGCTATAGTTTCATTGTGCCGCTGTTAGTAGTAATTTCCGTTAAGAGACTGAGTCGTTTTATATCCTTCAGATACACTACAAGTTTTACCTTTTTACATACTTTATTTTATTTAAACCATCGTGTTATATATAACTATATAAACGTGTGTATTTTGTTTTACTTTCAATATCAAATACATTTTCCACTGTCGTTTTTGTACTCTGTGTTTTTATTTCGAGTTAGAGCAATTCTAAACCTTGACAGGTTATGTGCCCAGAACACGTGGATAATTTGTGTTTGTATTAAATTGAAAAAGAAAGTAAAGTTAATAAAAAGAAGTTAAGAATAATGGATCCGATTGATATACGTCAATGTGGGAAAAGTTATGTGCCATACATGAACAGAAAAGTGAGTCAAATAAATTGATGTTGATGACTAAGTTTGACTCAGTTTGACTAAGATTGACTCTGTGGCACAACATATAGCCAATGTTGAGAATATGGCAAGCCGTTTAAAGGATGTTGGTGAAACAATTACCCAGGTAACAATTATGGCAAAAATTTTGGCCAGCTTACCATCTAAGTATGATGCTTTCGTTACTGCTTGGGATAATGTAGAAACTGATAGACAGACAATTGATATCTTAACTACCCGTTTAATAAAAGAAGAATTCCGAATCTCTGCAACGGATAATGTAAATGGTGCTTTTTCAACCCTGAGTATTTCAACATCCAAAAAGGTTTTTCCATCAAAGAAGAATGAAGACACAAGACAGGCTTCTCCACAACAGCAACAAAAGAAGAAACTTACTTGTTTCTATTGCAATAAACCAGGGCATATTGCAAAAGTATGCAGGAAGAAACATCGGGACATGGAGCACAACAACTCCAGATTCAACTTTGATGATGCCGCGCTTATGGTGCAGTCCAATGAAGCAGCAAATATTCTGCAACTCAACACAGAAGATATTTGGTTACTGGACAGGGGTGCATCCAGACATATGACATATAGAAGAGATTGGTTTTCCAAGTTCCATGAAATTAAAGGAGAAAAGGAGATTCTAGGAGATGGATCCGAATGAGAAGTCCGACGATAGGGTACAATAAATAAATACAAGAGTCCATTAAAAGTAAATATGTAAATGGAAGATTAGAAAATGTGCTTTTTGTACCAAAACTAAATAAAAATTTACTATCAGTGGGAGCATGCACGAATAGGGGCCACAATGTAACATTTTCGAAAGATACGGTTGAAATATACTTAAATAATAAATTGATAGCAGAAGGTGTTCGTCCAAAGAATAACCTTTTCAGAATGTTTTTTAGAATTAGCATAATTGAAGCTAATATTCATGCTGCTCCAGATATAAAAGAATGGCATGAAAGGCTCGGTCACATTGGAATAAAATATTTACGTCAAATGAGTAATAAAGAAGTAGTAAATGGATCCCAAATGTCTAATGATAAAGATTTTTGCTGTGAACCCTGTCAAAAGGGAAAACAACATCGTTTACCATTTCCCAAAATGAATTCAAAGTCAAAAGTTGAAGTTGGTGAATTCATACATAGTGATGTTGTAGGTCCACTCCAGGAAATGTTATTAGGGGGCTCACGATTCTTTGTTACTTTTAAAGACCATCGCTCTGGATAGAGGTCACTTTATTTTTTTAAGCATAAAAGTGATGTTTTTGATAAATTTAAAGAATTTCATGCTTCTGTCAAGACCAAGTTCAATCGTTCTATAAAGATTATACGTTTTGACAATGGAACTGAATACTGTAACAGACCAATGACAGAGTACTTACACTCACAAGATATTACAATTGAGACAACAGCTCCTTACATACCTGAGCAGAATGGGAGAGTCGAAAGGGACAACCGAACAGTTATGGAATGTGCTCGCACAATGCTACAAGCTAGTGGTCTCCCATTGCAATTATGGGCGGAGGCAGTTAAAACTGCAATCTACATATTGAATCGAACCCCATCTACTCAAGTAAGAGATACGACTCCTTACGAACTATGGATGTGTCGGAAATCTGATTTGGCACATATTCGAACATTTGGTGGGATATTTTTGTACATGTACCTAAAGTAACGAGGAAGAAACTAGACGCTATGTCACAAAAAATGATATTAGTTGGATATAAGGGAGATTCCAAAAACTTTAGACTATATAACCCTAATACAAGAAGTATAACTGTATCAAGAGACGTGGTTTTTCCGAAATTCCTGGACAAAAATGAATCCATTCCTGAAGAAGTACAGCCTACAGTCAATGTTCAGCGTGAAGAACTTGATCCAGCAGAGATACTTTTCGATAATGAAGAACTGGACCCTTAGATGAGAGATGCACATATCCAGGAGGAAGATCAGGACGCTGAAGAGGCAGCAGCTCACCCTCATAATTTGAGAAACCGAAACCAAATACAGAGACCAATCAGATTTTATGCCAACCTCATAGAACTTCAAGAAGCTACAACTTTTGAAGATGCAATTTTCAGAAAAAAAATTCGGAAAACAGATGAGAAGAATGGAACATGGACTTTCACACAATTACCTAAGAATAAGAAGAAAATAACCAGCAAGTGGGTGTTTAAAGTGAAGCACTCTCCTGCAGATGACAGCACTCGTTAAAAAGAACGACTTTGCGCAAGAGGTTTTCTTCAACAGGCAAAAATCGATTATCAGGAAACGTTTTCACCAGTAGTACGATACGAATCAGTTCGAACATTACTGGCAATCGCAGCACGGGAGGATTACGAAATTTCTCAATTTGATGTCAAAACAGCCTTTCTACATGGAGATCTCCAAGAAGAAGTTTATATGGAAGTGCCGAAAGGTATTACTGTAGATAAAGTAAATCCACAAGTTATCCTAGGTTCTTATGAGTTAGAACAATTCTAAACCTTAACAGTTTTAACCGCACTTATAATATGTAAAAATGTTATATAACTTATTATTCACTGTTATATAAATTTTCACATTTCACACAATTATTCACGATTCGAGTTTCGACGTTTGACGGTCATTTTCACGTGACAACAAATGAGGTTGAATATATACCTATATAGTTTTGGTGGGGAGGGGGGTTGGCGGTGTCTGTACGTAGATGAGGACTTATCTGCTAAAATTGGGTGCGATTAAAAAGTTGGGAAAAGATTAGGTGTGTTTGCTCGTTTAGGAGATTAACTGAGGGATTACGGTTTTTTTTGAAAATTTCTAATGACTATGACAGCAGTGGCGAATCTATGGCACGCGTGTCACAGCTGGCACGTTGTAAATTTTTATTGGCACGCGGGAGGAGGGCAGCTTTAAAATATTGTGCTTGATGAACAAAGACCGTTAGGATTGAAGAGAATGTACATTGAACATTGCTCGTAATATCTTTTTGTGCATTTTAAATACCGCTTCAATATTCGCTGCTGACCCAAAAATAGCAGAACCGTATTACGAGCTAGACTAAACGATGGCGTGGTAAAATATTTGCAGAATATCATCTTTTACACATTCCCTGAGGTTGCTAATCAGATATCACACGGTACTTAATGTCGAACATGTTAGTTCAATATGACAATATGATGATGTGACATTTTAGGTTTTGATCAACTTTTACCCCTAGAAATTTTATTGATTCGGCAGAAAACGATCTCGTGCCAACGTTTCTTGAATTTGTATATTCGAAAACATTTTAGTTTTTGCTGATACAAACGAATTTCAGGCAACTGTGATATTCCTGTAATAATCATAATCACAAGAAGCTTGCGTATTTATTGCAATGATACTGCTCTACACGTTTGTTGATGTTTTCGATTTGCATGTTCAAAATTGGTTGATTTTTGAACAAATCTTAAAAGCAAACTATAATCATGAAGTATGTTTTGCGAAAAGTTGACGCCATTAACACGTTGTTTGTTTTATCGGGCGGCGTTTTGCCGATGTTTTTAACATTTTTTGTGCGGACGCCCATGGGAACAAATGGCATCTAGTGGCTACGGTAAATGTGCCACATGCACTAAGGCTATATGCGCCATATGCATTTATTGAGGAGTTGCTCGCAACAAATGTTGATTATAAAATGATCCCTATGAAACTCAATGCCTGATCTCTGACGCTAACCATGGAAAAGAACATGCAAATCGAAAACATCAACAAACGTGTAGAGCAGTATCATTGCAATAAATATGCAAGCATCTTGTGATTATGATTATTACAGGAATATCACAGTTGCCTGAAATTCGTTTGAATCAGCCAAAAACTAAAATGTTTTCGAATATACAAATTCAAGAAACGTTGGCACGAGATCGTTTTCTGCGAATCCTAAAATAACTGCATTTCAGCAACAATTACTCGGCTGTGACCGATAATCGTCTTAATAAATTTATAAACAGAATGAACGAAATTGTTTACAATTAAAAAAAAGCAGTTAAACCTGGGAAATATATTGTTATTAAAATGAAATGGCAGCACAGCATGTACCAGCGGTGGCTCATGCCGCCCGACGTAGCGGACATGCGTATATCACCGGTGGTACATGCCGGCGTCACCGTGTTAAAGATGTATAGATCATCCTCCGTTTCTCTATCCATCCGTATTCTGTATCCATTCGTGATCATCCATCCGTAACGTTTCTGATTTTAAATTGCTACTTTTAATGAAATCGTTTCATGTCTGGTTTAGATATTAAAAATGTTGGTATCCTCAGCGTACAAAATATAATTGCATTGAACATTATTTGTTTGCGCCAGATCATTAATAAGTATCAAGAATAGAGTTGGTCCCATTAGAGAGCCTTGGGGTACCACACACTTCTTTAATTCAGTTTCAGATTTTCAAGTATTTACGATCACCTTTCGATCTCTATGAAGCAAGAAAAATTTTACCCAGTTCTTGGAGACGCCTCTAACTCTTGAAATATAAATAAGTAGCAAGGACTGCTGGTTCCACCTAGGTTAAATTGTGTTGCATGCCGCGAAGCGGCGGATAATGCAAGAACGCACGACCTCTCGAACTAAAGTAGGTTAATGTGGTCAAACAAGGACTGTTGGTCTGTGCCAAGGACTAAATATATTCAATTTTTTGTGGAAAGAGCTTGTTATTAAAAGAGTGAAATCCTTGACTTATGTCATAATTATAAAATTAACACGATCCAACAGAGCAGTAAGTATCAGTTGTGCTACTTTTCCAGAAACCGTATTGACGGTTTGCCAGCTTGTTATTGCTTTCCAAGATACTTGATAATCGAGTCGGAAAAGCTGTCTTATTTTTTTTTAAATTGGCTTTGAATACAGATTGATCTGTAATTAAAAGGATCACACTGTGACCCTTTATTTCGGGATGGACTTTGATGCATTCAAACATCATATTCAGGCTAATACGGTATTATATTATATTCAGACAATGATTAGAGAATGAGTGTGTGTCTTTTTTAAGACGAAAAGCCCGTAAGTGTTCGGAAAAACGAGTTGATATGTTTCGTCCTGTCTGGTCTACGTAGACGCTATTATTAGATTTTTTGAGGGGGTCGATTTTGTCTTTGGCATTAAATAATGTGTGGGATAATTTCGACGAAGTTTAAAGGCCACTTATAGGTTCTGTTCTCTCAAAACGTTAGCTATTTGCTCACTAGTTTTGCCAAGTACGTGAGGGAAACGAAAGTTTTTTTTTCTGAATTATGCGCTTTCGGTATATTTGGGACTTTGTGAATTGGCTCCATTTTTTATTTATTAAATTTTGGATGAGGGTCCTTGGGAAGCCATTCTCAGTGGCAATTGACTTGATGGTGTTTAACTCTTTTGTTCGGTTGTCTGCGGTGAGAGGGATGGAAAAGGCTCGATGTATCATGGAGTGATACGCAGCTAATTTATGTGATTGTGGGTGATTTGATGAGAAGGGTATTATTGTACAGTTTACACTCGTCGGCTTTCTATATATGTCGAATTCAATCTTGTTGTTTTATGGATGAAGGTAAGGTCCAAAAAGTTTATTTGGTTGTTATTTTCTACCTCGAGACTGAATTTAATTTTATGTATGTTGTTTATCAAATTTAGAAATTGATTAAGTTGTCTTCCCGTCCAATTGAAGCACGCTATTATGTCATCGGCCAGGAGTCGGGCTTAATGGAGATCCCATTGCTAGAACTGTGGTTTGCTGGAAGACTTTGTTATTGAATGTAAAATAATTATTTTTTACTAATTATTGTTCATGCAAGCAAAGCTGTGCTGATGAGGGATAAATCTCGAAACGCGTCTACAGATGGCTATCCACTTAAGTATCGGAAACACATAATCTTAAAAACAATGTTATTTTTATGGTTCTTGTGGAGTGCCACGAAAGTGGACTGAAAGCTGTAAAATAACTTTTGTGATTTGTTTTGGTAGTCCTAAAAAGACTCAATAATTGTTATAGAGCTCCGGAAAGGCTGAATATATTTATATATTCAGGCTGTGTTCGTTTTGTTTTAAGTTTGTAGATTATCTAAAACGTAGGATGGTTTCACCAATTCTTATCAGTTCAATCAATAAGCTGCTAAGTTCATGTGTCTCTTACAAAATGTAAAAATTGTAAACATCTAACCCTAAACACCATATGGTTTTTCAAGTGAGTGGTTTACAAATTATTGTTCATGGAAGCAAAGCTGTGCTGATGAGAGATAAATCTTGAAACGCGTCCACAGATGGCTATCCACTTAAGGTATCGGAAAGACATGATCTTAAAAACAATGTTATTTTTATGGTTCTTGTTGAGTGCCACGAAAGTGGACTGAAAGCTGTAAACTGTAAACTTACAAATTTGATGTGAGATTTGTTTTGATAGTCCTGAAAAGACTCAATAATTGCTATAGAGCTCCGGAAAGGCTGAATATATTTATATATTCAGGCTGTGTTCGTTTTGTTTTAAGTTTGTAGATTATCTACAACGTAGGATGGTTTCACCAATTCTATAAAATAATTATGGTTGACACAGGTTTCTAGAGAGTCATAAAGTTCGGTTTTAATCAGGTGGTTGCAATTGGCTTTATCGAGCAAGTTTCTAATGATTTGGAGGCATTCTTAAGTGGGTATATTAGAGAACATACTACTGACATCAAAGGATACAAGCTTTGATTTGATCGGGGTTGTTTTTAATTTGAGTTCAGATAAGACGAGTGAATTTTTCACAGCACTAACTTTTTTACTTTGTACTAAATTTGGTATATTTTTTAAACAGGGTATTTAGTTTTATTGCTAAAACTCTTGCTGCACTATTAATATAGGAGACAACTGGTCTGATGGCAGAATCGGGTTTGTGGGTTTTTATGAAACCGTAGAGCCTGGGAGCTATGGTATTTTGATGTATTATTTTAAATTTCCCACTTTCTCACTATTTTTGTTTTGTTATTTTATACTTTAAAAACTTCAAGATTGTTTAAATGGTCAAATACACAAACAATTGCATATAGCTTGATGTCATGATGATATGTGAGTTCATAAGCACGCAAAAGAACAAGATATATGGTGTCAAATAATACGACCTTGCTAGGAGAGAAAGGCGTTTACAATTCGCTGATTCTTGAGAGAACATGACCTGGAAATTTTCTTTGCAAAAACTGAGTTGTATAACTGAAAGAAAAATAGATAAAGTATTTCTGAAACTTCAAGGGCTTGAATTCGTAGTGGTTCGCAAGAATTAGACGCGTAGTTAAAAGCGTATTCTCGTAAAAGATCTGGATCTGCACATAAGACCCAATTAATCCAAGAACCAGCGGACCATTTTATTTGCAGAGAATTGGTTGAAGGAACATCAGCAAATGATCTTTAACAATTAGGCATATTTTTAATGATGACTTAAATAAGCTACATTGTCGAATTTAATTTAACAGTGTCTTTCAATCATACAATCCATCTACTGTACGTCACTGTTTAAAGCGATTTTTAGGCTGTTGAGGCGATTGGAAACTGCGAAAATGCAGTTACAGAGAATGATTTGTAGAATATGGTTTGAACCCATATCGGTCAAACATGGTCCATAAACGCCATCAGAGTAATTAAAGTACGAGAGTACAAGTGAATCACATAATATTGACTTTGCAATTACGTTAAGCACCTGTCTATTTTGATAAATAAGTTTTAAACTGGAATAAGCTTATATATATATATATATATATATATATATATATATATATATATATATATATATATATATATATATATATTTATTAACCACCACAGAACTACAATAAATATTGTGGCCTTCAATATCAATTTTATGACTATATTGCTCAATAAACCGTTGTATTTCCAATTTTCCTCCAAAATAATCTCGCACTCAATATCTTATCTAGCACCCAATATTGAGCCCTGAGGGCACCATTAGTAACATTTAAATAACCTGAGGTTTTTCTATTATAATACACTAATAGCATTCTATCCTGCAGGTAGTTTATCATAAAATTAATAGCTTGGTCTTTATATCCCACATAATGGTACATAAGAGAGTCTCCAAGGGGGAACACATCTCTCCCAAGATTAAAGAAATCAAATGGTTAAATATGCAAAATAGAAGAATGGTGCATGCTTCACTGACTTTTCACAAGATTATAGTTCACCAATATCCTACATATTTATATAGAAAAATCAGATATAGAACTGATATCCATAATTTGAATATAAGGAGGAAGTCATTGATTAACTCCACTGGCTCACATCATTAACAATCACAAACAATACATAATACACATATTAGACAGCTAAATATCAGACATTTTAAAATTCAAATAAAACTAAAACTACTGCATGAGCAATAATGGAATAATACCTAAACAGTGTTATACTTTCACATTTGTCTTTAAATATGTTTGAGACTGGGCTGCTGTTGTTTTCTTTATTTATTTTTATTTTTACATTTTTCTTAATATTAGAATGATCCATTATTTTATTATTTATTTTAGTTGATATTTAATCCGGGGGTTAAGTGGGAGAACAGTTTCATCACTGAACTTCGCCTCCGTCCAATAATGTAGTTACTAACTTTACTATTTATTTACTTTTTTTTGTGGTATTTTTTAGTTCAATTTTTTTTTCTTCTTATGTTTATATGTTTATAATATGTCACGTTACGTTATTGGTAAATAAAAGTCTATTATTATTATTATAAGGCACATTGCTTTTAAAATGTCACGATTTAACGATTTATCAAATATTTTAAAATAATCCAATAAAATTAGAATGGCTAGCTTTCTCTTATCCAGGTTACTTATTATATCATCTGTTATATTCATCAAAAGTGTATTATAACCCGAACCCTTCCTAAATCCAGATTATGTATCAGGTAATATTTTATAATCGCTAAAATATATTTGTGAGGCGGTCGTGGCCTAGTAGTCAAGCTGTCGGACTATTAAGCCATAAATCTCAGGTTGTCACAAATTGCACGGCCATTTCAGTAACCTTGCCAAGAAACCTTCCCTAAAATAGTGTCTCGCCACTCACGTTAAAAATTGTAAGGGCTCCCTCCAATTTTGTGTATGAACTACACATACCAGGCATAAGTGTAAGCAAGGGAGAAGGTGATATAAATATATATATATATATATATATATATATATATATATATATATATATATATATATATATCATTGTCATTGAAAGCGAAAGGGTGATCATTTTAGGTAATGGATCACACGAGCTTTTATAATTTATTATGTGTGTTATATATGGAAGCAAAAAAGGAAGACAGAATTGTAACGTCAAAATATTTGTTCTATCCATACCTGTAGCTGTATTTTTATTGTAGAAATATTTTTTAAAAGTTGTATTTCTGTTACTCTTTTAAAAGTAAAACTGTTTTGGTTACCAACTTATTACAGCGCAACACAGCTTGATTATATAAATATATTCAACCTTTTCGAATCTCTATAATATTCTTAAGTCTTTTTAAGGTTATAAAACAAATCTCATGTTGAAAGACAACAGATATTTGTGTTATTTACTAGGAAGTTCACTTCCGTGAAACTAAAACAAGACACCAGATAAATAACATTGTTTTTTAAGATCAGATCTTTCTCTTTAACCCAAAGTGAATAGCCATCTGCAGACGCGTTTCCATTCTGCAGATTTTAGTGTCACGAAAGTGAACTGAGTATTAGTGAATAGCACAAAAATCTGTTGGCTTTCAACAAAATATTTGTTTTACAGTATTAACAGGACTTAAGAATATTATAGAGATTTGGAAAGGTTGAATATATTTATATATTCAAGCTGTGTTCTGCTGTAATAAGTTTGATTGTATCTGTAATTAGTTTAGTTTCACCCTATATTCCATTCCACGTTTTGATGTTTTTTATTATTATTACAAAAATGTATTTGATTCTGATTACGTGTTAATTTGACACAGCGTTAATGGAATGATCATATGTAGCGTTAGGGTCTGGCAAGATTGATTAACACTAATTGTTCTTGAACTTTAGTTAAATTTACCTATTCCTTTTAAATCAGCCCATGAGTCTTTAGGTTTGTTGTTTTGAAAAGAATTCTGGTAAAAAGTTTTCTTCTCTCTTTTTATCGCCAGTTTGAAACCATTTATCAAAACTTCGTATTGTGACCAATCGAAGGGGGTTCTAGTTCTCTTAAACTTACTCTAAGCCCTGTCCCCATCCCTTATAGCAGCTCGCAAATTATCCGTAAGCATACAGCTTAGTTACTCTATCAGTTATATCAGTTCGAAGTTATTTTAGAATTTTTTTGTTTTTTAAGTGTTTTTTCGGTTGTAACAGTGTACTAACTGATTGCTTAAATAAAACAAAAGGTTTCTGTTGTTCTAAGTTTATTGAAAGTAATGAAAATGAACAATTTTCATTTGATATGCTAAGTAATGAAAATGAACAAGTTTACTTTGATATGCTTTTGTTGAAACAAAAGGAAGTTTAAGGACAGCGTGGCTTTTGTTTCTGTGGTATCATATGTCTGTTATAAATTGTTTGTGTATTGTTGTCATTGTTAGTGTTTTGCAATGAGCATAAATCCTGTTGTTGCGGCACGAATTGTGGCAACTTTCGAAGACGGCCCCGCTCAGCGCGAAACTGCGAGAAACGTAAGTCTCTTAAATGTGCAACCAGTATGGCGCAGGTACTAAGAGACTTGTCTGCTCACTAGAAGACCTGATTCAGGCCGAGTCAAGACTACAACAGCTATAGATGACCGCTTTCTCGTTTCTATTGCTTTAAAAAACCGAACGGTCACGGCAGCTTCCCTTCAAAATCATCTGCACGAAGTGAGTAAACATAAATGAGTGGGCAGTTAGGAGGCTTCTTCATGCTGCTGGATTATCTTCTCGAACTAGAGCTACTGGACCGCCGCTTTCTCGTGGACACAGGATTGCGAGGTTGAATTTTGCAAGAGAACACTTGGCTTGAACAATAGCGGATTGGAGTCCCGTATTGTTTTCCGATGAATCGAGATTCTGTCTTACGGGCTCAGATAGACATGTAAGAGTGTGGCGACGACAAGGGGAGAGATATGCATGCTCAAGCGTTTATTGCCGAGCGACTTCCATGTAGTGGAGGATCAGGAGACATATATTTTGACACTCGCACGGAGTTAGTCTTTATCGAGAATGGGACGTTGACTGCGCATTGGTATCTGACAGAGGTTCTAGAAGACCATGTTTTACCGTTCATGGTTATTCTTCGAGACGACGCAACATGTATGCATGATAACGCACGGCCCCACACTGCTCGGATAGTTACTCAGTATCATGACGAGTGTGAAATCACGCGATTTATTTGGCCAGCTCGCAGTCCAGATTTAAATCCAATTGAGCATATTTGGGATGAGATGTAAAAACGTTTAAAGGAGACATGTGCCGGCCCCTAGAAATTCTAGAGAGCATCGCTACATAATGGTGTAAGAATTGGACAATCTCCCGCAGAATGTGATCCAAAATCTGATCTGGAGCATGATTCGCCGTTTAAAAGCTGTTGTCACTGCCAGTGGAGGGAATAATCGCTACTGAAGTCCTTAAACTTGTTCATTTTTATTACTTAGCATATCAAATGAAAATTGTCAATTTGCATTACTTTCAATAAACTTTGAACAATGAAAACCTTTAGCAATCACTTAGTATATATACTATTACTAATTTTATGCTCGGCAGAATATATATATATATATATATATATATATATATATATATATATATATATATATATATATATATATATATATATATATAGTGAAATCCATCAGATTGTGTAAAACTGAGTTATTGCATGATCTGCCGACAGTTCATGTACCAATTCTATTTTAAATACTCGATATGACTAGCTAGTTCCATCTCAAATATGTTTCTTTATTTATCTCTTTATTAATAGGTATGTTAATTAAGACAAATTGCTTTATTCTATCAAATGACAGAACTTTGGCATATTTTTAAACATCGAATCGGTAGGTAGGTAAGATAGTGAGTGTAAATCCTAGTTAAACAATTGCTTCATAAAATTGGCGATTTCATGAGCTAGACGAATTAGATTACTCGAACTGCCTACATATCATGCAATGGCTCAGTTTTACACTATCTGACTTATTTTTCACTATATGACTACGACATATACTAGGACTACGACTGGAATTTTGAATCGACCACTACGCAGCCGTTACCTACCAGAAACCAACGTGATAAGGAATATACCAAGATGTTCCTAGAAACAAAAACCTCAAAGACGCTTATCTAAGAGATTATATAACAGGTGAAACCACCAGTGAATACAAAAAGCGGCAAAATAAAAAGTGTATAGCAATCCGAACAGACCATTAAATTAACTGTGTCTAACCGTCGCTCAAGTCATAAGCCAAGCGTACATTGCTATATTAATCCTAAGCGTATATTGCTCACAACATCGATGTCTTTTCTTGAGTTCATGGCCGCACCGGCGTTCTGAATGAAACACATTTACAAGAAAAGTCTCTTTGACAAAAGTGGCTCTCCTGCAAGGAGTTTTAGGTCATCATAGTAGACCCTATGGTCCTTATCATTATAATGCGCTGCTAGGGCACAAGTGGGCTATAAGTCTGCAATCACTTCCGCGAATGGCCAATATGGAGGACAGTCTTTGGTCGGTCTTACAAACGTAAACTAGCTCGCACTCAGCACACGATATGCGATAGACAACATGTGATTGCATTAACCCCTTCAGACCTGGTGTCCCGTATGCGGGACATGGTTTTTATCATTGAAAATCTAATTATTTGAATTTCCGCGGTATGTCGATAGTCGATTATTTCAATGTTTTAGAATCGACTTTTTTAGGTTAAACTCATGTAGGTTATAAGTTATAAAAATCAGATTTTGTTACTTTTGTGTTGCGGTTCGTGATAAGATGAGCAAGCGTGGTAAGTTCAAACTTTTTAAGCATTTTTCAACATTTTTTTTCAAAATAAATATTGGTGAATTCTTTTTTTTATATTATAATATAATAAAGAGATAATTAATTAAAAAACTGTACTAATTATGTCTGGCCAGCCCCTAAGTATGACGTCCATACGAAACCAATGTCGCGAATATGGGACATTTTATTACTCATTAATAATTACCCAATGTGCATAAAACTTTGCAAAGATCTTATTTATAGCTCTATAAATGAGATGGTAATAAAAAAAAATTCTTGGCACTAGAATTTATTCGGGTCTGAAGAGGTTAATGTGGGGGTTAAATCTTTAAGGCGACTGAAAGAGCTATTAATCGTATTGTAACATTTTTCTGCTATAACTGCTGGACTTTTGTTCCTAAAAATCAATTTGATCCTAAGGGACAGCGATTCTACTCATCTATCTATAAGAGCTTTCACTTTGTTGAATCACGGGCCCTTAGGTTCTAATCGATTTTTGGGAACAAAAGCCCAACAATTATAGCAGACAAACTGATATCTATGATCTGGTCAACTTTTTCCAATGAAGAGGGCAACGAGTCCGGGTTTGGTGTGGTTTGTTTATAGTCGAAGTCTTCGCTTGGTGGGTGACAGTTGAGTAGATTTTTAAAGTACTGCCACCTTTTGGCATGGCAGTTGTCGTTATAATCCAGTTTGCCTTGTGAGTCTCTGAAGTGGAGGCTGGGCGGAGCGTATTTTCTGAGTGTCTGCTTGAAGGTTCCGAAGTGTCCGCTTGAAGGTTCCGAAGGTTCCGAAGAAGAAGGTTCCGAAAAAGTTCAGTCGCCTTATCTAATCGCCTTGGCTAATCACATAAGTGATTGCAGATTAAAACCCCATTCTTGTGCCCTGGTAGCGCATTGTAATGATAAGGATCATAGGGTGATCTATAACGACCTAAAAGTCTTTGCAAGACAGCCACGTTTATCAAAGATACTGTGCGGCCATGAACTCAAGAAAAGACATGGAAGGTTCTAGCAATATCTACGCTTGGCTTATGACTTGGGCGACGGTTAGACACATGCAATACACTTTTTATTTTTGCCGCTTTTTGTGTTCTCTGGTAGTTTCACCTGTTATATAATCTCTTAAATAGGTGTCGTTGAACTTCTTGTTTCTAGAAACATCTTGGTATATTCCTTATCACGTTGGTTTCTGGTAGGTAACTTCTGCGTAGCGGTCGAAAATTCCAGACGACTTTTACGTCTTTAATTAGGTTCTTGCAGTGTGTTCGTGACTTCGGTGTCTTCCAATGTCAATAACGCCACTGTCGTCCTAAACTTTACTGAGCAGGTTATTTGCAATCTTAATTTATTTCAATAGATCGAATTTTTTTTGTTTGTTTCCTTGTGCTGTGCCAATCGGTTGGTATCCGACATTTTGTCAATATCTTCTTCTTCTTGCTTCGAATAGGCCTACTTTGGACCACGCTTGTTCAACTGTTGGGCTTTGATCTTCGCCCAGTATTATCGCATCTTCTGCAGGTGTAACTCCTTTCTCTCTTCTGTCCAGGGGGTACCTTTCCTTCGGGGTTTTTCCTGAAATCCACCGACTTTCTTCAGGGTGCGTCTCACAGACTGTCTGTTTTGGAGATCTGTTATTCCAAGTTCTTTAATATCCTTCTCGGTTTCTGTCAACCAAGTGGTTGCAACCTTCTCGTTTTACCAGAAGATGAACAGACGGTTGGTTAGTCGGTTTGGAGGCAGTCTTGCATCGTGGCCATAGAAAGCTACCCTTTTTTCCCTTGCACAGTCAGATAGCATCTCAATATGTTCGTACAGCTCAGAGTTATATTGTCTCAGAATTCCCCATCTTCCTTTACCGGGCCTAGGATCTTCCTGAGGATTCTCCTCTCTCTGATTTCCAATTTCTCTACTCAACCTTTTCGGTTCAAGGAAAGACACTTCATGGCATATAGAATTTCTGGTCATAAGACTGTTGTGTAGAGCTTAAGTTTCAGCTTGCGGGACAGGCATTTCTTGTTGTTTTTAGTTTAAGTGTGTTTAGTCATTCGATAGGCTAGTTTTAACTTGTTGACTCTCTTGGATGATGCTCTTTCTGATAAGTTAGGTTCAATCCATTCGCCGGGATACTTAAATTTGTTAGTCCTTTTAATGTTTCCCTACTCTAGTAGCATTTATCTGTTTGCTTCTTTGAAACAGTGCCATGTCATCTGCAAAGGCCATACAATCTACAACCTGTCCATCGTTTTCACGATCCAGGAAGATACCACTCTGAGCACCCAAATTGATCAGTTCCGTGCGCTATTCTCTCATAACCTTTTCAAGGACACAGTTGAGAAGAAGTGGGGAAAGTCCATCTCCTTGTCTCAATTAAGTTTTTATGTCGAAGCTTTCTGAAATCTCGCCTCTAAATTTAACCTTGGAATGGGTGTTGGTCAAAGTTTCTAGGATGAGTCTGCGGGTTTTGTTGTCTAGCTCTAGTTCCTGTAGTACTTTGATAAAGCGTTTCTCTATCAATGGAATCGTAGGGCTTCCTAAAATCAACGAAGGTCACGACCACCTTGCGGTTTCTCATCTTGGCGTATGCAAGTACAGTTTTAAGATTGAGGATCTGTTCAACACAGGATCGAGTCTTCCTGAAGCCCCCCTAATATTCTACCAGTTGACTATCCAGCTGATTTTCTGCCCTTGTTTGTAACGCCGTCGAGAGAATCTTGTATGTTACCGGGACGAGAAAAATTCCATGGTAGTTGTTTAGATCAGTAAAATCTCCCTTTTTGTGAAGCGGATGGATCAGAGCAGATTTACAGTCGGGTGGTAATTTCTGTGTTTCCCAGATGTCCTAGATGATCTCGATTAGCTTGAGCACGGCATTGTTTCCAGCACCTTTCCACAGTTCAGCAACGATAGAGTCCACGCCAGCTGCCTTATTATTCTTAAGAAGTTGAATGATCTGGTCAACTTCTACCAATGAAGAGGGCAGAGAGTCAGGGTTTGGTGTGGTTTGTTTATAGTCGAAGTTTTCGCTTGGTGGGCCACAGTTGAGTAGATTTTTAAGTACTGAGCCAAAAGGTGGCAGTTGTCCTTGTCGTTATAAGCCAGTTTGCCTTTTGAGTCTCTGAAGTGGAGGCTTGGCGGAGCATATTTTCTGAGTGTCTGCTTGAAGGTTCCAAAGAAATCTCTGGAGTATTTTGTCAATATATTGTAATAATTTCTAATAGTATATTACGTAATGAGAGTTGTAAGAAGCATATTACGTACGAGCGGAACAATTACGCGCGACCCGCGTAGCGGGGAGCGCGTAATTCCGCGAGTACGTAATTGCCTTACAACTCGAATTATGTACTATACTTTATCTAAGACCACACTATTTTTTTTCTATTTAATAAGAAAATTATGTTTGATGTAACTGATATAGTGATTCATCGATATAGGCAACACAATGTACGTAGTGTCAGTGTCAAATGAAATAATTTATATTTACTTAATAATTTATAATCTATGTTTAATTTCATTAATACCTATTAATACCTACTGTGTTGTAGCAGTATCGTTTTGATTTTTCATGGAGCAGTCTATATAGCCTTCTGCTACTGCAGACGAACGCCAGCCACCATGCCTTTTTAGTGACAATAAATCACCACCAGAATCCACAAGAATGGTGGTCGACGAACGTTTGTAACAATGTCCTGTATAAAGAAAGATTTGCTTCCAGCAAATGAAGATAATTGGCGATTTGTTTAGGAATAGAGCCAATTTTATTTATTCCATTGCTTAGTGCATTTCTCATTTTGATAATTTAGAAAAAAAAGGCTGAGTTTTGTCCATATTTTGTGGGTGTAGGTTAATATATTTTTTACAGGTGTGGTAACATTCTTTCGGTAGCACAAAAGATGTTTGAGTTTTTTTTGGAATCAGGAATTTTAATGATCAGAGATGTTCCGGTGTCTTCTATATGGCAGGGTTTGACATTTCGTAGTTCTTGTTTTCTGCAGGCACCACTAATGCCAATGATAAGAATAATCTAAAATAATATAAAAAAATATGTCGTTATGCCCATTAGAGAGCATTATAAGATAAAAAAGTAATGAATACCTTTTTCAATAAATATTTGTTATCCGGCGAATTATTGAGGAAACTTTTTAATTTCTTGAATGGTTAAAATTTTTGATATGTTGCTTTTAAACCCATCAGATTTTCTCTTTAGTAAAGCTATTAACTTTGAATGTTTTGAAATGTCGATGTCGTGCTTTATATTAATTGATGTCCGAACCATTCAATAAATTGAAATTTATTGATTCAACATTCAAAGAAGTGAAGATGGTTTCATTGTTTGAGATAACTCATCAAAGTATAATAAAACAATTTCTGAAAAGGATTTAACTATGCTTCATTCTCCGGTCCATAAATTTTCTATATGCATCCTCGTATCGATCCCGAGATTTAATCCGTAGCAAATTATGGGCAGCTTGTTTCGCTTTTTCAACAATTTCGGGCGGAGTAGCATTTTCTATTTCGGTATCACCGGACATCACTGCACTTTAATTTTTATAATTGAAAAAAATATATAGTGTTTATGTATTAGTTTGACGTTTAATTTTTTTTGACAAATAACGGAATGTATTGGGTTGCCTATATTAATGATAGTAGCAGCTCTCAACCAATCAACGAATTGTAAACCAAACGCACTAGTGTGTTATTGAATCATTAAATAACATTAATCGCGGACTGTTACATACGTGTGTTGTAAGGTGTATTTACATAATCCACGAACTGTACAATATTGGGCAATTATAATAGTGGTCGTAGATAAACACGTTTAATCAAATTGTTACTGAGGCTACTATGGCTTATATTACGCAAGTTGTAGTGTAATCTGCAACGTTTTTTATAGTTATATGATTTTATACGTTCTTATAAGTTGTTCATTCAAAAAACCTTCTTTGTAAGTAACAAAATAATCTTTTACTTTTTTTTTTGAAACTTTCGTAACTACTTACGTAACTTTTGTAACAAATTGTGGGTCTTGAAAAATATTTAATTAATAAATCGAAACGTCGACTTGAGAAGAATTTGACTTAGTTTCTGTTCATTTTACCCGAATTCTACCGTTTGTGTAGTAAAAAATCAAAATCTTTTATTCTTTAACTAATAACGATCGTTATTACCTGCTCTTTACAATATCTACATTTGATGTTAAAATATTTAGTTATTAAGTAATTAAATTATTTATTAAGTGTTTAGATTTTAGCAGGAGATTCGAATCTCGGTCGAGGAGGCAACAACCAGAGGCCCGGGCTACCCACCCTGAATGAATGCGAAATATGCGAATAATTAGTGCGAGCTTTCCCCAAAGCCATTTTTTAAATAAAGATAACTATAAATTTGTGGTAAAATTCCGGAAAACCTGGAAACTTTTTTCGAAAAATTGTGCTGTCTATTACATTCACCATTCAATACGTCTATTCTATATTTTCGCATTTTTACTTCATTTTTGTGACTTTAAAAACCTCTAAATTTCTAGTTTTAACAACATTGAATGCCTTTTTCGCAAAATCTTCCATAGCCACTTCTAAACTCACAACATCCTGAGTTTCGACAAAAGTGAATACTTTTTTGAAAATTTGTCACATTTGTCCATATTGGATTCGTCATTTTGAATTTTATAAAATTAAGTCCCGTTTTGTGATTGCGATTTCAAAAATGTGATAAAATTGGAAATCATTTTCATTCCCAACATTTTTGTTGGGATTTCCGATACTTACGTATTAACGCCACCACCGCTATTTATTGGATCGAGAGTTTGCGCTGCCGCGCGTATGTTGTCTTGATTTATCTGTCCGCTTCGCGGGCGGGTAAGTACCGGATTTCCTACCACTGTGAGTCGCAATCTTTCATACCGCTCGAAAACATTGAATTGTATCTAGAATAATCTCTACCTGGTGCAATCTTAAGAAACACGGATCAGCATTAACCAGAAAGAACGTATTATTTAATATCATGTAACTTCTGTCTATGGGGTCTCTTAAGTCATATAAACAACAGAACTGTGTTACGACATTATTATTTTTTTTGTTATTAATTAATGTGTTACGACATTTTGTCCTATACATAATCGCAACATTCTTTACAACGAACCAAAAATATTAACATTTTCGTGTAAATACTTGTGTATAATTCAAAATTCAGTGCTTATTGGAATGCCCATTATATGAAAAATATTCTGGATGTAAAATAGCTACAAGTAAATTATATTAATTTAATATATCGTTCATAAATCTGGAAAAGCTCGCAAGCCATAAAAGTCAAACTTTAAAGGAGATAAAAAAAAAACAATAAAAAAGTTTATCACATATTTGATATGTGATAACACTACAATTATGTATGTAACAAATATTACAATTTACAATATTTTTAAAATTAAATAAGTTTAATTAATTTTTAAAATTTAAATTTAAATAAGTTTTTAAAATTTAAAAATTAAAAACTTTTTAAAATACCTATTCTAAATGAATCGTAGGCCTACGAGCAACCGCGGAGATTTGAAACTTTCAACATTCCTTCCAACCTAGTCTCCCCAGATTTATGACAGATTTGCTTTTATTTTTTTAATCATTAATTTACAGTTGATAATAAATATTGGCACAATTTCTATTACGAAAAGCTCACAGTTTCATATGCACCGAGAACTTTAAATTAATTGCTAATTTAAAAACAAGATTTGAATTGTGAGTTGTTAATTACTATTGTGATTATTGATTAAAACATTGACAAACTTTCTTGCACACAACTGATTAGTGCACCTACATACGTCTATGGCCACTCTTATACTTACAAGATGCTAAATATCTACCCTCCTCCGTGCAGAAAAAAGGCATTTCTACCTGGGCGTTACCTGTATCTGTAACAATGAGAATAAAAATAATTGCAAAGTTATTTAAATAAAGTAAATAAAATTGTGTAGTACTTGATTGTAAAGAAAGATAATGCGTGTTAGTAAACAGAATATATAGCACATACACGACAATTCACATAGAATAATAACAATAATAACGAAACACTGGTGATACACACTAATAAAAAGGACACGCCACACTTGTTTATCCATTAAACAACAAACATGGAAAGGTGTATTATTTCTTTTACTGACCTAAAGTAGTAGTCCATAGGCACCGATTGTGAACAACAAGAAGTAAAATAATATTTTTCACTATATACACAAAAACATTAATAACGAATAGTAAATATTAGTGGTCCACAATATTGGTCTTTTTTCGTTTAAACATGTTTACAAACATCGCAGCAATATGCAGTGAATTCGACATCGCAAGATCTTTTTCCAATTGCAATATATTTGCGACGGCAGTACAGAAATCTTCGAAGGTTTGCAATTCAGTTATACCCATGCATTGCTGATTCCAGATCCTTACAACATCTGAAGTTTGACTATTCCTATGGAAATTCAATCCTCTAACATGGCATAAGTGCCTAAGATTATCAGGTTCTTTAATCAAATATGGAAATCTAACGTTTAGATTAAACTGCAAGGTATTCCCAGCTATTGTAGGTCTAGCTGTTAATAAACCTAATTTATCATCCCTTTTAAAAGTCAATTTCTTTTGCAAACAACTCATTAATCTGTAAACTCTTGAATAAATATGTCCAATGTTTCCTGGTTTAGAAGCAGATGTACAGGTTACTAATCTTAAATGATCCAAAACATTTACCCAAACCGCTAAGTTGCAGCTATTGCTTACAAAAACTCCTCTACCATAAGGCCAATGTTTTCCATGTAATCTATCAGAATCCGGAATATTCCACAAAGGTATCATCAACCCATTAGCAGCTAAAATAACTCTGGCCTCACTAGGATCTTCTAAAATCTCATTCATAGTATAATAAGTTCCGCTACCTTTGTCCTTAATATCTTCTGGTGTAGCATTCGGATACAAAGCCGTAGCAACCTCATTGCTCAATAAAGCTGAAGTTAATATTCTTTCCACAGTTTCCAACTGTCCAACATTTAAATAATTAGGTAAATTAAACTCGTTCAAATTTCTTGAGCACTCCAAACTACCAGCTAATATATTTTTTGCATATACATCTAAATCTAAATCAATATCAACAATTCCATCTTCTTCTTCTAAAACGAATTTAATGTCTGGGTGCGGTTGTAATTCTAAATGTATATCCATATTATTAACATCTTGAATAATTGGTGTCAGAAAGTCTTCGAAAACTTTGTATGCTGAAAAATCTGGTATAATAATTCCAGCTGGGAAATCATGTTCAATATTTGATTTAAAACCAGGATCTGCGGGAAGCTTTTTGACACTCGGCCAAATGATATCGTAAAGATTGTGGTCGTATTTAGTCACTCGTGATTTAACCGCATCGAATATATACCTGCGGGTGTGTTTGCTTAACACGGAACATGGAACTGAGAGTGAGGAGACGGTGGACGAAGCGGAGGTGGCGTTTGAGTTCCTTCTGCCATGCAGCACATTGTAACAACGTTCTAACACCGCGATCATGTCCTCGTCATCCAGATCTTTTCTTGCCGAATGGACATCCTTCGGAACTGTGATAAGTAACAAACAATGTGCAAGAAATTTTGTTCTAAATAAAAGTTTGTATTTGATATGTACATTTGTGCGGTTTATAGAAGCTTATTTTTGTTACTTTTACGACTTCATTTTCTTTCTTATATTAACAATATAAGTCTACAATATACCATGCTTAATTTCTAGTACTACAAATACTTTTGTTAAATAAACTTGTGTCCATACAAATCGACTCACTGTAAACTTTTGACTTAAAACAATTTAATATGCTTTAATATGAGATTAAATTTATAAAGAATGCTTATCGTTTATAGGCGTAGCAACTTGTAAACAAAAAGGAACTTATTTATGTGGTGTTTGTAACTAGAATAACAAACTTGCGAAAGATTGTAATTATTGTCTTTGTAATTGAAATTTGCTCATAGTTTATTCGTTTCGGTTATTCGTTTCTGTTAGAGTGCACAGTTTGAGCTGTCGAGGGTTAGGTGAATAATTAGAATAAAACGGGGATTGTCAGTAAAAACACAAAGAACTTGATATATTGCATTAACTAACACGCGGACAGTATTCTACTATATTCAAATATGTCTATGACAGTTGTGTATGAAGTTATTGATGATGTGTGGCGGGTGAATTTGAACTACAGAGATTGTCATTTCAACACTCCTTCTCAATCCTGCAGTTTCAAGTTAAATTAAATACAATATTAAAGAAAAAGATACAAAAAATTAATAATTGAATTTGTAAGTGATGGTTACATTCAAAAACGTTGTAGTCCCAACTTCAGTCTCAGATTCTCAAATTGTCTTCTGTTGAGTCCCTTGGTAAGAATATCCGCAACTTGATCAGTTGTGCAGATGTAAGTAACGTCGATTTGTCGTGACATGTGAAGATGCCTGATGAAGTTATATTTCACATTAACATGCTTCAATCGTTTGTCATGCCAACGTTGTAAAAGGCGAATGCACGCCTGATTATCCTCATAGACAGTGATGGGTTGCGAACAGTTAATTCCCAGGTCCTTGAGAAGACCCCTCGGCCAAATTAGCTCAGTGCCTGCAGAAGCTAGAGCGACGTACTCTGTTTCCGTAGAAGACAAAGCAACTGTGGCTTACTTTCTCGTCGTCCGGCTAATGGTAGATCCTAGAACCAGGAACAGGTAGCCTGAGATAGATTTACGGTCTGTATTTCCTCCCCAATCAGCATCAGCATATCCAACTAGTGGTTCCGATTGTTGCTTTGGAAAGAACAGTCCAATATCTAGTTTGTTGAATGTATCTCAGTATTTTCTTTAGTTCATTCCATTGTTCTTCAGTTGCATGATTCTGAAATCGGCTGTAGAAATTTACCGCAGCGCTGATATCGGATCTCGTAATTAGCTTTGCATACATCAGACATCCTATCATTTGTCGGTAGGGTTTGGTCTCGATAATAGACTCACCATCGCTGCTTGCTGGAGGTTTGACGTCCATTGGAGTAAATGCACCCTTACAATTGTCCATTCCGAAACATTGAAGAAGGTTTTGCAGATAAATTGGTTCACTCAGCATCATTCCTCGTTCTGATCTTTGTATCCTGGTACCTAGAAACATCCGAAGTTGTCCAAGGTCTTTCATTTGAAACTTCTGTTGAAGGAGGGTTCCAATTTTGTTCAATATTGATTGATTGCTGCTTGCTATGAGTATGTCGTCCACATAGATAAGGAGGTAGATCTTTTGTTCTTAGCCGAACATCCTGTAAAGGCATTTGTCACATTCGGATTGAACAAATTCAAGTGACTGAACGAATTTGTCGAACTCTTCGTTCCATGCTCTAGGGGCCTGCTTCAATCCGTACAGAGTTTTATTCAGCTTACAGACCAGACTAGTTTCGCTTTCGAAGCCTTCAGGTAGCTGCATATAAATGTCCTCTCTAAGTATTCCATGCAGGAACGCATTTCTCACGTCCATCTGTCTTGTGTTAAGATCCTGGTTGATTACAACAGCTAAAAGCGTCCTTAGCGTATCCAGTCTAGCAACTGGGGCGTATATACTCGTCATAGTCGAACCCTTTTCGTTGAGAACATCCTTTTACGACTAAACGGGCATTATACTGCACAATGTTAGCATTTTCATCTCGTTTGAGCTTAAAGACCTACTTGTTGTTTATTGCCTTTTTTCAGTGGGTAGAGGTGCTAAAGACCAGGTCTCGTTCTCGTCGAGAGCTGCCAGCTCCTCCTCGACTGCAGCGTACCAATGTCTTCCCTGAATTTCTGCGTATGACATCGATAGATTTTCAACGAAGATTTCAGCATTGAGGGCCAAAGCCACGTAGTCGTCGAATCGATTGGGCGCTCTTTTGGTCCTTGTGTTTCTCCTCGCCTCTGAACTCCCTGAGGTGTTCTTCTCTCGGAGTGAGCCGATGTCTTCCGTGCTGCTATACTCCTGAATCTCCTTTTCTTCTTGAATCGTAGGCGGTGGAGGGGATGAATTTCCGACATCTTGCACTACACTTTCTCCTCCTGCCGCGGTACCACTTGCTGGTTTGCCGTCATAGAAATCAGCTTCCCAGAATTCCTAGAATTTACTTCGCGGTGTTTCATCAAAGATGACATTACATCCACTGAGAACCTTTGCATCCTTCGGTGACCACAACCTGTAACCGTAATTGCAGTACCCAATCAAGAAGCTTTCCTTTGATCTAAGGCCGAATTTCCCTCTAATGAGCGGCTTTGGTAGATGTAGGTAGGCTTTACAGCCAAAGACTTTCAATTTACTCAGGTCGACTTTGTTCCCGAACCACAATTCTGCAGGAACAGCTTTTTCCAGAATACTTATTGGGCTCCTGTTAGTCAAGTAAATAGCTGCCAGCACTGTTTCCGACCAAAGGTTCTTGGGCAAGGATAAGTCCAAAATACATCTTGCTTTCTCCTGGATTGTTCTGTTCATCCGTTCTGCTACTCCATTTTGCTGCGGGGTATGACGGATTGTAGATTCAGATTTAATTCCACGTTGCTAGAAGTACTCTCTCATCTCAGTAGAAAGATATTCCCGACCATTGTCGCATCTAAATCGTGAGATCATCGTGAGAACATTGCTTCATAAATTTTGAATTTTTGAAACACTTCCCCTTTCGACTTTAAACGGTAGGCTACTGTAAAATGGGTAAAGTTGTCTATAAGGGTCAGTACGTAGCGCATTCCATTATAGGATTTCGGATTTACTGGACTAAATAAATCACTGTGTACTAATTGAAATGGCCTTTTGGCCCGTTTACGTTGGTGTTGATGAGGTAGCTGTGTTTGTTTGCCTTGTACACACATTGGGCAAATCTGTCTGTCTTCTTCCAAGTGATTTGCTTCACTCCACTTACTAATGATTTCAGTTTGTTTAGTGGTTTGAGTCCGATGTGTCCTAAACGTCTGTGCCATAGCTCCGTATTCTTTTCCATTTCACATAGGTTGTTGACCTTCTCTCCAGGATACATAAAAAATAGTTCATACAATTTATGTTCTCTTCTTGCAATTGCCACCACCTTTCCATTTTTCTCTCTAATTCCTTTGCCTTGATCGAAAGTAATAGCATAGCCATTTCGTTCCAGAACTGATACAGACAGCAAATTAAATTGCAATCCTGGACATACAGGATATTCCTTATAGTGATCCTGTTTATTTTGCCATGCACAATAGATTCAGAGTGCAGGTTTCCTCTTCTTGTTGTTGTAGGAGTTGATCCTGTTTTGGAACGTTTTATGCAGATGTTATGGTCAAGATGTTTGACATTTTGCAAATATTTACCAGGTACCAGGCAAATTTTCAGTTTTAACTTTTCCAGAGAAAAAACTAAATTCCTCTTTCTCATCTTCCGAGTCAGCTGCGACATGTGCCTTCTGGAACTTGCTATGATCTTTCGGTGGCTTCCTGCATTCTTGTCGAAAATATCCGTAGCCACCACAGTTGTGGCATTGGTAACTCCTTTTGTCTAGTTTCTTCCTGTATTGGTTGGACTTGCCATTCGACGAATTCCACCCCTTCGGTGTGTGCGATTGGGTCGAAAATGCATGGGCGACGAGGGCTCTCCTTCCTGTCAAACTAATCTCTTCGCTTGCTCATCCAGGAGTCGACTCTTGACGAAGCTCAACTTTAAATTCTCCGTAGACAAGGTCTCAATCGCAGTCACCACAACGTCGTATTCGACGGGCATCGTGAGCAGAAGGTGGCACACCACGTCAGTCTCTTCTAGATTTACTCCGGTAGATTTGAGATCTTTAATCAATTTATCGAATCTCAAGAAATGTGATTCCATGTTGTCAATACTTGAATTCAATTTCATGGTTAGCAAAGTTTTCCGAAGTAACAATTGACTAGCTATACCTTTTCGAGCAAAAGTTTTAATCAAAGTATCCCAAATTACAAAAGTGTTTTTTGCAATCTTTGATATATTCAAGTTCCATTTCTTATCTTGCTTTTTGTGAAGTTCTTCATCACGTTCTTTCCTGTCACCTGATAAATTCGTTTTATCCACTATTTCCAGTAAATAAAAAAGTGGGCTTTTAATATATTCCAGACAATCAAGCTCGTCCAAGTATGTCTCAACACGAAACGTCCAGTTATCGCAATTAGTTCCGTCGAACAACGGAATTTTAAACGTTCCTCAGCCATAACCTCACTTTTTAATTTTTGTGTTCAATATTTATATCAAATCGGGATTTAAAAACAATTCTGGGCCCATAACCTGTTAGAGTTTGAGCTGTCGAGGGTTAGGCGAGTAATTAGAATAAAACGGGGATTGTCAGTAAAAACACAAAGAACTTGATATATTGAATTAACTAATACGCGGACAGTATTCAGTATGTTAGTTTAATGCATACACCGCAAGAAGCCAACCAAGTTTTTGTTCTAACCGAAAACGAATTTAGTCAGCGAGCTGAGCTCAACAACCGGATATGCCACGCGTCGCGGTTCGAAGAGTGTTCCAAAGTTATGGGGAGACTATTATGAATCCTTTCATAGATGACCTGCTACACATAGAAATTGATTTACAAGGGCCCGGGATGACTGCTTTATTGTGTCAACATCATTAAAATATCGTTACCTTAATGCTGTTCAACCGCAACAACAGCTCCGTGTAGTAATAACAGTGGCTATTAGTCAGTGGATAGTAAGACGAACCCTGCAGGAAAGTAACTTGACCCCTAAGATACATCCCAGCTCATCTCCACGCAAGCTTACGTTTTGCAAGGGATCATTTCAATTGGACTTTGTAACAATTGTGGACTTTTCTGTTTTCCGATGAGACCGGAATATGCCTTTATGGTAGCGACCAAAGAAGAAACACAAGAAACCGAAATATATTCTAATAAAGTTAAACTCATGTTAAAGCATATTAAATTGTCTTTCAAACGGCATATTTCTTTATATGATCTCATAAATAGATTTAAGAAAAATAAATAGTTAAAATCAAAAGTTTACCGTGGGCCGATTTCTATGCACATTTCTATGCAAGTTTTATAAACGCTTTTAACATTTAGTGAATTAATTAATTATTGCAGAACAAATAAAAGACAGTTAACTAAATAATATCATTTTAAATTCCAATATATTGTTCGATCAAAAAAATGTATGCCTAAAAAAAAACCTTTATGAATTTAAATGTTATTTATGTAACATGTAATATGTTATTTAAATGTTATTTAAAAAATAAACCTTTATGCTCTAAAGCAAGAATGGTTATTTTCTGAACTCGAAGCTAGCCATAACCATTATCTTTCCGAGTCAAAGGCAAAACTAGTAGTGCTAGTTGGTCCTGATAATTGGAAACTTATGGGGTTGATTTTTGATCGATAGAGAATTTGCTGGCGTGCGGAAGGTCTACCTACATTCGTATTCAAGTACAGTAGATCCTCGACTTACGCGACTACATTGGGAAGACTAAATGGCGCTAATCAATATGGACATTTCATCAATTAACAAGAAAAGTTATAGCTAGGTTTTAGGAAATTCACAATCAATACGAGAAAGCACAAACTTATTATTTAAAATAATAAACAAAACTTATAGAAGAGAGGCTGTATACATGGAAATCATTGGCCGATAACACCAATCACATAGTTAGGAATCAAATTGATTATGTCTTAATTAATAAACGTTACCGAAATTCCATAATATAGGTCAAAGCGTATCCTGGAGCAGATGCAGCAACAGATCATAATCCAGTAATAGTAAGGCATATGCAAACCTTAATCAAACCTTAAACCTTGGGATCTTAATTACCCAATAATGAGAGATAAATTGATCAAGAATATTAACACCGAACTAAGTAAGATCAGAGCTGAACCGAATGAAGATCCAAACATAATATGGGATACCATCAAATTCAAAATCTTTATTTCCAAACGAGATACAAGTATCTATAGAATGTGTCAACAATAGTATAAAGATTAATTAATACAAGTTACAACAACAAAAAATTATCAATCGAATATACTGGATTTGCTGCTAGTAAATCTTTTAATTTCTTAGGAAATTTTTTGTGGGAGGTTTCATTTATGATATTCATTATGGAAGTTATGTTGGAAGCTTATTGTAGATATGGATCCCTTTATTTTCCACACCTTGGCTACAGAGGGCTAAGTTTATTTTTTCTGTACAGAGAAGATGTTTACTTCTTGTATTGAAATTATGTTTGTCTTAATTTTTTTTAGGGGGACATCACAGTAGAGTAAGTAAAGTAAGTTTAATAATTTTATTAAAAAACTACAAAAAATATTTTTTTTTAATTTTTTTGACACAAAATGGCGGTTGTGACACACAAAAGTGTGACACTTGTCCGGAGACGCCTATTTTTGGAAGTAGGTCCACGGGCGGACATCTAGACTCCATAATTTTTGACCTCTAACAAAAAATCTAAGTTTTTTAGTTCCTATATATCAACAGCTATGGAGCCACGTAGGATTATTTCGATATATTGATTTTTGGCAAAATGGTGCACGTTTTGAAAAAAAATTGAAAATTTAACCAAAAAATTTCAGATCGATCGGTGAGGATTTGCCCGAGCAATGTGTCCGCCCAGTTAAAAAAAACTGGTTTCGAGAAAAATGCGTTTAAAGTTTTAAGTCTAATCTGCGATGCCTGCACCATACAACTGGCCTTCTAAATCTATCTCCTCTTCTTTTTTGCTATTCCGAATTGCTTTTAAATCGATGCCTTCTGTATGCGTTTCTCATGCAGGTCCATGCATAGTTGGTGACTTTTTAACCCAATTTTCATGTACATGACCTGGATTATACGTAGAATTGATATTAACCCGTCATTAAATACACACGAAGTGATGTTTGTAGTAATATCGAGGACTGCTTTGCCGAAATGCGTAGTTTTTGGAGCCAGTGCCCACACTGTCGAGTTGAAGCTTTCATTGCTGTTTTGTGTGAAACCCCCGGTGCAGCGAGTGAGAAGATCATCCGTAGTGAGTTGTTAATAAACTGGATAGCTTCATCACACAAATCAACTTCATCACACATTGGTGCTTTGTGCGTATAAGCATCCAAAGTGTTCGAAGATTTCGCCCTTTGACTGCACCATGCATTTTCTCCAATCGGGCAATTGTCGTGTTTCGGATGGACATTCGTAGATATTTTGTGAAGCAATATGACCCTTATAGCTTTCTTCATTTGTTCAACTGATTCATAATTTCTGACGCCTGACTGACGCTACACACCTATTCTTGGAATGTATAGTACATATAGTGACTCCTATAGACACTCTTAAATACTATAGACTTTTCGGAGGGCAGGTCTCTCCCCATCGATTACATTTATACCTGCTCCCGTACTCAAAAATTACAGCGCGCCCCGGGATCACAAAAGACGCTCGGCTCATACCTGAGAGGCGTTGCGGCCGAATGGAAAATTTGGGCATTTAGACATTTTTGCCGCATTCCATCTTTTCGTATGTCATTTTTAAAACCCTAAAGCAACTTTCAAGCGAATAAAAAAAATAATATTAAACTACTGATGACTTAAACTACTTCGCGATTTGTGTATGTAAATAGTGGTTTCCAGGATAAATAGACTAACAACTGTTAAAATTCTGAGGTTTTTGAAGTGAGGTTTGCAGGATTCTGTACATTTTAACCCTATGATATTTCTAATAACTCTTTTCTGTGCGATTTGTATGTATTTGATTTGTGACGAAGCTCCCCATAGAATAATGCCGTAGGACAGCACTTCTGCATAATACCACTATAGAACATCTTCTCTGTTTAGTAGTTTCCTCAGAATAGTTGTTTGATAAGCCTTCTTATGTAGTGTTGAATAGATGTTCTGTGTCGTAGTTTCCCAGCGAAGGTGCTCCTCTAAATAGATTCCCAGAAATTTGGCATGCTTGGTTCTATTGATTTTATAGTTTGGTATTTCTAGGCCTACATCTGTAACATACGTATTTATCGCTGTTTTGAATACTATGTACTCTTATTTGCGGAGAACCATTTATTTAGAGATTCTAGTAGTACCTTCGCCTGATCCGTATTCTCGACGATGTTGTTCCCCGACACAATAAAGCTTGTGTCATCGGCGTATAATGTGCAATGCGGCCCTTTCACATAGTTCATCAGGTCAGCAGCGTATAATAGAAACAACGTTGGCGCCAGAATGCTTCCTTGGGGGACCCCAATATTTGTAGTTAAAATGTCGGACTGGCCTACTACATTACCACTCCTCACAGTAACGTACTGTTTACGGTTTGAGAGGTAAGATTGAATCCATCTCGAAACTTTCCCTCTGATTCCATAATCATGTAGTTTATTTATTAATCTAATAAACTTAATAAAGACGGAACAAAGCTTGAATATATAAATATACTCAACCTTTCCGGAACTCTATAATACTAATTTCTTTTTAGGACTACCAAAAACAAATCTCGTATGAAATTTGTCAGTTATTCTATAGCTTTCAGTCCACCTTCGTGGCACTCAACAAAAACCATAAAAATAACATTGATTTTTAAGATCATGTCTTTCCGATACCTTGAGTGGATAGCCATCTGTGGACGCGTTTCGAGATTTATCTCTCATCAGCACAGCTTTGCTTCCATGAACAATATTTTGTAAATCACTCACTTGAAAACCCATGTGTTGATTAGGGTTAGATGTTTTTAATTTTGACATTTTGTGAGAGAGACATGAACTTAGCAGGTTATTGATATAAATGATAAATTTTGAATTGGTAAAACCATACAACATTATAGATAATCAGATAAACTTAATAAAGACGGAACAAAGCTTGAATATATAAATATACTCAACCTTTCCGGAACTCTATAATAAATCTCGAAACGCGTCCACAGATGGCTATCCACTCAAGGTATCGGAAAGACATGATCTTGAAAATCAATGTTATTTTTATGGTTTTTGTTAAGTGCCACGAAGGTGGACTGAAAGCTATAGAATAACTGACAAATTTCATACGAGATTTGTTTTTGGTAGTCCTAAAAAGACTCATTAGTATTATAGAGTTCCGGAAAGGTTGAGTATATTTATATATTCAAGCTTTGTTCCGTCTTTATTAAGTTTATCTGATTATCTATAATGTTGTATGGTTTTACCAATTCAATATTTATTAATCTGTTATGGGAAACACAGTCGAAGGCCTTGGTGAGGTTACAGAATATTCCAATGGGATATTTCCCATTATCTACCTCGTAAATTAGTTTGCTGTGAAATTCTACTAGGGCGGTTGTGTTAGATTTGACTTTGCAAAACCCATGCTGTTGCTTTGGAATTAGATTATATTTTCCAATAAAAGCAGTCATTCTTATTAGCGTAGCATATTCGATTATTTTTGATGGAATTGGTATGATGACGATTGGTCTATAATTATTCATTTCTATTTTATCACCTTTCTTGAAAACTGGAATGATTTTACCTATTTTTAATACCTCTGG
Source organism: Phosphuga atrata (assembly GCA_944588485.1). Classification (NCBI taxonomy): domain Eukaryota; kingdom Metazoa; phylum Arthropoda; class Insecta; order Coleoptera; family Silphidae; genus Phosphuga; species Phosphuga atrata. The sequence goes on along the minus strand of OX155898.1, from coordinate 19,507,973 downwards.
AAATTGTTCCTCGGTGAATGAAGCGTTAATTATATTTGTAATAGGTTCGACTAATAAATGTTTAAATTCCTTGATTATATTCCCAGGAACTTCATCTGGACCTCTAGTTGTTTTATTTTTTAATGATGTTATTATATCCAGTATTTCGTTTTCAGTGAATTCTTGTAAGTAGGTACATAGTTTTTTCTTTAAATTCCATATGGTCATTCGATATAATTGTTGGAGTAATATTTTCTACGATTGCTTTGGGCGCTTGTTCGAAATAGCTGTTAAAACTGTTGGCTATATCTGCAGGTGCTGTAACCTTATTATTGTTGTCTATTATTTGAATGATCCCGCATGGTTTCTATTTATTCGTCTGCTCTTGTATGATAATATTCCACACGGCTTTGGGCCTTTTTTGAGCTTCTGGTATCTTTCGGCTGAAAAAAGATTGTTTAGTGAACGTGATTAAATTATTATGTATACCTTTTTGTTTACTATAGTGACTTCTTAATTCTGGACATTTTTTTGTAGTATAAACATGTCTTTTAGTTGTGTGGCAGATCTTCTCACGTCTTCAGTAACCCATGTTTTCATTTTAATTTTGGTCTTTGTCATCGGAAAGCAGTTGAGGAAATGATATTGGATGTATTTGATAAAGCCAGTTGCCTTGCTATTGCAGCTGGTGTTTTGGAAGACGTCGTCCCATGTTTCTCTTCGGAGATTCGACAAAACGCGTTTTATTTGTTAGCGAGAAATTCCTTATTAGTATGTGGCTTTGTCCCCGTAATTTTTTGTTGATAGTGCTCAATTTTAATAGTCTATGATCAGACATGGGGGTATCTTCTGCTGAGGTCTTTAGCTCAAGACCCTGTATAGCAAAGATATTGTCTATTCTAGTTTTGCTGTTTGTCGTTATTCTTGTGTAATCTTTTATATATTCACCCATGCCATATGCCTCTAATAAGTTGGTGATATTGTGTGTCTCCTTTGTATTGAATGCAAAATTAATATTGAAGTCTCCAAGTAAGATGACTTGTATATTATATCTTGCATATGTCAGTAAAATATTGTCTAATGATGCCATGAAAGAACCTATACATCCTAACGGTGGTCTATATATATTTAATATTAACAAATGTATACCTTTTATATTCACCTCTATTCCACATACCTCTATTATCTTTTCTATAGCTGAGTTTTCTAGATCTAGTTTTTCAACATAACCATTTGTAAGAGTGGAAAAACTAGCGAATATAGCTATACCCCCACCTGTTGAGTAGACTCTGCTGAAATGACTGACCATCTGGTAATCGCTTATATGGAGTGAGGTAATGATTTCAGTTGATGCCCATATTTCAGCCAGACAGATGAAGAAGGGCTTTTGATCTTCAGTTGTTACTTCTAACTGGCATATTTTATTGCGGATAGATTGAATATTTAGGTATATTAACATATTTGTATTTGCTGCATTGGGTATTATTTTTGTGTGTTGTTCTGTTCCAGAAAAAGGAAAAAACGGTTTATATAGGTATTTTGTGGCCACAAATTAAGGATTTATGGCTCATCTAGCTTATCTAATGGTATCGTCACTTTAAATGAAGCATATTTTTCTGGCCTATTTGATATCATTTTTTTTGCAAACAGCCGATTCAAAGTTTTTATTTCTCAGATATTCAATTACATCATCTTCCGTGGTTTGCGGTTCTAATCTGGATACATGTAAATAGGCGTATCTGGTTACTGCCTTAATTCCTTTATTTTCTTAGTTGGATCCTATTATAATGCCATTATTACGTGATGTTCTTCTCTTATTGTTGGATTTATGTTGAGTTTGCCAATCCTCGTTGTTTGTTTTATTTAGAATTGGTTCTGCGTTTTCGGTTTGTTTTGTTTTGTTTTTTTCTGCTCGGAGCGACTTGGCGTTTCGCTCCAAGGTAAAGATTTATCATTGCTGGATTTATCGGCGGTGGATTTATCTGCGGTGGCTTTATTGGCGATAATTTCGAATTCTTTCACCTCTGGTGTTGCCTCCTTTTCAATAATATTATAATTTAGCTTGATTGCCATGTGTTTATTATATCAATTAGCTGTTTATTTTCAGATTTAAACAGTACTTCGTTGTTAAGTGCACTAATCTGCTTTTTAAGTGGCACAGCTTCTTTATGTATTATTTGCCTAATAATATTTGCAAACTTTGATCTTAGATCTCTTGGCATTTTAAAATTATTATTAATTCTTCTCAAAACTAATTAATATGATTCAATTCAATACTCTCGTGCACACTGTGTCGCGACAGACGTCCGTTCGGATTGAGCGTTAGACGTGTACATCAAAACCACGATAACCACTGCAGTGAAAGTGTTACCGCAAACAGAGTACATTATTCACAAACAAAAACCTAGGATGACTGACCAAATTTTAAAGCTAATTGAGGAAAGAAGGGCATACAAAAACATAGCCAACAACACACTTAAAGAAATAAGAAAAAGAATACGTGAAACCAAAGAAAAATGGTACGAAGAAAAATGTACAGAATTTGAGGATTTACTAATAAAACACGATGATTTTAACCTTCATAAAAAAAATAAGGAGTTAGCTGGTATAAAAGACGAAAGCAAAGCAATATCTTGCTGGACAGAGATGGCAAAATAATCCCAGATACTGAAGATAAACTGACAAGATGGAGTGAATATATCCAAGAACTGTTTAACGGTGACAGACAACAAGAAATAGTGGAAGAGGACACAGAGTTGGGCCCTATAATATCAAAAGAAAGTAATGCACGCAGTAAAAACCGGCCAAGTGCGAGTTGTGACTCGCGCACCGAGGGTTCCGTACAAACTTGTAAGTAAGGTATCCGAGGAGGACCTAAATGTATGCAACCCATATGCTTCTGGTGCCTGACAATACCACGCAACACATTAGTGTATTTTCATAAGTTTCTAATAGTAAATTCGCAATTTTCTTGTAATTAAACTACATATTTACGGTTTTCAGATTTTTTCCTTTACATGTGCTGTAAGACACCGCTTCTTGCCAAATTTCATGATTCTAGGTCAACGGGAAGTACCCTATAGGTTTTGATTCCCTTGTGAAATCGCAAAATATGCGACATAAACGGTCATATCTTTTGATCGCGTTGACTTACAAGTTTGATTTCACATTTTTCACAGCTGAAAGAGACCGCAGACCCGAGTATTTGATACAAATTTCAACTTGTTACCTCTACGCGTTCCTGAAGAAAATGGTCTTGACAGACAGACAGACGGACAGACAGACAGACAGACGGAAAAGTGATCCTATAAGGGTTACGTTTTCGGTACGGAACCCTAAAAATTGCAAAATCTAATAAATCTTCAGCACCCGACGAAATTCCAGCAGAAATAAACTAATAAACTAATCACAGGAGATCAAATAGGCATACTGGTTGAACTATATAACACAATATACAACACAGGAACCATTCCCCGTGAATGGCTTAGATCGACCTTCATTATATTACCAAAAAATGTTAACGCAAAAGAATGCAGCGATCATCGAACTATCAGTCTAATGAGTCACGCTCTCAAAATATTCAAGATAATACATCAAAGAATCTTTAGAAAATTAGAACATGATATTAGCGAAACACAATTTGGTTTTAGGAATGCAATGGGAACAAGGCAAGCCTTGTTGGCCTTTAATATTTTGACTCAAAGATGCATGGACATCAATCAACCGATGTATATCTGTTTTCTTAACTACAACAAAGCATTTATAAAGTTCGCCATAATTACCTTATTCAATTGCCCAAAAAAAACATAGACATGAAAGATATTAGAATAATATATAATCTATACCAGGGGTTCCCAACCTGTGTTTCCAACCGGTACACGATAAGTGAACAATATTTGGCGTAAAATCATGAGTTTTTTTATACAATACATCGCAAATTTACATTTACATTTTTTCCTTTACATGTGCTGTAAGACACCGCTTCTTGCCAAATTTCATGATTCTAGGTCAACGGGAAGTACCCTATAGGTTTTGATTCCCTTGTGAAATCGCAAAATATGCGACATAAACGGTCATATCTTTTGATCGCGTTGACTTACAAGTTTGATTTCACATTTTTCACAGCTGAAAGAGACCGCAGACCCGAGTATTTGATACAAATTTCAACTTGTTACCTCTACGCGTTCCTGAGGAAAATGGTCTTGACAGACAGACAGACGGACAGACAGACAGACAGACGGAAAAGTGATCCTATAAGGGTTACGTTTTCGGTACGGAACCCTAAAAATTGCAAAATCTAATAAATCTTCAGCACCCGACGAAATTCCAGCAGAAATAAACTAATAAACTAATCACAGGAGATCAAATAGGCATACTGGTTGAACTATATAACACAATATACAACACAGGAACCATTCCCCGTGAATGGCTTAGATCGACCTTCATTACATTACCAAAAAAAGTTAACGCAAAAGAATGCAGCGATCATCGAACTATCAGTCTAATGAGTCACGCTCTCAAAATATTCAAGATAATACATCAAAGAATCTTTAGAAAATTAGAACATGATATTAGCGAAACACAATTTGGTTTTAGGAATGCAATGGGAACAAGGCAAGCCTTGTTGGCCTTTAATGTTTTGACTCAAAGATGCATGGACATCAATCAACCGATGTATATCTGTTTTCTTAACTACAACAAAGCATTTATAAAGTTCGCCATAATCACCTTATTCAATTGCCCAACAAAACATAGACATGAAAGATATTAGAATAATATATAATCTATACCAGGGGTTCCCAATCTGTGCTTCCAAACGGTACACGATAAGTGAACAATATTTGGCGTAAAATCATGTGTTTTTTTATACAATACATCGCAAAGCTCGAGCGTTTTGTCTGTTCTTTTTCAATCCGAATACTTTCTTTTTCTACGGTGATAGATAACATCGTGACTCACCTTACGTGTTTACAATGAATTTGTAAAGAACATTGGGGTAATATTTGTATCAGTTTGTGTTTATTTATGCAGTATTGTAGAGTATTGTAAGTGTAAAATAGATTTGTATACATATGTATGTACATTTAAATCAATTATTGGTTTATACAGTGCGTTTTTTTAAGTGTGGTCAAGGGATTTACATGCTTAAATAATAACCTCTTGTTAACTTTAGTTTTCAATAGTTAGAATAGCTGCCGAGCTTTGAAAACCTTTGTAAACATGTATAATAAGTGATATTTAAATATTTATAGGAGTTAGCACCTATTCAACTACTTTGTTATAAATTGTAATCTAATCAATTACCTATTAACATTTATGGTAACCGTATCAATATTAGACACCTTTCTTTATAATATAATTATAATAACTTGGCAATTGCACGGCAACATATTCTACTAATTAAAATACTTTGTTCTTTTAAGAGCAAAGTTTACTGTTTATTCTACTTTATTCCTTAGGTTTACTGGTACCTGTGATACAATGTTTTTCGTTGGTACAGGTACCAAAGATACTCTCTTTTTGATTACCACCTGTTATCTACGCAAAACAATTTTGTAATTGATCCTTCGAAATGTGTATTTACTGAAATAAACTTATTATTATTACTACTACTGTTTAGACTTACTTATTGTTAGTAATCGAATTAGTAGATTATTCTTTTATAATTACGTTGCCGTGCAATTGCCAAGTCATTATAACTATAATAGAAATAAAGGTGTCTAATATTGATACGGTTACTATAAATGTTGATAGGTAATTGATTAGATTACAATTTTTAACAAAGTAGTTGAATAGGTGCTTCTACATACACACTAACTAAAATAACTGACTTGGTCTTACATGAGATCCCACAACGTTTTGTAGCGAAAGAACTGCGTTACGAGACTTTTGCCTCGTGATGAGCATTTTTTTACATTTTATTGTTTGTTGTTGATGGGATGTTTTTGATGGGATCTCATTTCTTTTTGTAGGTCATGTTCCTTTTTTTTCTCGGGTAATATACCGTGTCCGTCAGCTACTGATTTTCTTAAAGCCCATTCCCTGTCTCTATTTTAAAGTTAGTAACCATACGTACAAGCGCGAGGCGTTCGTTGAATATTGTTTTTAATAATCCTTATTTTTCATTTAATGGAAAATGAAATTTTGGGACTTTTTATTTTTTTCTTTCTTTATAGGCTAGAGCCTATCTAAAATTCAAAATTTTGAGTTTGTGAGATTGCTAGAAGTACCTTAGAATTTTGATGATCGCTGACAAAATTTAGAAATTTTCAATAATTATTATTTTTCAATTAATGGATAATGAAATTTCGGAATTTTTCATTTTGTCCATCCTTTATAGGCTAAAGGCTAACTAAAATTCAAAATGCTGTGTTTATAAGATTACTAGAAGTACCTTAGAATTTTGATGATCGGTGAGTGTGTCACTTACAAAATTAAGAAAATTTGACTAACGATAATTCGTAAATTATAAGGTATAATTATTAGGTATTTCGCCAATATAGCCAGTTATAGTATGTCTCTTGATATCAAAAAGTTAAAACTTCTTGCTTTATACACAACGAAGTTACGGTTGTGAAATTACGGAAGTACGGTTGTGCTCGACTTTAATATTTTATGTACAAACGTAAAACGGGCCTGAAACTATTTAAAAAAACCGAAATAAAATTAGGACATTTGACTGGAAAAGTATCACCTTCTATGAGAATGCAAAATGTTACCATGGAAACGACCAAACCAACAATTAAATTTGAATTGACAGTTCTGACAGTTCGCTTCGAATTGGATTTATTAAGGTCGAATTATGGATTCTACAACCGAAATCAGTAGAAAAAATTGCATTTACTACTTGAGATGAAAGTGTATTTTTTGGTTCGGTGTGATTGCTAACTCGCTGGCGCTCGTGAGCAAGCTCCCACCTCACAAAAAACGCCACTTTCATCTCTTGCTGTATAATATACTATTTCTTTAATATTACTCTGCTTAAAACAGCATCATAGTAGTCCGAGACAACGGATAACCTAGACAACGGATACTATTTGTTTATGTTATAATTTTGTAAAACTAGTTAAGTGAATTGGGAATCGATATTACAATTAAAAACATTTATTGTCGTTTCTTTTCTTATAGGTAAGATTTTGTTATTAGAATTTATAATAGTTTTTAAAATTTGTTTAATATTGTTCATAAATAAATTCGACCCAATCAGTAGAAAATACCATTATAAAACGACAATTTTTGTCAGAAAATGGAAAAGTTGAAATTTACGTTCGAAGTAAAGGCAGCAACAGACGAAAAGTCAAACCATATTGTTATAACCTCAATTGTCACACAAGATGACAAAATTTTCCTGATTCCTGAGGAGTTTCAAGCAGCATCAATTCACAAACTTATCTACGCCCCTAAAGCTTATGCTACAGTAAAAATACATTGAAAAAAGACATCAAACTAAAAGTGTGTGGATAAAAATGACAGAACATATACTAAAAACATATGTGGATAAGGTTGGAAACATGATTTTTCAAGACCAATTTTTAGAGGAAATTACACAAGAAAAACTAACTATTGCCAAGGAAGGTAATTCAGAAAATCCAATAGTGCGAGTTTAAGAAAGGTTAGTTGAAAATCAGCACAAAAAAGAAAAACAAAGTATAAAAAAGTTAGCAGATAGGTTTGTACTTGAAAAGTTTGATGGAAATTTTGTTTGTAAAAGAATGCGAAGGGTTTGATAGTAAGAGATGAAGAAAAATTTAAATCTTTAGATTATTTCTGGAAAAATCAGGTACAGACTGGTATGCATCCATGATGATCAAGTTTAGTGCACAAGCGAGCGCAGTCGCTGGCGCTCGCTTGTCACACCGAACAAAAAAAAAAACACTTTCATCTCGAGTAGTAAATGCAATTTTTTCTACTGATTTCGGTTGTAGAATCCATAATTCGACTTTAGTAAATTCAATTCGAAGCGAACTGCCAATTCAAATTTAATTGTTGGATTTGTCGTTTCTATGGTAACATATTGCATTTTCATAGAAGGTGATACTTTTCAAGTAAAAGGTCCTAATTTTATTTCGCTTTTTTAAATAGTTTTAGGCTCGTTTTACGTTTGTACATAAAAATATTTCATTGAAATTGATGTAATTAATAAGAAAGTCCATGCAAATTTGGTTAGTTTAGTGTTTTAATCGAGAAAATCATAAATTTAAAATACTCATTTTCGTCTCTAGATGTGAAAATATTTTCATCTCTAGAATGAAAAAATTTCACTTTCATGTAGGGTAAGCCGTGGAAAAAAAATCCGTAAGCCGAGTATGAACTACAGTGTGAGGACCAAAAAAACTAATAGTGCCGCCATTAATTAAAGCAAAATATTAAAATTGAATGATAATATTAAAGTATTTGGGATCTTTGATTCAGGCTCTAATAATGTGTCATTGATAAATTCAAGGTTACTGAACATAAACAATGAGAAATCAAATCATTCAAAGAATACTAATTTGAAAACAATTAATGGCATTAAAAAGGCAATTGACAGGATAACACTGGATGTAACCATTTTTAATATCAATAAAAAATGGATGTCTTTGTAATAGACAAAGAAAATTTCGAGTAGGATTTTTTAATTTGTCTTGATTACATAAAGTAGTTTTACTTAACTCAAAACGAAAGTCTAGAAATTGTTCAAAAAGTTCCTATACAAAGAAGTCAAATAGTTTCCAAGAAAAAAAATCAGATAATGACATTTCTAAGGAAATAAAATCTGATAATTCAATAAATTTCAATGAAAATTTCAAAGGAGAAAACAAAGGAGAAATTTGTATAAATCATCTGGACTACGAAAAACAGGAAGTAATTGATAACTTAATATGTAACAATAAATCTGTATTTGCAAAGGATAAATATGACATGGGAACAGTAACGGGTTATGAAGCTCGCATTGATCTATTGGTAGAAAAATATTGCAGTAAAAGGCCATATCGTTGCACAATTGAAGATAAAAAGGAGATTGAAAAACAGATAGCAAATTATTGGAAAAGAATATAATAGTCAAATTGCAAAAGAATATAAAGAATAGAATCTTATAGTCCGTTTGCAGCCCCAATTACATTGGGCTTATAAAAAAAGACGAAAACAAAAAATCAAGATTGTGAATAGATTTTCGAGATTTAAATAAAATTGTTATCCCTCAATCGCAGCCGTTTCCACTTATTGAAGATCTTATGGTAAAGACAAGAGATTGCAAGTTTTTCTCAACATTGGACTTAAACTCAGCAATTCGGTCGATAGCTCTACGAATTACAGACGGATACAAGACTGCATTCGTCACTCAAGAGGGTAACTTCCAATGGACGTGTTCGCCATTCGGTTTAAAAACCGCACCAGCTACATTTCAGAGAATAATGTGTAACATAATATGGAAACACAAACTTGGAGACTTCACAGTAAATTTCATTGACGACATCCTAATATTTTCTAAATCTTTCTCAGATCATGTTAGACATCTAAAACAGCTGTTTCAGGCAAATTTTTTATTGAAGGTTTAAAATTAAAATTTTCAAAATGTACATGCGCAGCTGACTCGGTTAAATATTTGGGTCACATAATCAAAAATAATTCAGTTAGACCTCTGAAAGATAACTTGATTTCAATTAGAAACTTTCCAACTCCAAAAACGCAGAAAAATGTAAGACAATTTTTGGGAAAGATAAAGATAAAGTATGTGCCAAAAATAGCATTGGAATTGGATCCATTGCATAACCTTTTGAGAAAAGGACAAGTCTTTAATTGGACAAAGGCGTGCCAAGAGTCATTTGAAGACATGAAAAACATTTGATGCTCTCAACCAATTCTAACCATTTTTGATCCAAAGTTACCTTTACACATATACATAGACGCTCGTATACTAGGAGTAGGAGCTGTCCTAAAACAGCCACAAGGAAGCAACTAGGAAAATTCCGCAGCATACTTCTCAAAAAAATTGAACGTAGCTCATAAAAAGAAGAAGGCTATATATCTGGAATGCCTAGCAATCAAAGAATGTATTAAGTATTGACAACATTGGTTGACAGGTAAAAAAATTATGGTTTTTTCAGATCACAAGCCGTTGGAGAATATGAACATAAAGTCAAGAACAGATGAATAATTAAGAGACCTAACGTACTACCTATCACAATATGATTTCCAAATTAAATATTCTCCAGGAAGATACAACATCGAAGCAGACTGCCTAAGTAGAAAGCCAGTGCTAGAAGTCTAACTAGTCTAACTAAAGTAGTAAACTTAATAAAATTAGAAGATATATTAGAAGATCAATTAAAAAATGATAAGATACAATGCAGAAGAAACAAGCTAATATCAAAGAACAATGTTTATTATAAGAAAATAAGAAAACAAATTCAGTATAGAATTTATTAAAAATGTACATACACAACTAGGTCATATTGGAATTAAACAGATGCACAAAATGATCAACTCATGGTATACAGCAAAAAACATGACAAAAAACATAAGAAAAACCTGCGAAAATTGTGCTGTATGTATAAAGAACAAATCAAGAGAAGAATAAATACGGTTTGATGTCTCATTTGGGTCCTGCCACTAAACCTTTTGAAATATGTTCTATTGATACGATTGGAGGGTTCACGGTCAACAAAAAGATACTTACACCTGCTATCGGATGATTTCACGAGGTACACATATTTTGACATCAAAAACTCAAAATGCCAATGATTTCATCAAACTAGTGAACTCTACAGAAACTGACGACATTGGCATGATTCTTTCAGACCAATATCCGGGTCCCAATTCTAGAGAATTCAATACATTTTTAAATGAAGAAAATATTCCAATCATTTTTACTGCAGCGAACTCACCTTTCTCAAATTGTTTAAATGAGAGATTAAACCAAACACTAGTTAATAAAATCAGATGAAAATGAATGAAAATGACAAAAAAGTAGCATGGACAACTATAGCACATAATTGTGTAAAAAACTATAATGAAACGGAGCACCCTGTCACTGGATACGCACCAAAGTATCTACTAAATGGCACAGATGTTACAATTAAAAAAAAAGAACTAAAACTCAAAAAGACCAAACATGATTTGATTAAAGATATCCCTATCTCTGAAAAACACAAGAAGTTCACATAATTACAAGATAATTTACGATAAAAACCGAAAACACTTTGACTTTAAGGTTAGTGATACCGTTTTTGTGAATAATGGAAACAAACTAAATAGGAAGAAGCTCGACGAAGTAAGAATCGGACCCTACAAAATCGCAGAAAAAATGTCAAACTCAATTTGCAAGATAAACACGGGCCGACAAAAAGCAGAGTAAAACTTTTTCTAAATCTCAAAATTAACCCCAGCTCATGCGTTTATGAACCCTGAAGAGGATACATTATAGATATTTTTCTCTGAGGGAGGGAGATGTAAAAAAATATAATTTTCTTTATTATTACTCTGCTTAAAAACAGCATCATAGTAGTCCGAGACAACGGACAACCGATAACCTAGACAACGGATACTATTTGTTATTTTATTTATATTATTATTTTGTAACACTAGTATTAGGTTAATTGGGAATCGACATTACAATTAAAAACATTTATTATCGTTTTTTTTCTTATAGGTAAGATTTTGTTATTAGAATTTATAATGTTTTCAAAATTTATTTAATATTGTTCATAAATAAATTCTTTACTTATAGAGCAACTCAAGAGTGTTTTAAATTGACTGCGTCGACACAATCAGTAGAAAATACAATTATATATATATATATATATATATATATATATATATATATATATATATATATATATATATATATATATATATATACACTATCTATATATAATGGTATTTTCTACTGATTGGGTCGACACAGTCAATTTAAAACACTCTTGAGTTGCTCTATAAGAAAAGAATTTATTTATGAACAATATTAAATAAATTTTGAAAACAATATTATAAATTCTAATAACAAAATCTTACCTATAAGAAAAGAAACGACAATAAATGTTTTTAATTGTAATGTCGATTCCCAATTCACCTAATACTAGTTTTACTAAATAATAACATAAATAAAATAACAAATAGTATCCGTTGTCTAGGTTATCGGTTGTCCGTTGTCTCGGACTACTATGATGCTGTTTTTAAGCAGAGTTATAATAAAGAAAATTATATTTTTCTTTACATCTCCCTCCCTCAGAGAAAAAATATCTATAATGTATCCTCTTCAGGGTTCATATATATATATATATATATATATATATATATATATATATATATATATATATATATATATATATAAATATGTGTGTGTGTGTGTGTATGTGTGTATCGGTATAAAAATGCTCGCTGCCAACTTTATCACTCAAAATTACTAAGGTCTAGACCAGTGATGGTGAACCTATGACCCCCGGGACGCTGACCAACACAGGCTCTTTAAGTGACCCAGGCATTGATTTTAGAAATGTTCAATAACTCAACACTTTTATTATTGTCTTATTAAAGTTTTTCAACCACAAAGGTATGGATATTAAATATATCAATAACTTTCTTTTGAAACTATTGTGTTTTAAATATGTTTTTAGTTGTAATCTTGTAATATGGCTGCGATACAGACAATACAAATCCCAGATCATACCAAACAGAATGGTTTGATAAATATTGTGTGATTGAAGAGAATAAAAAGACTGTGTGTGTAATTTCTATTGAAAAAGTTACTCCACGTACATATAATGTAAAAAGGCATTTTGCATTCTAATTTCGCCATTTCGACAGATAAAGAAAGAAAATATTTTTCATATTTTTCACAAACAAAAAAGAGAATCATTTTGTCTATTAAAAGCGTTTTTGATCCCAAAATGGTAGTTTATAATACAAGTGTGTGAAGAAGAACTCATTTCTAAACTCATGTACAAAAGCCTTACACACACGTGTATCATACATTATCGTATCTACGAAGCATGTTAAAATACTGTGGAATCTACAAAAAAAAAAAAAATTCTTACCGATAATATTGAAAAGTTGTTATTTTGACAGACAAAATACTGACGCAATAAAGTGAGAACGTTCAGCCGCTCCGTGGCAAAAATTGCTATGAAACTAATTGGCCGCTGTCGATGTAATCTAGGTTAAAGATAAGATTTAACCAAGATTCTATGGTTAGGTTAGTAATCCAGACTGAGGCCGAGACTTCTGGATTTAAAGTAAGATAAATTTATTCAATTTTAATATTTTATCTACGTCTATAGTTTTTGTTTAGTGATGCGAGTTGTTGCCATAGTAACAACAAACATAATAACAAATCGTTTCAAACATAATCGTTTAGCAATGAAAGTCCATTTGATTTACATTGGATTTACGATTTGGATAGTTTTACACACGATTATAATAATGACATCCTTCACATACAATAATTTACTTATTAATGTGTTGTTTTTGAGGTGCGAGTAAATAAACTAACATTACAGTTGCTAGTTTTCAAGTTGCCCATTGCATTGCTCGTCGCGATAAACATCTTTTAGAAAGAGAGTTTGTAAAACAAGCGCTTTTAGAATGTACGGCTACTTTATTCCAGATTTGAAAGACAAAGACTTAATTAAGTAGCATATAAATGAGTTACCAATAAGTCGAAATGGAATTAAAGATCGAATACTAGAATTAGAAAGTGCATTTTTCAAAAACATATTACGCAAATCTTGCAAATTAAGAGCTATTGAAACTAATAACGTTGAAAGGGATGTGTACTGGCCTTGATATTTTTATAGAATTTGTTATTGTATTTATAGAAATGGATATTGACCTACAGAAAATTGTTTCTGTTACAACAGACGATGCACCTAACATGGTGAGCAAAAACATTGGTTTTATTGAATATTTTAAACAAAATATTCCACATCCTCTAATTGGATTTCATTGTATTCGCTCTGACCGCAACAGTACTCGCTCCAAAGGTGACACTAATAAGAACTTCATGTGTAGTTACGTCATTATTTTTCATTTATGTGTATATATTGACATGTATTCTGCTAAATAAAAAAGTTTTATTTTGTTGTTTTATTATTTTACATAGTGCATAAAGTGCATAAAATGATAATGGATTCAAGGCTAATACACGTTTTCAAGTGTTCCGCAACGAACTGTAAAAATACTACACGAAACTCAAACTATGAATTTTATTGTTTTCCGTCAGCTAACTCTAACTTTCCGTACAAATATACAAATATTGAATTGACGTATTAGAAAACCTATAATTTTTTTTTGCTGTTAAATTTCGTATATTTTAATAAATTAATTATTTTTTGTTTTTGCCAGTTGTTTTTATACACTATTTTTGAACACGTAGTTGTATTTTTGGCAAGGGATGGCGCTAGGCGCGGTTATGCACTGAGCGAATAATACATCATGAAGTTTTATGGACTTATTCATTCATATAATTTTTTTGACTTCGACCTTTATTTTTTGCTCTTCACTTAGTAGAAAGTAGAAGTTGTAAAACAATGTTATGAACAAAAAAAGTAGTCTTTGACCTCCCTCCTCTTTTCAAGTGCCAGAATTATTACTGGTGGCCCACGAGCTAGTAGGAAAAATACAATTAACAAAATTTTACCCACTACTCAAAAAGGTTCGCCATCCCTGGTCTAGACTTTTACATAAAGATGAAAAATCTAAAAAAAGTCCTTATAGACAAAGTTATTTTGAAATTATATTGCAAAGAAAGAAGACATTGTATGAAAGAAGATATTGCTGTGCTGTGAATGGTTATATTGAATTGGTCCACAAATGAAAGCAGTCCTGCATGACAAATTTCTTGTTATAGATGCATGTCGACTACAAAGAGTTAATTAACTGCGGTCATTTTTAGCAGTTTTTGCATTACGCTGTAATTCAATAAATAAAGTTTTTTTTTTGCTATAATTAATTTTAAATAATTAAAGAGATATTGTTGGCGACTACTACATAAATCCTGTGCGGGGTTGCTAGTCCCCCATCGGGCGCCTCCCCAGGTGGCGGATAGTGGAATGCTCACCAGATATGGTGGGTACCGGTGAAATAAAATACCCGGTGCGGACCAAAACTAGAACCTGATGGAGGGCAGTAGCGACCATCAGTACGTAGTAGTAGTAAGATGAAGCATAACGGAAATGATCCTGGACTGGTTCATAAGTTTTATTTCCACAAGTAAGACTGGAGCATTTTGAAATTGTTATGGTACTTCGAAACTCGCCAACCCGCCTGGCTAGCGTGGCGTTTAAAAGCCTACAACCTTCCAATGAAAATAATGAAAACATATCAAATTTTGAAAGTATAGTACCCCAGGCCAGCAGAGCTATCAGCGCAAAATCTAGCTCCAAAATATCGGATTGCCTCATGGATTCTGGGGGAGGCACAAAAATGATAAAGGATAAAAGACGGCGGAATATAAGCAGACAAAATCAAGAGCAAAAAATAGGAAAGTATCAAAAGAGAAAACTACTGATAGCTACATACAATATTAGAACTATGAAAAGCGACGAGAACGTTGATGTACTAGAACAAGAACTAAAGAACATAAAGTGGGATATCTTAGGCATAAGTGAAACTAGACTTAAAGGCCAAAAAGTTTATTAAAATCAGGACCACTACTTGTTGTACCAAAAAATCTCCGAAGTAAGGTCGCATACTAGAGGAACAGCACTAATGGTAAATAAAAAACTAAAACATCTTGTTGTAAAAACACAAGCCATCTCAAATAGGGTTATCTACATTATGCTGAAAGAGAACAAAAGGTATAACCTACAAGAAATTCAATGTTATGCCCCAACTAGCACATCAGATGACGAAGAGATCGAACAACTGTACGCCAGATGTGAAATGATGCTTGATTATCCCAGAAACGAACATTTAATCTGCATGAATATATTTTGTCAAAAAACTAGCGCAGCGGAGATGAATCTGGAAAAGCCCAAATGGACAGGTTTAAAACGAAATTGATTATAACAAATACTATAATAAAAAACAATCAGAGGACCTGCCAAAATGTATCTGTAATAAATCGTTTCGACACAGGCAGCGACCATCGACTTATTCGTGCTAATAAAGTTTTGAACACAAAAATAGAAAGAAATAAACTACTTCACAGACCAAAGATCCCAACTGCAAAAGAACTAACCCATAACATACAAAAATTCCAAAAAAATACTTTTAAAACAAAACTGCACGATATAGAAGCACTAAAAAAATCGGAACACGACGAGCTCAGCACAAATCGCTAGCAGTCTCCAAGTAGCAACTAAAAAAGTATGTGCAAAAACAAAACAAAAACAAGGTAACGGAAAAATCAGTGCGAATACAAAAACCTTGAGAACAAAAAAAAAGACAGAAAGAAGACAAACAAATCGTGATAGCACAGAATACTTAGAACTAAACAGGATAATTAAAAAAGAAACCCGAAAAAACATAAGGACATATAATACTGTACTCATACAAAGTACCATAGGGGATAACACAAATATGAAGGTGTCAGATCAAATAGGGCCAGAGGCAAAACAATAGTGAACAACAAAGAAGAAATTATAACAGCTATACAAGCCTTCTACGAATCGCTATACAAAACTGTCACCCCAAACCCACAACAGAAGAGACATAATATCGCAAATGTGGGTTCAGAAGACGTCCCTGAAATCACTAAATTGGAAATAACAACTGCACTGAAACACATGAAAGAAAGCAAAGTGTAGGGGAAGACAAGATATCGAGCGAAATGCTTAAAATAGGACGCGAAGATATATAAGAAGCCGTCAAAATTCTCCTAAATAAGTGCCTGGAAGAGGGAAAAACTCCAAGTATGTGGCAAAATGCCAAAGTAATATTATTGTACAAGAAAGGCAACAATCAGAACATCGAAAATTATAGACCAATCAGCCTATTATGACACCTATAATATAAGCTGCTTACTAAAGTAATAACAAGTCAGTTAACAGGACTCCTATCAGCCAGTCGAACAAGCGGGCTTCCGGAAATATTATAGTACAACCGATCAAATACAAACAATACGCAGTATAATTGAAAAAAGCACTGAAAACATTATACACTTACATCTGGTTTTTATAGACTATCGCAAAGCGTTTGACTCTGTATAAACGTGGGCAATCCTGAAAGGACTCGACAATGCGGGTATTGATTCACGATACACGAATATTATACAAAATATCTACCACAACGCGACGCTCCAAGTTAAGATCGAAGAACAAATGTTTAGACACAGATTACCAGTCAAGAGCGATGTTCAACAGGGGGACACAATATCCCCAAAATTATTTACATTGGCGTTTGAATACGTTTTTAAAACTTTGACATTGTGCTTATAAGCAACAAGGCAGAGGAGCTCAAAACGATGATAGAACAACTTGACAAAGCATCTAAATAACGTGGCCAAAACTAAAATAATGAGCAACGACCAAATCCAAGTTGCTATCAATAACAAAATTCTCGAAAATACGTCAGAATATTTATATCTCAGACCCAAGATCACACTTGGGAAACAAAATCAGACCGCGGAAATAACTAGAAGGGTAGGACTGAGCTGGGATGCGTTTGAAAACCTAGGATTCATTCTGAAAAAAAAAAACAAATATCCCTCGAAACTTTAAGCGTAATACATGTATCCTGCCAGTAACAACATATGGCCTCGAGACAATGGCACTAACTATAAAAAGTGCAAATATACTCAGAACGACACATAGAGCAATTGTAAGAACAATGTTAGATATTAGCTTAAGGGATCAAATAATAAATGAGGAAATACACAGAACGCACTGCTCAACTCAAATGACGTCGGGCAGGACAACGTGGCCCGATAAGATCCAACCAGATAGATCAACAAAATAATAAAATGGCGACCCAGAGAAAGTTATAGACCTACAGGAAGACCTCAAAAACGGTGTAGATATATCGTTCAAACCGCGGAAAGAACCTAGATAAGAACTGCACAGGACAAACATACATGGAAGGAACTAGAAGAGGTTTACATTAAGGAGTAGATGGCACTAGGCTGAAGAAGAATACAACATAAAATTATTTTTTGTTTAACGAGACCTATTCGATTCGGTCATAGTATTCTTAAGTTTCTTTTATATTTACCATATGCTGTGTACATCAACGATTTTATCTCGTCTTTATTCATACATTAAAATTCTTCTAGTTTTCTAGTTATTGCATACTTGTTTGTGTTAGAGATATCGGTTTAATCTAGTCTTTTAACTTTCCCCTAAAAGAGTGTTGGCACTCCTGAAATATATATTTTCGTAGAGTTTTCATATTTTTATTTAGATGTTTTGTTGTCACATTGAAACAACAGGCGATCATGAACATATATGAACATAAAAATATCTAAAGAAATCTCGCGAATTCCGTAGTGAAACTTGACACGAGAGATATTTAAAAAAAATCTAATGAAGTGATAAAAACAGAAATTTTCCACGTGTTTTTTGAGTTTATATTCCAGAATTGTGCGAAGTGAGAAATTATAATGGGACTTAAAATTTAAAATGGAAAGTGAACTCTCAAGAATAACTAAGTTAAAGAACATTGAAAATTGGGGAATATGGAAATTCCAAGTGCGAGTAATCCTGAAAGCGAACGGAAGCTGGAGCGTCGTGTCTGGAGAGGAATTAAAGGTGGATTCGCCTTGTGTTGGGTCGAACGAGCAAACGATAAACGAGTATCAAAAGGCACTCGCAGAATGTAACAATGACCATGCATCTGCACAAAAAGTTATAGCCACAAGAATAGGTGAACAACCAATGCTACACATTATAAACTGCATGTCAGCAAAGGAAATGTGGGACAAGCTCGGCTCGAACTACGAACAAAAGTCTGAAGCTAGTGTACACATGCTGCAACAAAACTGGTTCAGTGCAACGAAGAAGAACTCTGACAATATGGCAACACACATCTCAAAGCTTGAGGACATGGCACACAGATTGCGAATAATGGGTGAAAATAAATCGGGTTCCATGATAATTACCAAATTCTTATGACTTTGCCAACTAGTTATAGGCATTTTGTGAGTGCAGGGAATCAGCTCCAGAGACAGAACGCAACCTTGTGAACCTTACGTCGAGACTTAAGAGACTTAGAAGAGTCTAGGCATTTGATACAAGAAGACAGAAGAGTCAACGTCTTGTCGTCAACACACAGAAAGAAGACATAAGAAATATTACGCGACGACGAAATCCATATGGATCAAGACTATAGAGTGTAGCCCTAACGTCTACTTCAAAAACCGCAAGCAAACATGCAGAATGGCTTCTTGACCCTGGTGCCAGTGATCACATGTGCAACCAGCAAGAATGGTTCCTAACGTATGAGACTTTTGACACCCAAATGATGGTGTGTATAGGTGACGGAGAATGCATTGAAGCCCATGGAAAAAGTCCCATCAACATGCTTATGTTTAATGGGATCAAATGGAACAAGAACCAGTCGATGTGCTCCACGTTCCGAAATTGAAATAGAACCTGTTCTCAGTTGGTTCAGCGCTCGACAAAGGTCTTGAGATGCAGTTCACTAGTAAACTAATGAAAAATAAGAAAATTGTTGCAGTGGGAGTTCGCCAAGAAAAACTTTATTCGATGAAATTCAAAACAATACACCCCGGAGAAATGAAATCAGCAAAAGAAGAAACACAAGCGAATTTAGCACTGACAAGGTCTCTTAGAGACTGGCATGAGAGACTTGTGCATCAAAACGTTAGACATGTGAAAGAGATTCTTGGGAGTTTCCAAATACCAGCATGCCTCGAGAAAGATATGTTTTGTGAAGCGTGTACAGTTGGAAAAATGCAAAGACTAAAAAATCTTAGGTTCCCAATTCTTGGTTTTTCCCTTATCTACCAGTGAATCGCATACAAGTGTCATCGGACAGCTCATCCATGCCGACTTCAGTGGTCCCATGGATACTAAAGCCATCGGAGGATCAAGATATTATTTGCTTCTCAAAGACGACTATTCAGGGTAGTTTATTTCATCGAAAACAAAACTGAGACGACGCGATGCATAGAGAACTTCATAAAAAAGGCTGAGAAGTAGTGTCCAAGTGGGGTACGAACGATACGCACATATAATGGGCTTGAGTTTGTGAATCATAAAATGAGAGAGTCGTTTCATCGGTTTGGAATCAAGCATCAAGGTACAGTGGCATACACACCCGAACAAAATGGCTCAGCAGAGAGAGACAACAGCACACTGATGGAGGCGGCGAGGGCAATGCTCAACGCTAGAAAAATTGAACCAAGGTGCTGGGCCGAGGCAGCAATACCGTTGTCAGTGTTCTCAACAGGACAGGAACAAGTATTGTAAAAGGGGGTAACGCCGCACGAACTTTGGGTTCAAGAAAAACCAAGAATTGGGAACCTAAGATTTTTTGGTGAAGAAGTTTTCACTCACATACCAAAGCAAAAACGACAGAAACTGGATGAAAAGGCAAGAAGAGTTTTTTTTGTTAGTTATGATGGTGAAAAGAAAGGACACAGGAAATGGTACCCGAAAGATGATACTATCCT
Source organism: Phosphuga atrata (assembly GCA_944588485.1). Classification (NCBI taxonomy): domain Eukaryota; kingdom Metazoa; phylum Arthropoda; class Insecta; order Coleoptera; family Silphidae; genus Phosphuga; species Phosphuga atrata. Next base: position 19,487,443 of record OX155898.1, on the reverse strand, counting down.
GACGGCACGAGATGTCGTGTTCACGGAACCAGTAGACCAAATGCCCAAGACTGTGGAGACAGATAATGAACTCCTGATTGAGGAAATGTGTCCTAGCAAAAATGATGAGGTTGAATCCGAGCCAATGAGGGATAACGAGGAGGATCAGCCTGAGAAACAAATCGAGCAGAACCCAGTTGAAATTGTCAACGACGAACGCGAGGAAGCTCCATTTGATAGACGTCATCTTCGAGATAGAGCGACGATACGACCACCCAGCAGGTACGATGATTATATTAATATTAATGAAATTCTTCTGACACACGCTGAGAGCCAGGAACCCATATCATTTAAGCAGGCTATCAAAAGGGAGGATTCCGACTATTGGAAAAAGGCAATGGATGAGGAATATGAGGCGCTACTACAAAACGAAGTGTGGGAACTCGCAGAAGCACCAAAAGATCGAACGATAATTGACTGAAAGTGGACATACAAACTAAAACGAGATGCGAACGACAACGTTCAACGCTATAAAGCAAGGCTCGTAGCTCGAGGCTTTCGACAGAGGGAGGGAATTGACTACCACAAGACTCACAGCTCCGTAGTACGATTTGACTCCATAGGGCCTATTCTAGCCACGGCGGCCAGCGGAAACAACAGCATACAGTAATTCGATGTCAAAACGGCCTTTCTTTATGGAAACATTGACGAAGCAATATTCATGCGACAGTCCGAAGGTTATGAGGACGGGACTAGGAGAATGTGCAAACTCAAGCGAAGCCTGTACGGACTGAAACAGGCCTCACGCCGTTGGAATCGAAGATTCATCGACTTCTTGCAGAAAAACAACTTGGAGGCCACGAGCGCAGATCCGTGCGTATTTACTAGCCTGAGCAAAGAAAAGAAAATACTACTCGCGGTTTACATTGATGACGGGCTCATTATCGCAGAGGATATGAGCCAAATTGACAAACTGTTTTGTGACCTACAAAAGAATTTTGAAATAACTCACAGTCAAGCAAACCTGTCCCTAGGACTACAAATCGAAAGATTCCCAGGCGGGAATATTTTGTCCACCAGGAAGCGTATGCGAGAAGGGTCTTTCAGCGGTTCAAAATGGAAAATGCAAACACCCTGGTCAGCCCGGCGGACCCACATGAAGAATTTAAAACTTATGCTCACTCGACAATTGAGAACAAGATGAATGTACGAAGGCTCCATTCCGGGAGGCGATCGGGAGTCTCATGTACCTCTCCGTAGCGACAAGACCAGACATGACATTTGCAGTCAACCGTGTGAGTCGTTATCTCGAGAAACAAAAAAAAATGACTGGAAGGCAGTGAAATGTATCTTTAAATACAAGGGCACTATCGACTAAGCTGGCGGCACGGAGACTCGGAGATCGACAACTGGGTACGTGATGATGTTAGGTTCCGGGACAAGCATGGAACTCGCAAAGGTAACAAACTGTTGCATTATCAACCACCGAATCCGAGTATGTAGCCGCAAGCCAGACAGCTAAAGAAATTGCATGGACTAAGAACCTAGTTCAAAATTTACTCGATGTAAAAGAAATTTGAAGAATATTGTATCTAGATAATCAAAGTGCAATACAGTTGATAAAGAATCCTGTATTTCACAAGAGAAGTAAACATATAGACATTAGGTATCACTATATTCGAGAACAATACGAGAAGAACGAATTCATTTTGGAGTACACCTCTTCGAGAGAGCAACACGCGGACATCCTAACGACAGCATTACCACGAGACTTATTTCAAAATCACTGAAAAGCAATTGGAATCCGCAAGCAGTTTACAACAGACACAAGTCAAAGATTCGATAAAACCGAAGTGGGAGTGTTAGAGATATCGGTTTAATCTAGCCTTTTAACTTTCCCCCAAAAGAGTGTTGGCGCTCCTGAAATATATATTTCAGTTCGTAGAGTTTTCATATTTTTATTAAGACGTTTTGTTGTCACATTGAAACATAGAGTAGTAAATAAATATCTAAAGAAATCTCGTGAATTCTCGTGAACACTATCGCGAATCTACCCGGTCAAACTATGTATAACAGACTCGAATATTCTTAACAATATTTTTCATAATTAAAGAAACATAAAAGTACTTTTAATATATTTTATCTCGGCTGAAAGACCGTGGGTCGTTGGCCAATTGTTATGTTTGTATTTCTTGTATAATTTATTTTTAATATAAATTCTTACAAATATTCGAATTATAAATTCTTTATCTTAAATTTTGAAGAATTTTAAAGAAATGGTTATAACTTATCTCCCTGTATAAATTTTCTAAAAAAATATTGAATGTAAACTCTAGGAGCTTAGCGTATAACCAACTCTGCTGTCTCTTGCACACCATCATTTAGAGGAGTATTATATTTATATCATTATAAAGAATTTAAATTGGACAATTTTAACATTTAGTTTTGAAATTTGGATATATAAAATTTTTTATTCCATATGAATTTCTAAAATGTTCGTTTAATTAATAGTTTAATAAGATTTATGAAAAATGTATTAATTTATATACTCGTTATAAGTAGACTCATTAAAGTTCCCGAAGCACTTAGGCCAGGTTGATATTCTTATTTAATTTTAACAATCTACGTGACAAATTTATTAGGTGACTGTACAAAATCTATGCAACATCAATAAGCCACTATATCAGTGATCAATTAATTATAAAACCAAAATTCAAAATATTTTTAATTACCTTTATCGCTCAACATCTCATCAGCCATATCTTCCGCGCCGAAATCCATGAGCAAAATCCGGTGTGAGAACTCCCCTTGATTCGTTCTGTAGAACTCCGGGGTACATCCAAACTGCAAACGTTTTATAATAAATAATTCGTTTGAGAAAAATCGATGGATAATTTTTATGTTGCTGAATAAATTATTTACCTTGTCCTCTGCCCTTGTGTTGGCTCCAAGGTGGACCAACAAGTTGTAATAATGACCGTTGTCGGGGACAACTGCTGCGTAATGCAGAGGGGTACGATCGTTGTCGTCACCTGCGCTTACAGTTTCTGGAAATCTCCCTGCTAAGTAACGAACTATGCTCGTGTTTCCAAAAGTTATTGCTACATGGAGGGGAGTTGCACCGTTTGGAGATATTTTGTCTTTGGCTATTGCAAATTTACGTCGATCCAGAGCTGCTTGGAGCTCTTTTAAACTACCATCTCTGGCAGCTAAATGTATTCTATTTATTTTACTCTGGAATTCAAAGTTTCATTCTTTAATAGCCGAATTTTTTGATGCTATCTCAAAACCTTAATATCACAACATTTATGTCCTTATAATAAGTTCAAATTTCATAAATTTGTATTCAATTGTTAATATAACAGATAGAAACATATATCAATAAAAAGCGATTTGAACAATGTATACAGTAAGACCCAGGAAGCACTACGGTTTTTCCAGCGAGGGGTTAGCCGCTATAAAAACGAAACCGCTCAAAAAATTATATTTAAATTAGCTTACTTGACTCACAAAATCACACGATTAAAAACCGCGGCGGTTTAGCCGTAGTGCGACCTAAACCTTAAGGCCTAGACCGCACTACAGCTAAACCGCCGTGATTTTTAATCGCGTGAATTTGTAACTCAAGTAAGCTAATACAAGCGGTCTCACTTGCAATTTTTTCCCGCGACTGATTTTTCCCATAGCGTACTATGTGTTTCTTCAGCGGTTTCGCGGTTATCGCTCACGGGAAAAAACCGTAGTGCGGCCTCGGCCTAAGTGTGATTTATAAAGTAATAATAAAAACATAAGCTATTATATTGAAAGAAATAAATATCTTACAAATATTTGCAAACTAAGTAAATAAATTCCTTGTCTACCATGTAATCTACGATATTTTAAAGATAAAAATGTAATATATAACACTACTACAATATGTACTGTCTTACCATATAAACTGGAACATTATCTAAAAAAGACTGCAACTCGGGAATTTCACTAGTGTGGCCCATTAGTCTATCTCCACTTCCATTTAGAACTAATGCAGCCAAATGTTCCATATTCCCTTCCTTAACCATTGCTGAAATATCAGCGTCATCTTTATCGTGATCAGCGGCTCCTCGTCCTTCTTCATTTACTGATTCAATCTCATTTTCGCCATTTACTATACCTTCAATAACTCCTTCAGGTTCAACAATAGCATTTTCATGTTCTGCATCTGCTTCTACTTCGTCATCAGATTTAGCAACGTCATCTTCAATAACAGCTTCTACAGCCTCTTCTACTGCCTCTTCTTCTGCTTCTTCGATAACTGCTTCTTCGAGAGCCACTTCTTCTTTTTCTTCTTGAGTAGACTCTTCAACTTCATCAGTTTTAACCTCTTCTTCATTTTCATCTTTACTATCCTCTTCAGCATCATGCTCTGCTGTTTCAGCTTCATCTTTAGTATCTTCTTCAGCAGCTGGTTCTTCATTTGCTGGTGTTTCAGGTACGTGTTCTTCAACAGTTGCTTCCTCTTCAACTGCAGGCTCCTCTACAGCATCGGAAACCTCCTTTTCTGCTTCGCCCTGATATGCATTCTCTTCGGCCGTTTCAGCAGCATTTTCATCAGTCTTTTCGTCAGCCTTTTCATCAACTGCATCCGTTTCATTTTCTTCAGTTTCAGTTTCTTCTCCATTTTTCTCATCTGTTCCATTTTCTTCTTCTTTAGTTAACTCTTTGCCATCTTCGTGTTGTTCTTCATTTGAATCACCGTTAGTTATTCCATCATTATTATTGACTTCTTCAGTTTCTGTTTCACTTTTATCGTTTTCTGTATTTTCATTTTCAGGTTCATCGCCGAAAGCAGCATCAGCTGGTGAAATAATTTTAGCCATTTCCTCACTTGGTGTTGAAGCTAAGCCTAAAATGCTCCAATCGAAAGTGGACGGGTCCTTGGCTTTTCTCGGACAATCCGGTACGAAATGAAGTAATTTGGTGTCAAGTTCCTGAGTTCGAGTTTTATAGAAAGCTGCGCTTTTCGATTTCTGTAATTGAAAAATTAGTTATTAATGGAGCATGCGCGGTTTCAGTGGGACATTTACGTTATCTAATGTTCCTTCGTCTGCACCCGCCTCTACAAGGCTATCAAACATTTTACCGCCATCTTTTAATAATACTGAATAGTGGAGAGGAGTCCTGCCGTCGTTATCTGGTATGGATAGACTTTTCGGATTTTTCGCTGCTATGTAATCAGCTATTTCTTGATGACCTAAACCTGCGGCCTAAAATATTCCAAATTAACGCAAAATAATTTACCATACCTAGATCCATACTTTATGCAAAGGTGTTAAACCATTAATATCTTTTGCTAATAATAAAACGTCTGGAACTGGAGGACTAGTTCGTTCCTTCAAACCATCTAAATCGTTATTTACAACATCACCATGTACATTACTTATAGCACCCTAGATAATTTCACAAATTAATATAAATCACAACCAGAACCATATTCTCTTAAAAAATTACCAAAATATGTGGTACAGCTTCCAAAAATCTTTTAACTCTTGGATTGTTACTATGTTCGACTAATAATCTGTTGCCATGTCCTTCCCATACAACTTGTTGCAAGCTATTTAAATCTCTTTGATGTATCCAAATTCTAATGTTGGATTTCTTAATATTCAGACCTGAAATGGAATCTTTCATGATTATCTAATTAATATGAAATGTGTGTATATGCGCGCAAGTAAGCGGTTTGAGTGAAAATGAGTTGATATTTGAGCGTAACGATCTTCATACTCATGTACGTCGCATGTTGTATTCTAGTCATGTGACTATTTGTTAATAATTTAGTGCTTTTCCTTATTGATTATGCTTTTCCTACTAGCACTGGCTATACCGAAAGCTCTACTTTTTCCTGCTAATTGACGAATGTCCATATTGATTAAGGTTTAGTGGAATAAAACGTTTTCGTTTCCTTTCACAGAACCACCCATTTATATTTTATTTCGATTAGAATCTCTTGCAATAAGCAAATTGATTTTAAATCATTCACAAAAAATGAAATTAAATTCTTTCCATTTATTGTAAAAATGTTGGAAACGTATTTCATAATTCCATTATTCCGACTAGATACAATCATTCACATTTTATTTATTTTTTTTAATTATAATTTTAGGAACTTCTTAGGAAAATTTAGGAATTAGAATAGTATATTTTGCAACTAGGGCGGTAAGTTTTAGAGTGTCACTTCGTTCGTGCGCCCAATTTCGCTCTCGTGACCAATTGACAATACCGTCCGTGTTGCAGATACTAGTTTTTATTACTCATGCGAGGGGACGTATCTGGGATCCAGGGGATCCCAGGGATACAGGGAGGTCCCTGGGATACAGGGACCTTAAAAAAAATAGAACCAAAAATGGAGAATTCACGCCACCGGAGACAATTGATAAAGCACAATTGTCTCCGGCGGCGTGGATTCGTCATAAGAACTCTCATCAGTGTTCGGTAGCACCATAGAATTTACAATCATTTTAAAACGTTTTCTTTAATTTTAATTTTGCAATGAAAAAAAAATTCTGTCACTTTCACGTCACTTTTTTAATATTGAGGTTTTGATTGTGTTTATTTAATTTTTTTAATTGTTTTTTTCTAATGTAACTTAGCGATATTGAATATTTGCGTGCGTTACCCAAGTTATGTGGTAAAACAGCCAAAAATTACATTTGACGCACTAAAAAACGTGCTCCAAGATAGTACTTTTAACACATGAATAATTAAAAACAAATTGTCGAATTAATGAAGTTAAAGAAATTAAATTCTCTACTATCTCTATTAATCCATAATATTTGATTTATAATAAATTACACATTTGTGCGAATTTTATAAAATCATGTACAATAAAAAAAATATTGTTGGATTTTTTTTTTGTTAATTTTAACATAACTAAATTTTAATATTTTTTATGAAAATATTTATTTATAAGACCTGCAATTTTCGTCTACAAATTTACAAAGTTTAAAGCACATTTATGATTTTGAAATGTTAAACTTTATAAATTATAGGACTATTACTTTATATAATATTAAACAATAATTCTATACAATTTCAGTATCATTCAATTTTGGACATTATATTTACATACAGTCGCCACTTCAAACTGTGCAGACGTACCGCGAGCGAGTACAACTATTTCCTATCGCCAATAACGTTATCGGACTCTTTCAATTTATTCACGAGAATCTTTTTATATACAGTGCGTCCAAAATCTAGTTTAATAGTAAAGGGACGAAAGAGCAACAAATGGTGTAAAAACCTTGGAAATTGGCTTGTTAGCTAATAGGCCACCCAATCTAACATCTAATGTAACCCCATTAGTAACAACCATGAGCTATCTACGTGTAACCCTAACAAGAAACCCAACTAAACCCAGCAATGACGATCCACCAACATGGCAAATTGTCCATAACAAAAAAAGACGTAGGTATTCAAACGCATCTGCGACCAGCGTCGAAGAAAGCACGCCAATCTCGACTAATAACAGATTTTCTCCTCTCGGAAACAATCATCAAGATAATCAAGCCATGGACGTAGCGGCTAGCGTGAGAATCCCAAAACCGCCGCCAATATTTATACCGGATGTAAAATCTATTACTGAGCTGGAGAAATGCTACGAAAATGTTGTCAACAAAAGCGACTACACACACAAAACTATCAACACCGACGGACAAATCAAAATAATAGCCAGGGACTCTGAAACTTATAGAAAAATAATACACATATTAGACTATGTAAAGGCACCATACTTATCAACAGAAATAAAACCGTGCCTACAGAGTGGTACTAAGGTCTCTCCATCCCACAACTCCCGTCGAGGATTTAAAAGCGATATCGAGGACCATGGACATCAAGTGCGAAACGTAATAAACATACGCCATGGAAAAACCAAAGAGCCGCTACCTCTCTTCTTCGTAGACCTAGAACCGATGTCAAACAATAAGGATATCTACAAAGTTGATCGCATATTAAACGCCAGAATCGACATTGAACCAACGAAAAAAAACTCGACGATTGTACAATGTACAAGATGCAAGCGGTACGGACACACCAGGACTTACTGCCGCAGACAATTTAGATGTGTCAAATTCGACCACAACTCAACGTCTTGCGTAAAATACAGAAATACCTCTGCAAAATATGTCCTCTGCGGGGATAACCACCCAGTCAACTACAAGGGTTGTCGCGTGTATCAAAACATACTCAACAAAAGAGCTTCCTCGACACAGAATCCCCACTGGCATAGATCAGGACCACAACGCGTAAACCACACCAGCGAGGACGAATCCAACCAAATCCAGACTAATACTACGCCTGCGAGAGATGCACGCAAACGGAGCTATGTACAAGCGGCTGGAGCGAACACAAGCTCTCACACGAACAACCCCAACGAAAACTAATTTATAAACATTCTCGACAAATCATTCAACGAATTTAGGACAGCAATTATGCAGCAAAACGAGCTCTTAAAAACTATGTTAAACCTACTGACAGCAGTATTGACAAAGTTTGCGGACAAATAATTCTCAGTCCTACCGATTAGCATTATGGAATGCCAACGGCCTAGTCCAACGCCGCCAGGAGCTGGCCGTATTCTCAAACACAAAGAAAATAGACATCCTCCTGGTGGCAGAAACTCACTTCACTGACAGAAGCCATATAAAAATTCACGGGTATAAACTTTATAGCACTGAATACCCGGATGGAACGGCACATGGAGGTACGGCGATTCTCGTAAAAACAACCATCAAACACCACGTATTACCGCCTTCAGCCAAGGACTACCTGCAGGCGACTAGTATAGTCATCGAAAATGCGAAATTAGGATCTATTGTAGTAGCTGCAGTCTACTGTCCTCCACGACATAATATAAGAGACAACAAGTTCACTGAGTTCTTCCACAGCCTGGGTCCTCGCTTTTTAGCTGGAGGAGATTACAACGCCAAACATCCCCTATGGGGATCTAGGTTGAGTACAACTAGAGGCCGACAACTACTAAAATCATTGACTTCACTAAATTGTAACCAACTTTCAACAGGAAAACCAACCTACTGGCCAACCGACAGAAATAAAATTCCGGACGTACTCGACTTCTTCGTAACCAAGGGAATAGCTAAACCCTTCACACACACCGAAACAAGTTTCGATCTCTCATCGGATCACACCCCAGTATTGGTGACACTGAGTAGTGGAGTTATAAAAATTGTTAAGCGACCGACACTTAACAAAAATACAAACTGGCTTACGTTCCGTGACATAATCGATAAACGCATTAAACTAAACGTACCTTTAAAAAGTGAATTCGATATAGATGAGGCAACCAAACACTTCATCCAAATAGTTCAAAAGGCTGCTTGGGAAGCCACCCCGGATACAAGTGATACCCCCACGACCATAACATATTCTGACGATATAAAGCAAAAAATTACCGAAAAAAGGAGAACAAGGCGAGAGTGGCAGATGAGCAGAAGCCCGGCTTATAATCGACGATTAAATAGATTATCCTAACAACTAAAGAAACTAATCATCGATTACAATAACACCAATGTGGAACAATATCTAATAAATCTAACAAATACAATTGCTACGGATTACTCACTTTGGAAAGCAACTAAAAGAATTAACCATCCACAAAACCATATACCGACTATCAGGAAAGCCGGTGGAGAATGGGCTCAAAGTGAAACCGAAAAAGCCGGAATATTTGCAGAATATCTCGCTCAGGTAAGTATTCTATTTCCAGCCCAACAACACCATGGAGATATAGAAAACTTCCTAGATAGTCCCCTCCCTATGGACCTACCCATCAGGCATATTTCTCCTGTGAAAGTAAACAGCATGATATACAAAGAGGTCAATGCGAATAAATCTCCTGGATACGACCTGATACCAGGCACCATCCTCAAGAAGCTACCAAAGAAGGGCATAGTATTCCTGACCAATCTATGTAATGCTATAATTCGTACATCACACATACAGAAACCTGGCAAACCACCAAATGATATGAAATCGTATGGCCCCATAAGCCTCCTGCATATAACATCAAAGTGATTTGAAAGACAACTGCTTAGAAGAATACAACAATTGATCGACAAGCTTGACATTGTCCCAGAAAATCAATTAGGATTTATATCCAAGCATTCAACAATAGAGCAAGTCAATCGGGTCTTTAACACCATAGATAACACGCTGGAACGGAAGGAATACTGCTCTGCAGCATTCCTCGACATAGAACAGGCCCTTGACAAAGTGTGGCACCCAGGTGTACTTTACAAAATCAAAAGGCTTATACCGCAATAATACTTGCTTCTGAAATCCTACCTAAGCAACCGCCAATTCCAAGTACGGTGTGGCACGGAGCTATCACCTATTTGCCCGATACGAGCAGTAGTGCCCCAAGGTAGCGTTTTGGGACCAATCCTCTATACACTGTTCACGGCTGACCAGCCTGTAGCCCACAACACCATGGTTGCTACATTTGCCGACGACCCCGCTATCTTGGCAACTCATGAAAATCCAGACGCAGCTTCAAGATCACTGCAAAGCGGACTCAACAAGATCCAAAGATGGCTCAAAAGGTGGCGAATTAAGGCTAGTAATACAAAGTCTATCCACAACACCTTCACTATGAAGAAACAGGACTGCCCAACGGTTTCACTCAACAACGAACCACTCCCGAAAGTCGAAGAAGTAAAATATCTAGATATGCTCCTGGACCGCAGGCTAACCTGGGCGAAACATATTCGGAACAAGAGGAAACAACTGGATATAAGGCTGAAAAAAATTTACTGACTCATAGGAAGGAGATCTAAGCTATCCCTGCATAATAAAGTCCTCATATACAAGACCATACTAATGTCAACCTGGACCTACGTATTCAGCTCTGGGGTACGGCCAGCAAATCCAACATAGAGATCCTACAGCGATTCCAATCCAAAACGCTGAGAACCCTAGCGAATGCTCCATGGTACGTGACCAATGCCACGCTATACAAAGACCTTGGAATTGACATGGTTAGGAATATAGCTCAAAAGCTATGCACCAACTACGAGAAGCGACTCGAAGATCACCCAAACTCGCTGGCACTGAGCTTGCTAGATCAAGGATCAATCATAAGGAGATTGAAGAAATTCAAGCCGGTGGATCTGCAAGCACGGTTCCGCACAACCTAACTGTCCAAAACTAAAAAAAACCCAATGGAGAAACATAGAGCAGCGTCTGTCATAGGATGCTCTCTACTTCCACACTTCCTACCAGTCATCAAAACTAATAAATGTTGCTTAATGTAACAGCTTGTAGTTCAATGTAATATTGTGAAGATAAAATATATATATATATATATATATATATATATATATATATATATATATATATATATATATATATATATATATATATATATATATATATATATATATACATACGTTTGCATTTGCTATGCGCGATGTGCCCGTTGGTTGTATAGTACAGCGATCACAGCGCAAGCCGTGGCAGAAATCCTCAACGCTCAGGATTGTCAATTTATTTATATTTTGAAATGGGTCATAATTGTTGTTGTGTTGTGAACTACAAAATTTACAACAACTAGTCGGAGTAAATTCTAATTTTTTCCTACAGTGGCCTGGAAATTAGATCCAAGAAATAAATATAAGAATAGCTGCTGTTAAAAGCTGGTGTTAAATTACGATATTAATAAATGATTGTTATTTGCGCTATATTTCATGTGATATTAATTATTCTCTTTATTATTCGAGTGTTGATGGTTCGCCAAGGTCTCTAAAACCCCACGACACAATTTATAGTGAACATTTTATTGGAGGCAAAAAATCTGACGCGCAAGAAAATCTGAGTTATGTCCACACGATATTCTCTAAAATATATCGAAAGACGAAGGTTAGTGATTCAAAAGTCTTAGGTAGATATACACGCCTGATAAAACGAAGAACCACAAAAGTTTCAATAGGTTGAGAGCCACAAACCTTATTTGTTATAGATTCATTTACAGTGATCACTGAAGCGGTGATATCCAAGTGGATACAACAAAATCTTCAATAATTGCAACGACAAATAATTAAAAAAAGGAAGGTAAAAGTTGTTGCACAGTTAAAAAATGGTATGAGGATCAATCAACCAACTCAATTTCAGCGTTGAGTGTGTTATTTGGTGTACATAGAACCATTCATGAATATTTCATTCAATCTTACAAAATCTAGCTTCTGCAACTGTTAATATAGTCTTTTAGCCGGATAAAGCCACTGTACGAGCAACAATTTATATTGTGTTTTACAGTTTCAAAGCCATCTATTTTCAAACTTTTACTTTCAAACATCTATTTTCTATACAGGGTGTTAGGTAAACATACGGCAGAGATTCAAAGGGTTATTCATTGGCCTATTCTAAGAATATTTTGTCTTATGATAATTTCTAAAAAACTTTTTGTTTCGAAGATACAGGGTGAACCAAATTTGCGACAGAAACTTGCTCAATCTACAATAAATGTTCGAAATGACTTCCTCGAGCCTGGATACAATTAATTAGATTTAATCTTCTCGTCATTAAGTGTGGAACTTTTTCAAACTCACACCAGGGTTGTTTCTAATTGAGTTACACCCAGCAATTCGTCAAAATTCTCCACTGGAGTAGCGTAAGCTAATGACTTGATAAAGCGAAGATAGCCCCATAAGAAATATTCTTGGGGGATTAATTCTGGGGATCGAGCAGGCCCTGCGTGTAGCCCACCTCCACCAATCCAGCGATCTCCGTATGTTGCTGTTAAAATATCGCGAGAAACCAAACTGAAATGTGGCGGTGCACCATCGTGCATAAACCACATAGCAATTCTTGTCGCCAATGGTACATCCTGCAGAAACTCGTACAGTGTTTCTTCCAAAAAGATGCTATACATCTCGCCATTAAGTCTTGCTCGTAGAAATACCGGTCCAATTAGATAGTCACCCACAATTCCAACCCAAAAATTCGAGGAGAACTGATGTTGAAATTGATCTTCAAATACCTCATGCGGATTTTCATCTGCCCACACATAGTTGTTATAAGAATACCTTATTCCATTTCTTGACAAACTGGCTTCATCGGTGAAAAGTGTCAGGAATTGAGGGATTAGAACTAATGTTTGCAAAAGCCATTGACACAAAGTCATACGTGGGCGCTAATCAGCAGGTCGTAGTGCCTAAACAAGTTGAATGTGGTATGGATACAACAAGTTGCCCTTAAGTATTTTCCAAACTGTCCTATGACTTACATTCAAAGTATTGGCAATTTGGCCCGTAGAAGTACTTGGATCTTCTTCTATCATATCCTGCACATTCTCTTCCAGTCTGCTCCATTTCGTTTCAATGTACCTGTTTCACGAAGACTTCAATGAATATTTTCGAAGATTTTTCGGTCGGGGATATTACGGCTAGGGAACCGTTCAGTGTACAATCGTCTAGCTTGTAATGAATCGCCATCAGCGTCCACACATGAATGCATGTCACTCATTTCAACGATCGTATACATGGTAGAGGACTTCACTAACTATTAAAGACACGTCAAACAACCAAACGTCAGTCTAACCTAACTATTAAAGACACGTCACACAGCCAAACGTCACTCAATGTAAACAAGTGCGTCCGATACAGGTGATGATCACTGACGAGACGAATTCCAATGAAATCCACTTGTACGTTAGTAGATAAAACAGCCGTTCCAAGTTATCGTCAATAATTTTCTGTACTTGATAAACAAAAAATAAACAAAATAATTATTTGTTTGTACTTGATAAACATCATTGGCGCACGCTATACATTTATTTACATTTTTTTCGATCTTGGCCGACTAGGGACTGCGTTAAACAACTATTGTTCAATGTATATTTCTCCTATTACATTCATCCTCTTTTCTCTATTGCCAATATATCTTCATACTCTCTCTTTGCTGCTCCCTGACCAAACTGTTCCTTCAGTTTTTCTCTTCTTCACCGCAAATCTTTCAAAATGGAGAATTTTATCTCACATCAGGTCTCTGTTTCGTATGTCTTCTTCTCCAATAAGTCTACTTTGACTTCTTTGAACCATATGATTTGGGTTCTGGGGTTTTTGTCAAAAAACATATTTTCTTTGTCAACGTTTCATCATTCTTTTCAAATGGGCATAGAAGCTTACCCTTCTCTTCTTCGTAGTATCTCCCACATTCTCAATTTTATCATACACTTCTCTATTACTTCTAAGCTTCCAAGTTTTCAAATCCTCGGTCCAAGAACTATTTCTTTGTTTGTGTTTTTTTGTTTTTTTTTTCATCGCTAAACATTCAGACGCATATAGACACTATGGCATAATCACCGTGTTATAATGTCCGATTTTAGCATTAATGGATACTGACTTCTTATTGTACACATTCTTTGTTAGCTGGAATGCCATTTACATTTTTCTTATTCTTGTTTTATTTTCTTCTTTGTCTAAAGCAGTGTTTTTCAACGTGAGGGTCGCGACCCCCTGAGGGGTCGCGAATCCTTTTTAAGGGGGTCGCGAAGGCTCTTTAAAGGGATCGCAGTTTTTTCAGAATTTAAAATAAAGAGCCCTTAAGGTTGTTCACTCGTGACAGTAGTAGACAATCGACTTACAGGTAGTTCACTCGTAAAACAGCTTTGCTTGATAATATGTTACATGTCTACAGTCTCCTACAAAAATAATATTTTCAATCATTGAAAACTTCTAACTTTGGTACTCAATATAAGTCGATGATAGATTATAGATACAAGTCGTCACCATCATATCTACAATCTATCATCGACTTATATTTAGTACCAAAGTTAGAGGTTTTCAATGTTTGAAAATATTATTTTTGTAGAAGACTGTAGACATGTAACATATTATCAAGCAAAGCCGTTTTACTAATGAACTACCCTAGAGAAAGTTACTCATTCTATTTCAAAATGTTATATTTATTAAGAAAAGGTTAATTAGAGGCTAGGTAGAACACAAATTAGGTTAACACAAATCAACAAATACCTTCGAGTCACATGAATCATTAATTACATTGGGAATTAATGACCGAGGCACACATTCATATTAATGAGATGGTTGGGCCTGTTTCTTGTTAATCAATTTTTCCCATCGCGTATCCGTTTTTGCTACACAGAACTAAATCGCTTTCTAAATTTAGGCGATTTTTCTGTTTGCCTTTTATTTTAGCCATCGACGAAAACGTCAACTCGCACAAAGAGATTCTCTGGTTAATTGTGGATATTCTGTTTTTATCTTTAGCCAAAAGCTATCCAAAGGGAGAGACATGAATTTCAAGTGTAACATTCCATCAGCAGATAATTCCAACAGATTTTCTTTTAGATTGGTTCCCAAACTTGCCGCGTCTGTAGCTGCTTTTAAAAACGGATTTATGATCCACCTTTTCCCAGTGTTTTATGAAAGTTCTTCCAGTGAGAAATAATGACACAATTCTTCTTTCAAATTCTGCAACACAATTTCCATGCCAGGTATATATGATTTGATGTTTATCTCAGATTCTACTTCCCCAATATAACACTGAGTAGAAGAAAACGAGTCAAGGTTGTCTTGCTTTATGGATGATGACCACAGGTTTATTTTTTTCGTAAAGCCATGAATTTTGTCTTTAGCGGTAATGAAATTTTCATCCCTCCCTTGAAGGCTTTTATTCAAAGCGTTTAAATGTACGAATAGGTCAGAAAGAAAAGTAAGTTTCAAAAGGAATTCCGGGTCACAATTAAATTTGGTATATTCGGACTTGACCTGCTGTGAATACACCAAAAGTTCAGCTCGAAGTTGCAAAACTCTTGTCAGTACTTTGCCTTTCTTTAACCACCTAACCTATGTGTGGTAAAGCAAACTAAAGCAAATGTTTCGAAATAAACGTGTCTGTAGCGCTTTTCCTTTAATAGAATATGCTAATTTTATAAGTATAATAAGAACGTCATTGTATTGCTGTGGCAAGGTTTTGGACGCAACAGCTTGGTGATGAAGAAAGCAATGCATCCAAGAATCGTACATCAGTGGCATCAGTGGCAAGTTGGCATCAGTGCTTTAAGTCTGATAATAAAGCCGCTTTTCTAACCAGTCATAGATTTTGCTCCGTCACTACAACTAGCTATGCATTTCTTCGCCGAATCGATATGGAAGTCTTGTGTAGCTTCAAGGTATATGTTATATAAGCACTGGCCTGTTGAATTCGTAGGCAGAGCTTTACCAAACAGTATTTCTTCTATCAATCTTTCATTGGATTCAAAACGCACAAAAGCTACAGACTGCGCACAACCCCCATCATCAAACTGCAGGGATATAAAAGTACTTTCTTTTATTTTTTCTATGACTTGATCAGGAATGTCAGTCGCCATATCGCTTATTCTACGTTGAATGGTATTGTCAGAGAGAGGTATACTATTAAGCTTTTCTACCTCTTGTTTCCCAAACATAATCTCTGCTATATCTAAATCCGCTGGTAAAATTAAATTTTCGGCAATCGTATGAGGTTTTCCAGCTTTCGCCACACGAAAAGCTACTCGATAACTAGCTAGCAACGCTTTTTCATTTATACATCTGTACTACAGTATTTTTTTGATGATTAGACCCTTCAATTTTCTTTCAAAAAATTCCAACGGTTTTTGTTTTTTTTTTCCATTGCATGTTTTGTGTTGAGGTGGCGCACTAGTTTCGATGGCTTCATGCTTTCGCGTGATAAAGTTATGAAGCAAATATCGCACTGTGGTTTATTTTCAATCACAGTACATCCGAATTTTAAATAATTGTCATCATATAGACGCTTTTTCATTGGTTTTGTTTCACTACTCTCACTAGAAGTTGAAGCTGACGGTTGTTTTGATCTTTTCAGAAACTCATCCATTTTCCAAAAATTACGTCACAATAAAGTTACTTCAATAAATTCAAATACGCAAATTCACAATTCAAACAATAGCTTACAATAGCGTTCGTCAAACAAATGCTAGGCAGTATCACGTTATTCCCGTCCCGTTCATTCACTCAACTTTTATGTTCGCCGCATTCGAGAGCGGCATCGGCCACGCATGGCCACAGGATGAAGTAATAAGAAAATTACAGAAGAAATACAACATAGTTGCATTTACAAGAAGGGAATTTTACTATTTAGAACTTTTACTAATTTGAAATTTTACTATTTTTTATATTAGAATTTTAATATTTTTTTCCATTTTTGGGTTATAGAAGAAAAATGTCCTGTATAATTTTCATATATTAACACATATGTAGGTATATATGTATGTTTACATACATATATTGGAAATATTCCCTCTATGGCAAAATAAATTATAAAAATAAATATACAGATATGCGGTAAAAATATGTGTGTTATATGTAATTAATTACGTATTTAGCCGATATCTAATTATAAAAATTAATAAAAATGATGTACAGATTCGATATTTGTATCATAAAAAATACAAGCTGGAAACAGCGGAGGCTAGAATAGGGGGTCGCGAAATATGTTTCCACACTAAGCGGGTCGCGGCATGGCAAAGGTTGAAAAACACTAGTCTAAAGCATTGGGCTGGATGATTTCCCCCATGTATTTCAATTTAGAAACTTTCTTTATTTGGGCATACTTTGTAATCATATCGTTCGGTGCCTCTCTGACGTTGGTTAGATATCTCTCTGTCTTTTCAAAAGAGATTTTCAGTCCTGCCTATTCTGTCGTTTCTTTCAGCATATTGATATGTTTGTTGGCTTCTTCCAAACTTCCAGCCATAACCGCTAAGTCATTCGCAAAAGCGAGGCTTCTAATCTATCCTTCTCCACTTCTAATCTATCCTTTATTCTTCCTAATCTGATTTTTTTGTATTCCTTCTTCATTTGTTTTCTTCCTCCACTCCCTAATAGCATTTTCTAACACACAATTGAATAGGAGAGGCGGCAACCCATGTCTTTGCTCTAATCCTGTTCTGATTTTGAAGGTTTGGATACGTTTAGAGTAGCTATCATTAAGTATTTATATGACGATTCCGACTGTTTTATTGTTTGTTCCGAACTCTCTGAGAATGTTAAATAACGTTGTTCTGTCAACGGAGTCATACGGAGTCATACGCTTTCTTGAAGTCAACAAACGTGATAAAGATGTCTTCCATCTTAATCGTCTATATATAAAAATTAACTTTAAGTTTAAGATTTTCTCCGCATAAGATCTTCCCTTCCTAAAGCCCGTTTGGTATTCACCAATTTCTTTGTCGAGTTGTTCTTCCTGTTTTGTAGGGCCTTGGATAGGATTTTATACGTTAACGGAAGTAAAGATATGCCTCTGTGGTTGTTTGCATCGGTTTTGTCCCCTTTCTTGAAGATATGGTGGGGTAGTGCAGTTTATTTACATTGATGATTTCAATATCTATCGAATATGGTTGTCGCAAATTTTGTTCACCCTGTATCTTAAGAAAGGTGTTTTTCAGAAATCATCATACGACAAAATATTCTTAAAATAAGTGAAGGAAATTTTTGCCGCATGTTTACCTAACATCCTGTAAGGTGGAGTAGGGTAAATGCGATATAGTTTTTAAATAGGTGAACTTATAGCATTGTTACAGGGTTGTGAATTGATATTGTACCGTAAAACCAATTTTGCTACTTTACGTCTGTAATGGACTCAGAACAGCACTCATATGCTTGTACTTATGGCTCGCCGAGTGCGATACAATTTTCTCAATATATATCGACGATTTTTTTATTTAAAAATTGCATAAAAGGGCGCAAAATAGAAAAAATACTATAAAAAACTCGTTCGTAAGGCGTTTTTCAGCACTTGTCCATTAGAAAACTCCTCGCTACGCTTGAGCGCGTTCGTCGTTTTCCAAACTTGGACGCGTGCTGTAAAATCGCCTGAAATTACTATAGCAGATTTTTTTTTTTAGGATTTATTTTTAAAACGTGTTCGATATATCACATCTGTCCCTCGATTTGGGGCAAATGTGATAATGGAGTATATATTGGTATACGCAATTGCTGCATAACATAACGGGGCAAAGGCATAAAATTTAGACAAAACTGTGCATTTTGGTTTTTTGTTTAATAAAAAAGCTGGAAATGTAAAAAGTTACAAACTTTTTAAAGCTTTGAACACAACTGCAAAATAAAGAACGATTCTTAAAAGATTGTCATCAGAGGTTTTTCTTTTATAGTTGCGGACCATAGTTTCTAGGAAGTAATTATGATTGCTAAAATGGTTTTAATACGAAGAC
Organism: Phosphuga atrata; assembly: GCA_944588485.1. NCBI lineage: Eukaryota > Metazoa > Arthropoda > Insecta > Coleoptera > Silphidae > Phosphuga > Phosphuga atrata. The sequence continues at coordinate 19,468,221 of OX155898.1, read as the reverse complement.
AAGATAAAAAGTACAGAATGAATAATGATTAACATGATAAAAAAAGACGGAGTGAGGTTACATAAAGAAAATCAGTTTAGCAAACTTGACAACAAAATATAAATGGCCGCTAAAATTTAAAAGTTACTTATTTATAATTATTTAATTTCCAACACTCTATAACTTTAAAATTTTCTGTAAGTCTAATCGATTCACATAGAGAGAAGTGTCGAGGTCCAGCAAGTACTTTTGTAAACAAATCAGCTTCCAGTTCAGCAGACGGTTTGTAGTTCACAGCTATCTCCCCACTATTAACTTTTTCTCGAATAAAATGTTCTTTGATGTTAATATGTTTTGATATGGAGGTGATGAGAGGGTTGCGAGTTAACTCTTGTGCTGCTATGTTATCATTGTATAAGAGGATTTCTTTTTGTTGTATCCCCATGTCAGAAAGTAATTGTTTTAAGTGAAGAGCTTCTTTTGCAGCATCAGTTAAACTCATATATTCGGATTCTTGAGTAGATAACGCGACAGTGCGCTGCTTTCTGGATTACCAACTTATAACGGCTCCAGCGAATTTAAAACAAAAGCCAGTATAAGATGTCCTGTTTTATAAGATGGCCAGTTAAGATCTCCTGTCTTCGGCAGAGGAGGCTCAATTTGCATCAGCCATAACCAGTTAATAGTTGGTTACATTTTTTATAAGCGAGAGCTAAATTTCTTGTTCCCTGTAAATAGCGTAAAACTCTTTTGGCAGCCAGCCAGTGCGACAGATTGAAACAATTATTAAATTGACTTAGAAAACTGACACTGTGACTTATATCAGGGCGAGTAGCAATCGCTAGGTACATGAGTCCACCAATCAAATTTTGGTATGGTAAATCTGCCAAATTTTCATTTTCCTTTTTTTCTCAGTTAAAGGCCAGCAACCATAGGCGTTTTTGCTGGGTTGCATGCCTCCATTTTAAATTTTGTTAGTAGTTCATCAATATATCTTGTTTGTGAAGCAGAAATTGTATCATTTTTCATATTAAATTCTATTCCTAAGCAGTGTTGTAAACTGCCTAAGTCTCTCATTATAAATAAATTCATTAAGTCCTTTTTAAACACATTTAATTTATTTCTATTGTTACAACATATAATTATGTCATCAACATAAATTCCAAGAAGGGTTTTATCTCCTCCATCAGTCTTTTTGTAAATACATTTGTCAGCTGCAGAAGGTTCAAATCCTAACTGCTTAAGTTTTGTATCTAGTTTTTGAAACTATTGACTACTTTAAACCACAGAGAGACCTTTTAAGACGATATACAGTTTCACCATCTGCTTTTCTTAAACTTTCTAGCATTTTCTTTGCTTTTTGAAGAATAATTGAATTATTTTCTGATTAACTTTCATCAAGTATTATTTCACAAAGAAATGTTTCTAAATTTTCTGTTTTTTGCATAAAAAACTTCTCGTTAAGGAAAGCAGTTGTGACATCGAGCTGATCAATATGTAAATTTTGTTCTGCTATTATAGCAAGTAGTAAACGAGTAGAGCTTAGTTTAGCAACTGGTGCATAAGTTTCATTATAATCAAGTCCAGGGCGCTGGGAAAATCCCCGGGCCACAATCCGTACTTTTCTTCGCTCAATTTGGAATGATGATTTATATTTTGTTTTCAGAACAAATTTTGAACCAATTATGTTTGACTTTTTTTCTTTTGTGGTTATTTCCCAAGTATCATTTTCCAGATGAACTTTAATTTCATTTGTTATTGCAGTATTCCATGCTTCAGCATCATTTCCTTCTAGGGCTTCATTTACACACAAGGAGGACATTTCATAGTCCGCAGTCCAAGATGGAGGTTTTAATTTATCTCTTTTTCTTAACCTTGAATTTTGTATTGAATTTTGTCCTTCAAAAATATTTTCCATCTCATTATTTTGTACTGGAACATTTTCCGGTTCGCTAGTTTCTTCTTCATTATTCTCTGTTTCTACTGAAATATTTTCTGTTTCATGAATTTGATTTTTATTTGTTATGAAAACATCAGTTTGATTTTCCGAATCACGATCTGAAGAGTCTGACTTTGTGTTTAAATTTTCAAAAGGGTTTGAGGTTCGACCATTTTTATTTTCATTATTATAATAATATTGTTTTATTACTTTTAGGTCTCTACTTATAATTATTTTTCTTTTCAATGGATCCCAGATAAGAAAAGCTTTGGATTGTTCTGAGTATCCAGTAAAAATACCAACAATACCTCTAGGTTCGAATTTACTTTTATTCATTTTTTTATTTAGGTAGAATACTTTTGCTTCAAAAATATGTAAATGACGTACTGAGGGTTCATGACCCATCCATTTTTCGAAAGGAGTGCGGCCATTTATGGCCTTTGAAGGTGATCAAGTAATTTGCACAGTAAATAGCTTCTGCCCAAAAATAATCTGGTAGTTTCTAGAAGCATACACCTTCATTTATCTAAAATAGTGCTATTTTTCTTTCCTGATAATCCATTTTGTTGAGGTGTTCTTGGAGCAGACAATTATCAACTTCGTTTTTATATTCTTTAAAATAATTTAAGATTTCATTTTTTTGCTTTAGAAAATGTTTTTTAGTAAATGTTCATCAATGAACGTTAAAAAATATCTCACCCCGCTTGGTGAAGGGGTGCGCATTGGACCCACCACGTCCGAATGAATAGTCTGAAGTAACTCAGTCACTTTAGGTTCTTCTCTTGTTTTGAATGGTAGTCGAACTAACTTGCCTTTGACACAAGTATCACAGTCACTTAATTTATCATTTTTGTTAAAATCCAATCCTTTTATAACAGTTTTGTTTCATAGCAGATTTTAAGCTTTCTTCATTTATGTGGCCTAATTTACGGTGCCAAATATCGATAGCAGAAAATGTCTTTTCAATTTTTAATTGATTTGAGTAGTTTGCGAATTCTTCATTTTTTGGTATATAGTCTTCTTCTTCTTCTGTTGGTTTTATAACTCGAGGTGGGTTTTTGCCTCTACAACAATCTTCTTCCATTCTGTTTTTTCAGCGGCTTTCTCTCTTCAATCCCTTACTCCTTCTTTCGTTCATTCGTATCCTCGAATGTTGGTATATAGTATATTTTGATATATAGTATAAGCCATTTTTCTTTTAAAAATTTGAATTAAAATTTTAATTTTAAAATTATTTCGACGGTTAAAATTTTATTTCCATTAATATCAAATATTTTAGCATTTTCTTTAGTAAAAATTACTTCAAATCCTATATCAGTTATTTTTGAAACAGATAGCAAGTTTAAGTTAATTTTGGAACATACAAAGTATCAGGTAAGTTCACAGTTCTATCTTCAAAATTGAGTTGGACAAGGCCTTTGCCATTAATTGAAGCTGTATGATCAACTGAGGCTAATTTTCGGCAACCATTATCGATTTTAGTCAAATTGGAAAATTTACTTACTTCAGAGCAAAAATGTGAAATACTGCCTGAATCCAGACACCTATCAGTTGTATCTGGTTGATTATACGGAGCTGTGGATAGACAATCTTTCACTTTAAAAGTAGATTAATTTTTCTTTTGAGAATTTTCACTAAAATTTTGATATTTTGGTTTAAAATTAGTATTACTTGAATTGTACTGTTTATTTCCAGAATAATTATTATTCCTTAGTGTTTGTATCTTATCTTCATAGATTATAATTTCTAGGAAATTGTTTTATACATATCGTTAACAAAGTTAACATCATTGCGTATAGAACGTATAATAATCTTTCTTTAACAAACTTTCTTAAAAACAACTACTTCACTGGCAAACACCTCGACTGATATTGGTGTTTACCACAGTGTTTACCACAGGTGTTTACCAGTGAAGTAGTTGTTTTTAAGAAAGTTTGTTAAAGAAAGATTATTATACGTTCTATACGCAATGATGTTAACTTTGTTAACGATATGTATAAAACAATTTCCTAGAAATTATAATCTATGAAGATAAGATACAAACACTAATGTTTAATTTGATCGAAAAATCAAAATCTTCTAACTCAACAAAATATATTTAAATAAATATATATATTAATAATTATTATTCCTGTTTGAATTATATTCTCTTTGCTGAGTAAAGTTCTTATTTTGATTATAATTTCCTCTTGGTTGATATTTATTTTGACTATTATATTTTTTTTAAATCTAGGCTGACCATTTTTATAATTGTTATCGTTATATTTTTTCTTATTTTGACTGTATGAATAAAAAGAGTCTTCAGAAGTTTGTACTTTAGATCTAGCCTCCGATTCTTCTAAAATTTTATTTTTTAAATCTAGGTTTAGGTGGAGTATCTCCACTTTCAATTGCAATACGAAAATTATCAAAATTCGATGGTAAGCTATAGAGCATCATAATGCTTAACAAACCATCATTTATTTCAATCGCCATATCTTGAAGTTTATCTACGACATCCATACATTCATTTAAATGTTCTCTGGTATCATCAGAATCTTTAATTTTCTTTAAAACGAGCTTTTTAAGTAAAGTAGCCTTTTTGGCAGGACCCTCGCTTTGGTAAATCCCTTTTTTAAAGTATCCCATACGTCTTTGGACGTTTTGCATTGTTTTACTTGTTTTAGTTCTGAAGGTGAAATTATTAATAAAAGATCTGACCTTGCATTTAAATCATCCTGGTTCCATTTGTCTATTATTTCTTTGTCGGATGTAGCTGCTGGTTGAGGATTGCCACCACTAACAAAACCCCACAAATTTCCTTTTATTAGGAGAGCTTGGGCTTGTATTACCCAAGTGTAGTAATTTTCTTTATTTAGTTGTTGAATTTAGTGATAGTATGTAAAAACATACACGTTGAATTTTATACAACTCTCGCTGCCGATTTTACTTTTTACGCATAAGAACACATAACTGGGTCCATAACCTTTTGAGAAGTAATTAAATAGCAGAATTTTAATTACTAAAATGGTTTTAATACGAAGACAAGATAAAAAGTATAGAATGAATAATGATTAACATGATAAAAAAAGACGGAGTGAGGTTACATAAAGAAAAGCAGTTTAGCAAACTTGACAACAAAATATAAATGACCACTAAAATTTAAAAGTTACTTATTTATAATTATTTAATTTCCAACAATAGTAATGTTGGAAAGATAAAGCGGCAAAAGTGACATAGTGTAACACAATTTCACGGCCATTGTGTAACACATTTGACCCTATTATAATATTTTCAGGGGCAAATGTGACATAGTCCCAAAAACCTAGAAAATATTTAAATTCTGATAAACTGCACATATCACCTTAAACTTTACAGTTTTTAACCTATCCCTACTAAATAACTCTTATTTACCCGTTGAGATAATGGTTTTATGTTACTAGATGAGTTCATCAGCATAGATCTGCTACGAATTGTGGCAAAAGTTCTGCATACACGAATTAAAGTGGTGGGGATGTAGATGATTAAGTTGCCCACCAATTGACATATATGGCGCTATTTGAATGAATTATTGCAAGGTTTTGGGACAAGAGACTAACACAATTGTCCCAAAATTTGATTGAAATTATTACATAAAAAAGTGCATTTGGTCTGGATTAGACAAAAAACATTGGATTGGATCAAATTAGATTAGATAAAACTACTCTAGAGAAATGATACTTAAGGTATAAATAAGGTATAAGGTTAGGTATAATAACTTAAGGTATAAATAAATCAATAACCTTCCGTCTCTGGGTTAGGTGCTCTTGCAGCAGCCATTTCAGCGATGCCTGTCGATCGACGTTTCTGTTGTCTATCGGCTTCGGGAATCTTCTGTGCATTTCCACCTTTGGCCTGCTCCAATCTCTCTAAGTCCGTATTCGACTATTTTAAGATCCCAAACGAGTATGTTACGACCGGTACAGCCCATGTATTGATGGAGTCAACTCTACGTTTGCCTGTTAACTTGGTGTTGCGGATTTTCATCAGACTTTTTTGTATCTCTCTCAGAAGTCATGCATCAGCCGCGTGTGGTTTATTTTGGAATTTTGCGATACTCCCAGATATTTATGAACCGAGCCATCCTCGAGCACGCAAATCCCATGGGATCCACATTTCCGCCCATTTTTTTATATTAATGATTGCGCATTTGTCTAGTCCTAATGACGTTTTGATATCTCTGCTGAACGTTTCGACTGTGCTGAGAAGGATCCTGAGCTTATGAGAGTTTTCAGAATACAATTTGAAATCATCCATCAGCAGTAGGTGGTTTAGTCTTTTTGAAGCATTTCTAGTGATGGCATATCCAATCGTGGTGTTGTTGAGTAGGTCTGAAAGTGGAATCAAAGCTAGGAAAATCCAGAGCGGGGATAGTGTGTCTCCCTGAAAAATCCCATTTTTAATTTTAATCCTTGCTGTTTCTTGGCTATTGATCATCAATCGAGTAGTATCAAACACAACACTATGCTGGAGCAGGCTGTAGGAGAAATAAATGTAGCAATCATCACGGCATTTGAATCTAGCTGCCCGGTAAAAACCGCGAAGGAGCATAAGGACCAAAAATGGTGGAACAAAAATTTGTCTACATTAAGAGCAAAAGTACGTAGGCTTTTCAACAAAGCCAAGCAATACGGCTAGATTACTCCGAGGTGATTACCACCTACAACAAAGAGATCAGAAGGGCAAAAAGAGAAAACTTTAGGACCTTCTGTGAAAACATAGAATCCACCCCGGTGGCAGCTAGACTGCACAAAGCACTAGCGAAGAATAGATTGGAAATGACAACCACTCTCTTGAGACCGGATGGGACCTTCACAGAGGATGAAGAGGAAAGAGCTCTCCTCCTACAAGAAACCCATTTTCCGGGAAGTAGAGGATACAGGGAGACCGAGGGCTTGATGCAACCATGGAAACCAAGTCGGGCCGACTGGAGGAGGGTAGCGTCCATCTGTACGGAAAACCGAATCAAATGTGCTATCGGCACTTTCCAGCCTTTTAAGGCCCCAGGTGTGGACGGACTAGTTCCTGCCTTCCTACAAAAGGGCGAGAGAGAACTAATGCAGTATCTTCTAAATATCTTTAAAGCGCTTCTAAGTAGTTTAGCGCACGGATATATACTGGAGCTATGGAGAAGGGCTAAGATGGTATTCATACCGAAGGTGGGGAAGAAAGACACCACTCAACCGAAGTCATTTAGACCCATTAGTCTGACATCTTTTATGTTTAATAAAATGGAGAAGGTGATTGATAATTACCTTAGGACTATAGTGCTGGTAGGTACACCACTACACAGGAGTCAGAATGCTTACAGAGCAGGAAAATCCACAGAAACCGCCCTGTATCAGCTTACAAATGAAATAGAAGCAGCACTAGAGACAAAGGAAGTAGCGATATGAGCCTTCTTGGATATAGAGGGAGCTTTCGACAACACCTTACACGAGGCTGTCAAGGCGGCCCTCGAAAGAAGAAGTATCGACAGCACTATCTCAAGGTGGATGGGAAAAATGATGAGAACTAGAACAGCGGAGACACAAGTGGGAAGAGACACCATTAAGATCTCCACAACTCGAGGGTACCCACAGGGAGATGTATTATCACCGCTAATATCGAGCCTGGTAGTTGATGTACTACTGGTTAGGCTAAACGACCTAGACATCAAATGTCAAGGTTACGCCGATGACATAGTCATAATGGCCAGAGGGAAGTTTGAGGGAACGCTCTGTGAAATTCTTCAGAGATGCCTCAAAGTAACTAGTAGATGGAGTCGAACAGTGGGACTAAGACTCAACCCGAGCAAAACCACGGCGATACCATTTACTAGAAGGAGAAAACTAAACTGCCTACAGCCCATACTCTTAAATGGGAAGGTGATAGAATACCAACAGGAGTTAAGGTATCTGGGTATCACACTAGATAGCAAACTCCAATGGAATAGACGCGCTGAGGCAGCGGTAGGTAAAACCAAACGCGCCCTAATGATGTGCAGAAATCTGGCAGGAAAAACGTGGGGTTGTAACCCCACAATCCTGCGATGGATGTACACCATGATAGTGAGACCTGCAATCACTTATGGGGCAGTTGCGTGGGGAAGTAGAATCAAGAGTGGCCTCTATGAGGAAACAGCTTGAGAAGATTCAAAGACTGGCGTGTGTCTGCATCACGGGGGCGATGGGGTCGTGTCCGGCGGCAGCATTGGAGCTGCTGCTGGGTCTGACTCCGCTGCACCTTGTGGTGGAAAGGGCCGCCAGATCGGCGATTGTAAGGTTCAGCAAGGAAGGTATGGGCAGAGGTAAAATAATCGAGAGCAGATACCGGAACAGCCTCGCCGCCAAGATCCCCTGGCTGGAAGTACCAAAAGACGTAATGGTATGCAAATACCACTTCGAGAAAAACTACACAGCAATATGTAGTAGTAAAGCCGATTGGAGCGACGAATCCTCAGCATACCACATAGAGCAAAATGTCATCAAGTGGTATACAGATGGTTCGACGACAAAGGAAGGTACTGGTGCAGGAGTGTTTGAACCTCGTACCAGGTCCTTCGAATCCATGGGAATATCCCCAAGTATCTTCCAAGCAGATGTACACGCAATCGAAAGATGTGCACAGTTTAAGATAATAAAATAACGCTACACTGGGTACCAGGACACACTAGTATAGACGGAAACGAAGAAGCTGATCACCTAGCCAACAAGGGATCCAGTAGCCCCTTTATAGGTCCGGAACCCTTTTTCGGCATGAGTGTGAACACCATCCACAAAATTTTAGATGAAGAAACAAGAGGAAAATGGATGAAAACCTGGAAAGAACTTGATGCTGGGATCTTTTAACCAGAAGAGAACAAAAGCTTGTCCGAAACTAAGCAGGTAACTAAACACTAAGCACTAACAAGCTTAGAATTCTGGCAGGGGTCCTGACAGGACACTGCAGACTTAGGAAACATCTCAAGGCCCTAGGCCTAGAGGAGGATGACGGATGCAGATTCTGTGGCTCAGCAGAGGAAACCCTCATACATCTGCTCAAAGACTGCGGAGCATTACCCCGCAAGAGACAAATGTACCTTGGGGCTCACTGCTTGAACACAGAGGAGCTGCCTGCTGCCAGCATAGAATCCCACCCAGATCCTGAAATTCCTGAAGGAATCAGGATTTGAGGAGGCGCTCTAAATGGGTAAGTATACCAACGCTTGTAGGAGGAGGGTGGGCTACAATAGATATATAAAGCTCGCAGTACAAGTCGTGACGACTATATCTACAATCTACAATCAATCGAGTTCTCCATGTTTTCATCATATTAGCCAAGATAGCCAATGTTCGGAGCGATCTTGTAGATATCAAGGAGTGTCATGGGGCACGCTGTCATAAGCTTTAGCTTAATCAATATATGAAAAGCTTAGATTCCTTCTTTAATTTGGGCTTGTTTCAGCACTACTGCATCTATTGTTAGTTGATGTTTGCAGCCGAGAGTGTTCCTGATGCATCCCTTTTGTTCTTCAACGATGATTCCATTAGTTTCACAATGTTGGTATATTTTATCGAATATTACAGAAGTTTATGCAATACTGGTCCAGCAGGTCCATGTATTGTTCAGCAACTTTTTTAGCTTTTTATTTAATTTATACATAAATATAAAATAAACTAAATTATGATTTTGTTATAATTTAGAAAATGAGAATGCAAGTTAGTAATATTCTAACAATATAATTAGGACGAAGGGTAAAATGTACACCAAAGGTCAAATTTTTATTAATGAATTTCCATTTATGATTGTTTGAAATGAATTATGATTATTACGAATTGCCGACCGTTACAGGTGAAAGATATATCATGAATATAAAAATAGCCCTGACTCATATTTTATACGATATTTTCAACAAAAGTGACAGTAAGTAAATTAACAAAAGCAACAATAACAACAAAAGTTATTTACACAAGCGATAAAATCCAAACATAATTAATTACCCACCTCCATAATAAATGTCTGTTTACATGGCACTCAAAGGAAATAGCAATCGGATTAAAGCATATCCCAAATTACGACCTATTTCAGCAATTGGATTAAACGAACTCGCACAACTTTCTATGACAGTTTATTAAAATTCTATTTCAATTTAAGGGGTCCATACTCATCAATATTGTAACCGTCCGGACGTAATGAATTTTTTATTACATTCATTTACAATGTGGAGCAACGAGGCGTTCCTTCGACAGGTGTTCAAATTTCGGACAGGTCCTTTGTCCTTATTGAACTTATTTGGCCTACTTTTTAATAGTACGAAGACTTATAATTTACTACAGAATAATTTAATGGTTCCTTTTATATAAAAAAAATGTAATGTTATTTGTAAATATTTAAATTCAAAGAAGGAGAAGAATAATGTATATGCAATATTATGCTATATGCTAGACAAAAAGACTAGACCGACAAGATTAACAATCATATTTCTAAAACTTAAGATAGGAAAGTGGTGAGATGGAAGTAACGTGGGAAGTTAGCCAATGCTCTGTCCTGGGACCCACTTTATGGAATATTTACTACGACGGTGTCTTTAAAATGGAAATGCCAAAAGAAGTAATCATCATAGGGTACGCAGATGATAAAGCGTTGGTCGTTTAAAAAATTAAACAAACAACGGAAACGGCGATCAGCAAAATACAACAATGGATGGATATGAAAAAACTGAAACTGGCCCCAGAAAAAAAACGGAGGCCGTAATGATAGTCGGAAGACGGAAATGACATAGAGACGATGCCTTCGACAAAATATCTTGGGGTATATTTTAAACACGCCTTAGGCAGCAGTTAACAAGAGAACAGACTAGAGAACAACACGTTGTAGCACTCTGTAGTTGAATATCAAAATAAAGTTAAAGTTGAGTTATTCTGCATTTTTTAATAAAACAATTACAACATGGCGCAGTCGGCAAGAAAATAAAATATAACGAAGCATATAGATGCACGACGTGTAAAAAAAAGTGTGTCCAAGCAGAGAACCGCGTGAAACCTTTTGAAGTTAGACAGAGAAATAAAAAATGGAATTCATTAAACAACCAAAGCCAATGGTAATGTCCGGAGATTTAGGAAATAACTGAAGAAAGTTCAAAGATAATTATAATATTTATATGCCAGCATCAGGATGTGTGGAGAAACAAACAGAAGTGCAAGCAGTAGTGCTCCTCCATTGTTTGGGCGAAGAAGCAAGAGAAGTTCTGGATACACTGGAAATAACTACAACAGAGAAGTCAGAACCAACAGTACTAATGCAAAAAACTAATGCCAGTGTAGAACGCCACAAGTTCAACACCTGTTTTCAAGAGCCAATTAATACTTTTGACATGTACCTGACAGAAGTGAGACAAATTGCAGCAAATTGTAGGTTTAATACCTTAAAAGATAGTCTGATATGCGACCGCATAGTGTGTGGTATAAGAGATGAGCATGTGAAAAATAGATTATTACGAGAACATGATCTCAAATTAAATAAAGCAATCGAAATCTGCAAAGCAGCGGAACAAAGTGGAGTACACATGAAACAGATACAAGAAAATAAAAATATAGAAGTCGTAGTTGTGCGAGGGAGACATTTCAGAAAATATGCACCACAAAGAAGCAATACAGAACACCATCAAGGATCGGAACACCAGCCGTCTCAGACAACAAGCAGAAGCAACTATACCGACAATCAACATCAGAGTCAAACAGTTGCCGGGCAGGCAGACAACAAACTCAAAAAATAATAACCAGTGTTGCAGTAGATGCGGCTACAAGCATGGTCCTAGGCAATGCCCAGCATACGGTAAAATTTGTAGGAAGTGCTGGAAAGCAAACCATTATGCTACAGCGTGTAGAGCTAAAGACATAAATATATTAGAGAGAGATAATTGGGAACTAACTGGAAACGAATTAGTGAATGATTACGTGTTAGGTTCTATTGAATCTGCAGAAACACTAACAGTAGGTGCAATCAACAATGATTGGTTTGTCGAATTAAACTTAGTAGAGTGTAACAAAAAAGTTCAATTTAAAATAGACACAGATGCTCAAATAAATATCATACCTTGCACGTATACCTGAAGTTAGATTTAAAAAAACTGTAAACTGAGTAAGAATAATATGATTCTGAGAAATTATGAGGGTTCAATATTAAAAGTTAGGGGAACTTGTAAATTATATGCAGTAGATGATAACAATAATTGTGCTTATTTAGATTTTGCAATAGTTGAAACTGTAGAGACATCATGCCCACTTTTAGGTGTCGAAGCTATTATAAGCTTAAATCTGGTCACCTTAAATCAGGTCAACACTGTTAATACTTTTGGAAATTTGAATACAGACCAGCTCATTAATAAGTATGCAGATCTGTTCACAGGTCTTGGTAAAATTGTAGCTCCAACATGCAAATTTAAATTAATTGAAAATTATGATACTATTGTAGTCCCTTGTAGAAAAAAACCAGTTAGATCGTCTAGAGAGAGAACTCAAGAAAATGTTGGATGACGAAGTAATATAGAATTACGAAGTAATATAGTAAACAAACCAAATAACCAGTTACGTATTTGTTTAGACCCACAGGGCCTAAATAAAGCAATATTTCTGGAATATTATAAATTACCGACCTTTGAAGATCTGAACCATGATTTAACAGGCTCCAAATATTATACAACATTGGATGCCAATAAGGGTTTCTGGCAAATAGAATTGGAAGCAGAAACCTCACTTTTGCTTTCAACTTTCACTCAACATTCGCGACTCCATTCGATATAGATTCTTACTACCCTATGGACTATGTAATGCACCTGAAATCTTCCATCGAATATTTAGTGAAATCTTTGTTGATATTCCAAGAATCAAAATTATTGTAGATGACCTGATTATATATGCACAAAATGAACATGAGCATGATCAAATTCTGCAAAAGCTTTTAGATAGAGCAAGAGAGAAGGGTGTAAGATTCAATAAAGATAAATGCAAATTCAAACAAAATCTGGTGAAATATGTAGGACACATATTAACAGAACAGGGAATAAAACCGGATGATTACAAAACTGAAGCAATTCGGAAACTTCTAACACCTACAAATAAAGAAGAATTTTGGCAGATTTCTCGGTATGGTAACATACTTAGCTAAATTTATACAAAACTTATCTACTTTAACATTTAATTTAAGACAACTAATGCAAAAAAATGTAGAGTGCTTATGGTCGTCAGTACATAGTAAAGAATTTGAACAATTAATAATAAAAATATCAAACGAACCAGTATTAACCTACTTTGACACGAGACGACAAACAACATTATCAGTAGACAGTTCAAGTAAAGAAATAGGTGCAGTTATAATGCAAATCAGTAAACCAGTAGCTTATTCCTCGAAATCACTAATAGATATTCAAGTGCGTTATGATCAAATCGAAAAAGAGCTCTTAGCCATAGTTTTTGGTTGTCAAAGGTTTCACCAATATTTATATGGTAACAAAATTATATTGGAGACAGATCACAAACCACTGGAAGCTATTAAAAAAAAACCCCTAAACAAATGTCCCTTACGCTTGCAGCGTTTACTCATAAGTTTGCAACCATATGATTTAATGGTAAAGTATAAACCAGGAAAATATTTGTATATAGCAGATAGCTTATCGAGATCTAGCTATGATGACATAAATTTTAACATTAATGAAAATGAGATTGAAGCTCAAGTCAACCTGATTGATTATTCAAATATTAGCATACAGAAATTTAATGTTTTAGCAGAGGAAACAGGAAGAGACCAGCAGCTAATTGAACTTGCACGAGTGATTAGGGAAGGTTGGCCAAACACAAAAAAAAAACGAATCCTTTAATACATTCGTATTGGCATTGCAGACACGAACTGGTGGTGATGAAAGGGGCAATCTTTAGAAACGAACGGTTAGTAATTCCTAGTAAAAAAGCGAGCTGACATATTAAATAGGTTACATTGTAATCACTTAGGTGTTGAAAAAACTCTTCTAAGAGCAAAAGAACTAGTTTACTTTCCATTTATGACTAAACGAGTCACGGACTTGGTAAAAAATTGTCCAGCTTGCTTGACCTTCTTAAATAGTCAACAGAGGGAAGCTATAATTAATAGAGAAACAGCCACTAGACCCTGGCAGATAATATCAGCAGATTTGTTCACATTTCAGGAGAAACAATATCTTTTAATAGTTGACACCTTTTCAAAGTATCCTGAAGTATGTTGCTTAAACGGGAACACCACCAGTGACATTGTAATTAGAGGATTCGGTCCTGGGATCCCGAAGACCGGGATCCCGATCATATTTTAGTCCCGAAATTTTTGGGATTAAATTCAATGAATCCCGGGGTTTTCGGGACTAATATATTTTTTATATAAGTCAATAAAAATGTGGTGAAACGAAACGCACTTACTTTCATTTGACGTTAAACGTCAAAATTTGCCGGCCATCTTGTTTACACAGCTGATTGCGTTTGTTTCTGCTAACGACCGGTGTCGGATTAAGTATATGTGTAAAATAGTGTAAAAATTACGCTCCAGATCGTGTAAGTATTGATATTTATATTGTTAATTGGTGATAAACAATTAATTTATTAAAAAAACAACAATGCATTAATGTGTATGAGTAAATATAGATGAAAAACAGCGAATGTTTTTTCTGTTGATCTAAGAAGTTATGTTTATGTTGTACATAGATTTAAATGTTCTTTTCTTTTTTGTTTAGGTTTAAGAAGTAAACAATGTCACTCTCCAAGAAAAGTTTTTATGTCAAACATAAAAAAGATACCTTAAGTCAGTGTGGAGTCATTTTTTAGTCGACAAAAGGGGTAGCTCAGCACAATGTAAGCGTTGTTTAGCTATTTTAAGAACCTTAGGAGGATCAACCAAAGGCCTACATACTCATCTATTTTCAAAACATTCCGTAAAAGTAGATTCTGCTAAGGCATCTTCCTCAACGAGCCAAAATAATGAAGGACCACCTTCGAAAAGAAAAATGACGTCAGTCGCCGACTATTTTGTGAAATCTGATACTCTTGACGATGTTTTGGCCAGTATGACTGCGCTAGATGGTTTTCCTTTTAGCGTATTTGTGACATTAAACGATTTAAGATCGTTACTGTTAGCAAAAGGGTACTCAGACTTACCTAAATCTGCTTCAACAATCCGCAACAGAGTACTAGACTATAGTGTAAAGATATAAAAACAAATAACAGCTGAACTATCTACATTGAAAAAAAGGACAACGATTTAGCTAAGTTTTGACGAATGGACTTCTACCTCTAATAAGAGATATATGAATTTAAATATTCATTCAGTAAACAACAATGGAATTTGGGACTTATTCGAATTGATAAATCGCTGAACGCCGAAACTTGAGTTCATACTTTAAAAAAGCGGCTTTTGGAGTTTCATATCTCATTAGATACATATATTGTGGCAATAGTGACTGATGGTCCGATGAAATCTGATGATGAAATGTAATGCTGAAGGTTGGAAAACTTGTTAATGCAGAACACCAAGTTTGTTTTGCACATGGTATTCATTTAGCCGTTTGTGATTTATTGTATAAAAAGACACCTGTAAATGAGACTAACAGTGATGATATTGATGACTCGGATGATGATAATGAAGAACTAGACTCAGGATTAGTCATTGAAACTGGAAATGGTCGGGATTTGACTTATGATGATCAAAATATTAATGAATTAGTAAAGAAAGTTCGTAAAGTGGTTCTTATTTTCAAAAGAGCATCCTTGAAAAATGATACAATACTTCAAAAATATGTTAAAAAAGAACATGGAAGAGAGCTTAATTTACTACTCGACTGTAAAACGCGTTGGAACAGTCTCTTTACAATGCTGGAGCGATTTGATCTTTTAAAAACTAGCGTAAAAAAGGCACTTATTGATCTTAATAATCCTGTACCATTTGAAGAGTCAGATTTTCAACTCATTAGTGAGATAATCAAGGTATTGGCACCAGTTAAATTATCTGTAGAAGCACTTTGTCGTTCTGATGCCAATTTGTGCACGGCGGATGCGACACTCAAGTTTCTTTTTCAAGAATTGCGTGACAATGACTCAATTTTGGCTTCTAAATTGAAGACACATTTATTGAACCGCTTGAAAGATCGTCGACGAAGTGAGTTAAGTGGAATATTAAACTATCTACAAAATCCTCATACTGAGAAGACTGAGTTGGAGACTGATTGTGATGTAAAGGAGTTATTTTCAAGTCCAAGCAAGATGACTATAAAAAATAGATTATTTTGTTAACTGGGAAAATTGAAAATAGTGATAATGAAGAAAATGACATGAACATTGAACCCACGCAGACAACTAGTAAAACTGATTTAACATTAAAAGAAAAGCTTCAGAACGAAATAGAAAACAGTATGAAAACTATAAATCCTGAAGCATATAAAGAAACTGATGTTTCTAAGATCATTAAACAAGAAATGAATCTTTATGAGGCTAGTTCCACACGAGCTTATAATTTGGAGAAGGCTTATAAAAATTTATTGAAGATTCCTCCAACTTCCACCGAGCCTGAACGCGCGTTTTCCGCTGCTTCATATTTGTGCAACAATTTAAGAAGTATGCTTTTGGATGAGACGTTGGATGCGTTGTTATTTCTTAGATTTTATTTTCGTGGCTTAAATAAAAGTAAATTATAGTTTCTGGTCTATTTGATTTAAAATTTGAGTCCTATGAACATTGATCTCTTTTGACAAATTTTAAGAAGTTGATTTTTTTAAGTTTATTGTAAAATAAAATAAACAAACTAAGCAATAATTTTTTACACTATTTTATAAGGGCCTAGTTTGTTAATTTTATTAGAAGAAATTATAATTTTGTTTTGTTTTTGTAGATTTAAGTAAAGATTTAAAATAAAAGGTTGATTTTGATATGTTTTACTTTCTTTTTGCTTCCACTTTCTATTAACAATACAATCCCGGGACTATCCCGGGATCGCGGTATTAACTGTTGATAATCCCGAAATCCCGGGACTAGAAATATCGACCGGGATCGAATCCTCTAATTGTAATACATCATTTCAAATCAACATTTGCGAGACATGGGAAACCAGATTTGTTATATACAGATAATGGCTCACAATTTGTGAGCTCTAAGTTTAAGACATTTACAAAAACATGGGAAATATCACATCAAACAAGCACACCTCGATATCCACAATCCAATGGATTTGTAGAAAGGCATGTTCAAACAATTAAAAAATTGCTAAAGAAGGCTAAGTTTGATAATAAAGATATGTACTTAACATTATTGGAATACCGAAACACGCCGATAAGTCTTGAATTACCTTCACCGGCACAATTATTATTTGGTCTCCATCTCAAAGGAATGGTACCCATCAGTAATAAATTACTTACTCCTAAGCATACAACGCGGTATACAAAAGTTCTTGATAAACGTCAGAAAAATAAAAAAAATAATTGAAAGTATTGATATTGATGAGTATATGATCGTCAGAGTGAAACACTTAAACCTTTGAACGTCAATGATCACATCATGTTACAAAACCCACAGACCAAAACATGGGAACCATCAAAAGTGATCTAAATTGATGAAACTAGACCAAGATCATATATAGTAGAGACCAACCAAAATCCTGTCATCAGGAATAGACGCTTTATAAAGAAGATTGATAGAGAACTTCCAAACAATAGATTTAATGATCAAGGTCAAATTCTAGATCCTGATCTAGAAAATGTTAATCAAACAGATAAGGAAGAAGATACTAGTCCTATTACTGAACCACATGTGATGATTGATAATAGTGATAGTATTTCAGAACAGACCAAAGTAAATCAAGGAAGGGATAATTACAATAAAGTCATTCAAACACGGTTAGGTCGTGAAAAACCGTCGTACCTTGATAATTATGTTTCTTAAATAGTCTGAATAGAATAGAAATAGAATGTTATATTTACTTTGTATTTAATTATTTACTTATGTTTCTTGAGAACAACACGTTGTAGCATTCTGTAGTTGAATATCAAATTAAAGTTAAGTTATTCTGCGTTTTTTTAATAATCAATTACAACACTGACGTCAATTGTGTATTCTACACTACTATACGGAGCACCGATCTGGTAAAAGGCGATCAAATTAAAAAAATATAAAAACATAATAACGAGAGTTTAACGCAAACTACTAATCAAAATAGCACAGGCATATCGGACAGCCTCTACCGAAGCGCTACAAGTCATAACGGGAACAACACCTATAGACCTCATAATTGAAGAAAGGACCAAAATATACGACGCAGGACCTGAAACCAGAGGACGAGAAAGAGATAAAATAATAAATAAATGGCAGGAAAGATGGGATAGTCACTCGCAAACAGCCAGCTGACAGAGGGAAACATGGAGAAATAACACACTATACAACACAAGCCTTATCAGGACATGGGAACTTCCAAAAGTATTTACCTAGATTTAAAATAATCTATTTGCAGAACTGCCGCTTCTGCGACGAGGAGGACGATGCGGAGCACACGATTTTCAATTGCCACAAATGGGAAAAAAATAGAAGGAACCTTACGTCAAAAATCGCAAGAACTTTAACGAGGGAGAACATCATGCTGGAAACACCTGACAATTGGAAGGATATCGAGGCAACCATAAGAGAGATTATCGAAAGCAAAGCCCAAGACGAAAGGGATAATAGAAATAAAGAAACGGGACATTCTGAAAATCCTACGCCCCAAGTAATACTTGACGCTCTCCGGGGTGTAAGGAATAGAATTGAGGGTTTTTTAATGGGTAGTCTAGCCACCAAGGCGAGTAGTCCCACACTCCCCAGAGCAACTTGGAGCACTGGGCGCTGTACGTAAATGTATTTTACCCCTCCTCCCGAAAAAGAAGGTTATGTATAATTCACTGAACAACGCCTTCACCCAACTAGCCCATAAGGAAAAAAGAAATAACCAGCAAATCAAAAATTATTATCAATATTCAAAAGTATTTTTAAACCCGTATTAACTTACGTAAGCGAGAGCTGGGTGTTATCCAAACAAACAAAAAGCAAAATTCAAGCAATGGAAATAAGGTACCTACAAGGAGTGAAGGGGATTACTCGAAGAGATAGTATCAGAAACGACATAGTAAGAGAAGAACTAAAACTAGAACCCATCATAGAAACCATCAAACGGCAACAATTAAAATGGTTTGGTCGCTTAGTGAGGATGAAAGAAAAAAGATTAACAAAACAAATATAAGCGCAGAGCAAGGGACATACCAAGAAAATATGGGATGAGGCTGCGACGGAAAGTTTAAGAGAGAAGGGACTGACGTGGAACGAGGGGAAAAGGATGAGTAGTAAGGACAGAAAAGAATGGGCTAGACTAGTCCACAATTAATGTTAGTTAGATATCAATTTCAAAAAATGTCAATAAACGCCGAGTTATCTACCACATTTTAAAAATATCACCTAAAATTGCCTCAAATCCATTAAATATTTATACACGTGCTGCTTAAACAACTATCTTTTTGTGTGGTGTCTGGATACTCTGGATGATAATGAAATAAAATCATGTTCAGTGTTTTTTATGCAAGGTAATTAAACAACCAACAAAAAAGGCAGAATCCCCTTGTTTCTCTTGCGATAATTGCCTAAATCTCATTTGTACAGAATGTTCTGAACTAACAGCATTTGAAATAAAATGCATGCCACTACATACACGTACATTGAAATTTAATTGTAAAAAATGCAGAAACAACGAATATATTGAAAGTTTGCAATACATTATAAAAGATAAGGAAGAAATAACAAATAATAAGAACGATATTATAAAAATGCTGCAAGATAAACTTAGCAACTAAGTGTCAGAAAGTAATTATATAGCAGGCTGTAAAACAGAGATCAAACAAATTTTTTAATATAGGTCTTCAAAATACTCCTAAGACTTTGAAAGATGTGGAAACAACTAAGAACGAAATTATAAATACTATTAAAAATTGGCATTATAAGTTTGAAATCTACGAAATCTGGATCAGTCATTATCAAATGCAAAAACAAAACAGAATTCCAAGTAGTTCTAGAAAAGGAAATAAAAAATAAAATGGAAAATATGTATAATATAGAAACATAAAAAATGAAGAAACCCTGGATTAAAATACCAATGCTTCAACAAAATCTACGAAAAGAAGAAATTGAAGCCGCTATTTTACAACAAAACAACAAAAAGCCTTTTGAAATTGAAATTACATTTATCAAAAAAGGTAAAAATAACCAGTCAACAGTTTTTGGAGAATGTTCACCATCTACCGTTGGGAACGTTGCTCTATTTTTGAAGATCTCACAATCCGACGTTGTTTCAAGTGTCAAGAGTTTTATCATAAAAAACTAAATTGTCCTAACAAACTAACTTGCCCTTTATGTAGTGAAGAGCATGAAAAAGAAGACTGTCCAAAAATCAAAAAAGCATGTGGAAATTGTGTCAAATCTAATAGTAAGTACAAACTGAAAAATAGTGTTGACCATTACTCGGCAGACATTAATTGCCCAACTCTACAGTCCCATATCAAATTATCACAAAGTAAAATCAGCTACTCTAATTAATGGTACTTGTCAATCAAGATACTGTCTTAGAATATTTAAATGTAATAGAACAAGGCCACCTGGGAGAATATGTAGAAAAATTTTGTATTAACAAAAAACAAACTGCTTAACATTACACACTTTAATATTCGAAGTGCACACAAGAACTTCGACGAGTTCTTAGCACATTGAAACATATAACTTAACCTGTGACATATTTGTCTTAAGCGAGTGCTTTAAAAATGTATCTATAAATCACCTTAATATACCAGGCTACACAACTATATACAATGATGGTGATTTTAATAGAAATGATGGAGTCTTAATTTTGATAAAATCAAACCTCATTTACAAAATTTCAAATTACAAACTAACTATATGTAGTGTCTCACTATGTATTATTAATTTAACGATTAATAATATATCTTGTAGAATAATTGCTCTATACAGGCCTATCCCAACTAACTTGATCTCTGATGGTGACATCAACATTAATTTATTATTTGAAAATGTGTATGTTGATAAATACCTCTCTATGCTATGGATTTATGCCATACATATTGAATCCTACAAGAATTACTCCTGAAACGGAATCATGCATTGATCACATTTTCCTTAAAAAACCTAAAACTAATCAAAACTCGACTTTTAATTCATATATACTGATATACAATATTACTGACCATTATGCAGTCTCTCTAAATATAGATTACACATCAAGAAAACCAAAAATTCAGTATAATAGAAAAAAATTTACAACAAAAATCGATTATAAAAAGTTAGAGAACCTGTTAACCCTAGAGCAAGAAAGCTGGGATGTAATATTAAATGAAAGTGATCCTCAACTCGGGACTGATCTCTTCTTGAATAAATTTAATGACATTATCGATAATTCCAAAAGCACAAAATTTTCATCAAAAAAACACGTATTAAAAATAAAACCGTAGATAACCGACGGATTAATTGTATCAATAAGAAATAGGGACAAATGAAAGAATCAACTAACCAAGCACTTCTCATATGAATTGGAATTAAAATACAAAAACTATAGAAATAAACTAAATAAATTACTGAATAAAACAAAAAATAATTACCTTAAACAAATTATCTTAAACAAATCAAAAACAATATAAATGATAAAAAAATAATCTATCAACTGATATCAGAAGCTACCAATGAAAGAAATAATAATAAAAAATTCTTACAGATTGCTGATAAAGATAGTATTTTACATTTAGTGATAATAAATTACTGGAAAATTGATTACTTCAGTAACATCGGCCTAAATATGATAAAAGATGTAGATACTTCATTAACAATCAATGAAAATATTGAAATTAATCCAAATTCCATGTTTCTTAATCCAATAACAGAAAATGAATTGATAGAGCATATATGTACATTAAAAAAAAATTTCGCCTGGCATAGATGGAATATCTACGGAAATAATTAAAGAAAGCCACCTATATATATATATATATATATATATATATATATATATATATGTATATATATATATAAATATATACATATGTATATATATGTATATATGTATGTATATATATATATATATATATATATATATATATATATATATATATATATATATATATATGTATGCGTCTAACGGTTGACCCGCACGGACGCATATATCTCTTGAGAATGGCGAATGTTAGTTCGCCAAAACATCGAGAATCCGGTTCTTTTCAGAGCCAACCCTCAGTATCAACGCGGAATCCCCGAGAAAACAATACAACACAGATATCTATCCGTGAAAACCTCAAATACAACATATATATATATATATATATATATATATATATATATATATATATATATATAAATACAACAAATATATATATATATATATATATATATATATATATATATATATATATATATGTTGTATTTGAGGTTTTCGCTGATAGATACCTGTGTTGTATTGTTTTCTCGGGGATTCCGCGTTGATGCTGAGGGTTGGCTCTGAAAAGAACCGGATTCTCTATGTTTCGGCGAACTAACATTCGCCATTCTCAAGAGATATATGCGTCCGTGCGGGTCAACCGTTAGACGCATACTGTTAGACGCATACATATATATATATATATATATATATATATATATATATGTATATATATATATATATACATATATATATATATATATATATATATATATATATATATATATATATATATATCGTGGGCGCGCGTGCAAAAGGGGATATGTCAGAAAACGAGAATTTTGGGAAATCAAAACAGAAAGTTTGATGTCACCTCCAAAATCTAATACATTTTTTTTCCAAGCAATTTTTGCCTTTATATTTTCCTGATTTCATTATAAATCATGTAATAAAATGGCTTCTGAATATTTTCAGCCGATTTATAGTAATTTAGTAATAAAGCAAACTGATTAAAAATAAATTGAATATGTTTAATTGGTTTTCCTTTTAAACACAATTCGTACCAAACCTTTCTTCCTTCAAAAAATTATATATTTTTGAAATAAAACGATTTCAACATAAAAACATAATTTCTATAAAAAATAAGTAAAATATTCCAGAAAAAGAAAATAGAAATAAAGATTTATCCCGATTTATTTACCCCAATTTATGTAAATTTTATTAGACAAAAAAGATTTGAACATTTATTTTAAATTAATATTAAAACTATTACTATTATAATATTGTACTGTATTACTTATTGTTAGTTATTCAGTTACACTGTCGCTTGCCAATCATCTACCTGAGCCCTCTTGTTCTTTTTCTTTAGCTTCTTTCCATTGTTGCTTTTAGCTACTTTTATGTTTCTATAATTCTCCTTGAAGATGTTCGAGATAAATGGCAGCTATAATCTATCAGATCTTTCTTTTTTTCAGCTGAAATTGGAAGTGGCTGTGATAAATCTTTGAGTTAATTTTGATCGTTTTCCTTTTTTAGAAAAACTCAATGTTCTAAAGCTGTCCTCGTCGTCAACAGAATAATTAACAAGAAATGAAGGACCCATCGTTTTCAAATATCTTATCCATCTAATTTGTCTCCAGTTGATTTTATTATTTTCGACGTCTGTTTTACGCAATGATGATTTTAGTAAATCTGAGTAAGAAAAAAATCTTCTTGAGCCATCTCTGTCACTACAAAAGGCTTCTTTTTCCCTGCAACTCTTATAAGTTGAGCCCAGTCTCGCGGGTGTTCGATTGACGGGGCATATTTCTTTTTCAATTTCTCAATGACGCTGTGGTCCGTGTCACATTCCATTTGTGAGTGTCCAGGAACAAGAAACTTATGATTTATTTCAATCAAGCTTTTTGATTTTTGTATTTCCGTTAAGCACATTGCAGCAAAGTGGGTGTTTCTATTCTGGCCTCCATATGTGTCACTGTACATTGTCAATGTCGCAATGTTTTCTGGAAGGTTTTCGATATAATAGTAAACACACGATGCAATTTCGTTTGCCCCTCTTGCTGCTATTGTCTCATTCCAAAGGCAACAATATCCTTGTGAGTTATTGCAGTCATGCACAGTCAAATTGAAAACCCATAACTGGCGTTTATAGAAGGAAATGCAGTTTTTCAGAATTGGGGTTGGCAGGCATGCCTGAAGATCAAAGGTATTTTTTGAGGGGTCGTTTTTGGAAATTTCTCTATCGTTAGCTTTTGAAGTGTATAATGCATACACTTCACAATCTGCAATCATTAGATGTTTTTCATATTTTTCTTCGGATACATGTTTTTTATTATCCGTATTGCTCATTTTAATTTCCATTTGTAGACGATCACAGGTCTGTCAAGTGTCTTTATTAGGTTGTTTAATGGAAAAATTTAACTTATGGAAAACTGAGGAGTAAATTTTTAATGATACTGCCTTGCTGCCTTCTATACGTTTGTATTCATTATACAATTCCTCAATAGTCAAATGAGGAAGCAAATACTTTTTTCGTATCTCTTCTTGTATAGTGGCTCTCGTAGGCAGGAATGGTGGTTAGATTCTGACTAAATGCGGCCAATCTATCGTCAGATGTCTTGTTCCATGGAACTGAACTTCCACTGTTATCTCTATGTACCGCCTCCCGATGAACGTTTTTTAGCTACAATCATTTCAACAAACTTGTTTGTTATTGCAAAATATTTTAACAAATCTGCTTTACAAATTGGATAGGATATTCCATTTATATGAACTTTATATCGTAAAGAAACTTGTCTATGGTGAAATCTATTAGGGTCCTGAACTTTTGATCGGGAAGCGACTTTCTCAGATATCTCTATTAATCCTGATATGTACATGCGTTTATCATAAGAATCTAAAGCATAGTACTCATTGAATAAGATTTCTGCGTCTTCAGCAGTAATTCTTTCTGCACATTTCATTCTGCATGGTCCAAGCTTAGATAATTTCTTTGTTTCTATTATCTTTCCCTTCTTAGTGATATATTCTTTAACATTACACATTGCATCTTTTCTATTCCTCCTACTTTCCTGGTGTCTCCCTTTAAAAAACGTTTGCTATTCCGAAAAGCTCTGGTTCTAATCACAGCATTTTGTAGCAGCTGTAGCACACAACTGCAGTTTTCGCCTCTTGATCTGCATTTTCAAATGCTATAACCTGGTTCATATCTATTGAGGACACCTCCATTACCGGATGTTCTACCTCCATGGCTACACTTTCTAAAACAGCATGATTAGTATGTGTCTCAATAACTGCAACATCACTATCAGGATAATCAATTATATTCTCGTTCATGTTGACGTTCTTTAACCAACCTAACCTAAATCAATGACAGTTTATTACAGCAGAATGTTATATATCTATGAATGAACATATAGACCTTAATCAATCTGACCACGATAGGAAACCTCCATAACATTACATTCCTAGAATGACTTATCCCCTTTTGCACAAACAACATTGGGGCAAGTCCAAATTACCTCCTAATTCACAACCAAATTAAATATGATTGGGTCACATTTGACTTGTCTCCTCTTGCACAATGATGGAGAAAGCTTTTTTCTTTGTAATGATGATAAAAACGCGCTTTTGAAAAAAATGATTATTCAATTTGATTATAGAAAAGGGACACGTTCCTACACAGTTCAAATCCTCTATAATTACACCAATTCATAAAACTGGCGATAAAAAAAAAAGTAATTACAGACAGCATTTTCAAAAACATATTAATTTCAAAATTTTCACATTTCAAAACATTATAAACAGCGTTTTCAAAATTATGAAAAATGTCTAAAAAATCGGTTAGTACAATTTTTTGATAAAAATAAAATCATAAATAATTACCAATATGGCTTTCGTGCCGGTATATCTACTATCGATGCCATGTGCAATGTCATCAAAAGTATTACAGAGGGACTTAATGAAAACAAAAAATGCATTGCAGTATTTTTAGACTTGGCAAAGGCATTTGACACTATTGATCATACAATACTTCTGAACGTATTGGAGCGTTATGGTATACGCGGTGCAGTGTTAGATGTCTTTCGCAGTTACTTAACTGATCGGGAACAATGGGTGAAAATAAATGATACAGTAAGTGACACTACAATTATAAAAATGGGTGACCCCAAGGAACTGTACTAGGTCCAATACTTTTTCAAACATATATAAATTCATTACTCGAGTTAAAAGTAAAGGCGAGAATTATATCTTACGCTGATGATACAGTGGTTCTCTTCAGTGGAAATACATGGTCGCAAACAAAAAATTATGTTCAGTCAACCATGGAAACAATTAATAAATAGATGTGTAAATATCGTCTTTCACTTAATGTTAGTAAGACACACTATCTAGCCTTCTCTATAACAAAAACAAACAGACCAAATTTTTGCAGTATTAAAGTCCCAGGTAGTGATGGGTCAACTCGATTTTTTAAACCGGGTTAACTCGAGTTAAGGATAATTCGAGTCAACTCGATTTTCGATTTACCAACTCGAGTTGATACGCTGCTTCACCGACCGACTAATCGGTTCGGCACCTTTACGATCATGGTCAACGGCGTAAACGCAATATTACGTGTAGTGTAAAGTAAATATTTTCTACATATTGTTGTGGAAGTTTACCGGAATAATGCCAGGTCCTAGAAAAAGATCAGTGGTGTGGGAAGTGTTTAGTTTACCCATTGACGGAAAAGTAAAATGTAAAACATGTTCTAAGACATAAATATTCTGGAAATACAACCACATTGATAAATCATATTAAAAAGAAACATCCCAGTGAAAACATTGGCTTGATGGCGCTCGATAGTAAGTAATACAATAAAATCAACAAGTCAATTTCAAAAATCAATTTTAGATGAATCGGCGATGCCTGTTCCGGTTTCGTCAAATGATGTCGAACCTCCAACAAGAAAATTAAAACAAAGCCGTTTAAATTTGAATCTATACAATAAATCTGTGCAGAAATCTGGGGACGATGCCCTAATGCATATGATAGTGAAAGATTACCAGCCATTAAAAAAATCGTTGAAAATGAAGGTTTTCGCAAATTTACCACAACATTAAACTCCGAGTACGAAATTCCATCTAGAAAAAAACTTACAAAAATGATTGAAGAAAAATATGACTTAGAGTCCAGAGCTTACAAAAAGAGATTGGTGGATATTGAATACATTGCAATAACATCTGATATTTGGTCCTCAGATAGCAATACAAGTTTTATAACTGTGACAGCTCATTTTATACAAAATGTAAAATTACATTCATTTGTTATTTCCACTTCAGAAATACTAGAAACCATACGGCTGAAAACATAGCAAATGCTATACAACTAGTATTGGATGATTGGAAAATAGATTCAAAAATAGTCTGCATAGTCACTGATAACGTTGCACCTATGAAAAAAGGCAATTAGTGAGATTCTTAAGAAACGAAACCATTTATGTGTTGCTCATACACTTAACCTTGCTGTCAAAGACTGTATGGATAAAGAAAGGGCTGATTTAGAAAAGAATCTGGATAACAGTCAAAGTTACAAGTATTAAAAATGTGCCGTTCGATTGTTTCCCACTTCAAGCATAGCAGCAAGTCGTCCTATGCTTTACATGAAATGCAAAAACAAATGAATATGGATTTACTAAAAGTAAAGCAAGATGTTCGTACCAGGTGGAACAGTACTTTCTACATGCTGGAGCACTTAATCAAATTGAAGGTACCGCTTTCTGCTGTTTTACCTACATTGAATTTACCACCATCAAATTTAGTGTCTCATGAGTGGTTATTGGCTGAAGAAATGGTAGCGCTTTTACATCCTTTTGGACAGGTAGCTGTCATTTTATCTGGAGAAAAATGCCCATCCCTGTCTTGTACCTCTTGTATTTGGTCTCAGGAAGGCTGTAAACAGCAAAACTCCACTGACAGAGTCAGGCAAGTTGTTACAACAAATTCTTGACAATGTAGTAGAAAAACGACTTGGAATTTATGAAAATAATAGAACAGCAGCCATAGCTACCTTTCTTGACTCTCGATTTAAGAAAAGAGCATTCTTATTAGAAAGTAATGCTAAGAATGCACAAATGTGGGTAATAAATGAATACAGGACATAATATCAGTTTCAACAAATACCTCACATTTACGGGAACAACCATCAACTTCTACTGCTACTGTATCTAAATTGACCTGTTCATAAGATGACATTTGGGCTGTTGTGTATTAAAAAATAACAAAATCGAACCAAAAGTGTACTCCATATTCTTCTGCTGCTATGATAATAAAAAAGTACGTTGAAATGCCATATTTAGATCGCAAAAATGATCCACTTCAATTTTGAAGTGAAAAAGAAAGTTTTTATTTCCAGCATTGTTTAAAATGGCGAAAAAATACCTTTACTACTTTTTTAAAAATACCGGCTACATCAGTTCCCTCAGAAAGATTATTTTAGAAAGCTGGCATTTTATGCAATGAAAGACGAAACCGTTTAGCACCAAAAAG
This sequence comes from Phosphuga atrata, assembly GCA_944588485.1. Classification (NCBI taxonomy): domain Eukaryota; kingdom Metazoa; phylum Arthropoda; class Insecta; order Coleoptera; family Silphidae; genus Phosphuga; species Phosphuga atrata. Next base: position 19,439,796 of record OX155898.1, on the reverse strand, counting down.
AGTAAACCAAGAGTATATATATATCTATATATATATATATATATATATATATATATATATATATATATATATATATATATTAATATTTAGTATCATTTAACATCCATTACACATTGTGTATTTTTCTGCAAAAAAAAGTTTTTCTAGGAAAATTAATGGGCGAAAAATAAAATAGTTGGCTTATAAGTGCCAATTAAGACCAGGGGCGTCCAGAATCTAATTAAAAATAAACTTCATATTTTTCTGCTAACTCGGTTTGGATAACTCGGTTTGAAATCGGGTTACGCAAATTTTTAACCGGGTTAACTCGAGTTAACAAAAATACGAGTTTGCCCATCATTAGTCCCAGGTATGAAAGCGGAAGTTAAAGAAATGAACGAGGTCAAATATTTAGGCATAATTATCGACCAAAATTTAAGATGGGACAATCATATTAATTATCTAACAAAAAAGGTGAAGAAATTAATATATAAATTTTACCAACTACGACAGTTTTTAACAAAAAATCTTCTCATGTTGATTTATAAATCTCTGGTTGAATCACTTTTTCGTTACGGTATTCTGATGTGGGTGCAATGTATAAAAATTCTTTGAACAAAAACTGAACACAATACAAAACTATATACTGAAAATAATTTTGAAAAAAAAGATCTTTTCACACTAACCTTATATATACGGAACATATTGGTAATATCTGAACATTATATTTGCATAGTGTATGTATCCACATACACCACATGAAATAATAAGCGCTACAAAAATTCAATTCTTTCTGCAAAAACAAATCCGGGTGCGGATGTTGGATCAGACCACAACCCTATAGTGGCGAAGCTTAATATAAGACTAAAAAGAACCCAAAAAAAAAATAATGTATCTACATTAAATCGAGAACTACTAAAGGATAATCTCATTGTATCGGAGATAAAACAAGATTTCTATTATAGAGATCTAGTATAGAAAAACTATACGAAATCCAAGCCGAAACAAATGATACAAACTGTGATGCAAATGACGCATTACGTACGCATTCAAAAATAAAATACTACAAAATTCTTTTCCCACAGTTTATGCTACTAGAAGCACAACAAAAGAATTACTAAACACTCCAAGACTCAACAAAAATGTTTGTCATCGTTATTTAACTTACACGTTACCCAAAATTTGCAATATCCTACCGTTAAAAATAAAACATAAAAAATTATAAAACCTTTTCGCGAGAATCAAAAAAAATCATCTTTGAAAATTATTTTAAATTTATCACAATATTAGAACAACAATAGATAAACTAACAGGTGTTATATCACAATTTTGTACAATTACTTTCTGTACAGAAATATAAAATTAGAGTAATTAATTTTGCTTTGCAGCACAACACAAGTGTTAATTCACTTAGGTGCTAATCCGTACACAATGTACATCTTGTACTTCTTTATATATTATACAGTTGAATTTACCCCATTCAATCTTTAAACTTGTTATATTCTTAAAATTGTTAATTTTGTGTACAAATAAATAAATAAATAAATAAATATTTTTATAATACTGTACTTGCGTTTATATAGATTATTACAGATTAATTATTTATTATAGATTAACACCTAACGGTGAAAGGTTTGGACTAAAAAAAAAATCTCTGAACAACAAGTTATATAATATTTTTATATAAATAGCTTAAGCAATATCCAGGAAAGAAATGCACAAACGGGTTATATAGAAATTCAAAAAATGTAAAAATAGAGCCGGAACCTTATATTATATATACTAAATAAAAATTTAAAAAAATAAATATTAAATATACAAAGAACGGTATCATTTTGTAAACTTATTAAAGAAAAGGTATCATCCATACACAATTAATATTTTTTATGAAAATAAGCAATTTGCAACGAAATTGAAGGTAGTCATCATTGCTTTGATTAATTTATTTGAGAAAATGGAACACGAACATGAATGAAACTTTGACGTTATTGCCTCGTGAACTTGTTTGCCGACGCGGCGCTTTTTCAACCTTCAAATTTAAAGCACGAAATAAATATTGACTTATGGTAATTATATTTTGACTAGATACAATCAAGGTAAAATCAACAAAGTTAACAAACATAATATACATGCGAGAAATTTCGGGCTTGAAAATAAGTTTATAATGTTAATTTCCATATTTTGTTTGGCTTATTCATAGTTGTTATTTCATGTTTCCTATATACGAGTATACCATACCACTAGTAAATTGTTTTCAGTCAGATAAAATCTATTATAATTACTTTATAATTAATAAGTACGTTACTGCATATTTTGTTATTTCTGAAATTAGTTAATTGTATAAAATTAAATTATAATATAGTTTAATCTTGTTTATAAATTTTATAACCGAAAATATTTCGAAAACCCGAACTCAAAGTTCGGAGCTCACAATGAGTGGAGGAGGGTCTAATATGTATATGTCGTAGTAATAGAGTGAAATCCGTCAGATTGTGTAAAATCTAGTCATTGCATGATATGTCGGAAGTTCGTGAATTCTATTTTGTCCAACTGCAAGATATGACTAGGTAGTTCATGAAATCACTTCGCATATGTTTCTTTATTTAGCCCTTCAATAATAGGTCTGATAAGTAAGACAAGTAGCTTTAAGGCCGATTCTCATATACGCGACACTCATCTACGCGACGTTGCACAATGAACTGTCGCGAATTGTCACGTCGCTGCTAGGTATGCTCATATAAGGCTGATTCTCATATTCGCGACACACAGCTACGCGACGTCACACGAAATCGCCTGTCAAATAATGATTACATTGTTTTCAATTGGCACGTTCTCATTATGGCTACGCGACAGTTGCTAAAAGTCGGAATTCTAAAAGTGCGCTGTCGTTGGGATTATTTCGTGAGAATTCTTTTACGTTTTGTCGAACATCGCATGACGTTTGGAAAGTTTGTTTGTAATTCGAATGACGGATTGTGTCAAAAACGGCGTGTTTTTGAAAATAATTGGAATGAACGACGAAAAAGCAGAGAAATTGATCGCTCTTGTGGCTAATTATGTTGAACTGTATGACTTACAAAATAAAATTTACAGTAATCAACACAGGTTAGTAGATCTAATTTGATAAGAAATTTCTTTAAAATTAGATGAGACTCGTAGGTATAGATTCTTGTAATTGTTTGAAGAGAGTATGGAATTCTCCTTCTACTAGTTTTGTTCTTAAGATCCGATGCACCCAATATTTTATTTTCCTTTTCTTTTCTTTTAAATTCTCATTTCAATAACACATGGCTAAGACGAAAAAAACCATCATCGGAACTTGACGAACTTGACATTTTGAAAATATAACTTAACCTGAAATGTAGAGAAACTACAGATTTGACATTTGCAGCAAATAATCGCGTAGCTGACATGAGTGTCGCATATATGAGAATACCTAGTAGCGACGTTCTGAGCGACGCCGACGTGACAATTCGCGACAGTTCAATGTGGAACGTCGCGTAGATGAGTGTCGCGTATATGAGAATCGGCCTATATGCGACACTCAGCTATGCAATTATTTGCTGCAAATGTCAAATCTGTAGTTTCTCTACATTCAGGTTAAGTTATATTTTCAAAATGTCAAGTTCGGCAAGTTCCGATGATGATTTTTTGTCGTAGCCATGTGTTACGAAAATGAGAAATTGAAAGAAAAGAAGAGGAAAAGAAAATATTGGGTGCATCAGATTTTAAGAACAAGATTGCTCTTAATTTTTTTTTTTTTTTAATTTGTTCAACAATCAGAATATATAAACTATTTTTTCTATTCTATTAGCTGAAGTTATGATGATCGATTTGGCGTGATGAGGTGTCCTTTCAACGATAGGACCTCTGAGTACCGTTAAGGGTCAGTTGGCCAGCGTCTCTTGAGTCTTCTGAGGACTTGGTGTTGGGGAAGCGTGTTTATTAGTGAATTTGTGTGTGATTCTATTTTGTCTTGATGCTTTTTTCGTCTCTCCTTAATTTCTTTCGTCACAGGGGTAATTTGCAAGTCTTCTTGGATCATGTGGTTTGTTACGTACCATGGAGCGTTAGCAATTGATCTTAATATTTTAGCTTGGCATCTTTCCATGATCGCAATATTCGATTTGCTGGCACATCCCCAGAGTTCGATGCCATAAGTCCAGATAGGTTTAATGATAGTTTTGTATAAAAGTATTTTGTTGCTTAGCGTTAAACTCGAGTTTTTGCCGATGAGCCAGTTGAGTTCTCTATGTCTGAGATCAATCTGATTTCTCTTTTTGGTAAAGTGGTTCTTCCAATTGAGATTGCTGTCTAGATGTAATCCTAAGTACTTGACTGTCGAGTATTGGGGGATTTGTATGTTATTTAAATAAACTGGAGGAAATAGACCTTTTCGTAACGTGAATGTTGCATGGCAGGACTTAGTTTCATTGATTTTCTTTAACTTTCCACTTCTTTAACCACTTTTCCAGTAGATGTATGTAGTCTTGGAGATGTTTTATGGCAATGTTGGGGTCTGAGTGATTTGTTAGTACTGCTGTATCGTCTGCAAATGTTGCTATGGTTGTGTCTGCTGTTTCGGGTATATCTGAGGTGTACAACACATATAGTAGAGGACCCAATACACTGCTTTGTGGGACCCCAGCGTTTATGGGAAATGCTGCAGATACTTCTTCGTTGACTCTGATATACCTTCTGGAATTACCTTTTTTATTTTGTATAATAGCCCCTCGTGCCAGACTCTGTCGAATGCCTGTCTAACGTCTAGGAATAGTGCAGTGCAGTATTCTTTTTCCTCAAATGCGTTATTTATTTTATGGGCGATTCTGTGGCATTGTTGAACGGTTGAATGGTGCCGACGAAATCCAGACTAGTGGCTTGGGATCCAGTCTGCTGAGTTAAAGTCTGGGTCTATTCTTGTTGGTTACAATCTCTCCAGTAGTTACAGTAGAAACAACTGGCAGCAAGCTGATGTTACGGAGCTTGGATCTTTTCCTGGCTTTGGTATTAGTATTATCTCAGCAAGCTTGAAGATTTTAGGCCAGTACTGGAGTCTGAGGATTGCATTGAAGATGTATGTGAGCAGCACAATGCCTTTTCTTGGCAACTCTTTTAGCATTTTGTGTGTTATTAGGTCCGTTCCTGGTGCCTTCTTTGCACTTAAATGTTGGATCGCGCCTTTGATTTCATTGGGTGTGACTGGAGTCAGTGGCGGTTGGGGTTGTGTGTCGGAAGCAAGGTGTTCTGAAATTTCGTCGTCTTTATTATTGTCTGTTGGCTGGAATACCCCTGCTAAATAGGTTGACTTTTTCGTGATCGCTTTTAGACCATTGTACTTGCGTTGGTGATGAAGGTTTTTTAAGGGATTTGTTGGGTTTCCAGATTGAGTTATCAAATCTGTTCAGCCTGCCCAAGTAGTCCATGAATGATTCCGTTCTGTACTCTCTGAGTTTGGTCTTTAGTCTGTTACTGACCCGGTTCAAGCAGGTTTTATCGTGAGGGTTTCGGCTTCTCTGCCACTTGGCTCGAGCTCTTCTTTTTTGTGCCACTAATTTCTTAATTTCAAGTGGGATGTTGATTTCGAGGTGTCTATACTCTACTTTAGGAGTAGCTTGTTGTGCTGCAGTTTGCATAACTTCTTGTAGTTTGACAACAGTTTCGTCGAGTCTATCGGGATCTTTCAGGTTTATTTTTAGGTCTATAGTTTCGTTTAGGGCACTGCAGTAGCTGTCCAAATTGGTGTTTGCGTTGTGTAGCCTGGGGAGTGGTTTTCGGTGACTAGCTCTTGTGCTTATTGTCGGTATTACTGGAGAGTGGTCAGATGTTGAATCGTAGCTTGATGTTATGTCCGTGTAGGTTGATGATATTCCACTACTAATGAAGAAGCCCAGGAGGTCAGGAGTTTTGTTGGGATCTGACGGCCAATATGTAGGAGTTCCTGTTGACATGTACGAGTACTTCTTTTCATTTATGAGGTTGTATAGTTCTTCCCCCTTTGTAGTTGTTAGCCTGGAGCCCCACGCAGTATGTTTGCTGTTCCAGTCGCCTCCGGCAATGAATTTTGGTCCTAGCGTCTCGAATAACCGCTTGAAGTCATCTTGTGTTTGTGTTTTGGTGGACCGTATGCTGCTGTTATGACTAGGTTGTATGGTAGTGAGTATATTTTTATTGATGTCGCTTGGATTCTGTCAGATGCGAATTTTGGTAGAACGTCGTGCTGGATGTTTTGTTTTATTAAAATGGCTGTTCCCGCATGTGCGGTTTGGTCAGGATGGTTAGTGTAGTATGTGTTGTAGTAAGGAATTTTAATGTAGGATTTTTCTGTAAAATGGGTTTCACTTACTAGAAGAATGTCTATAAAGTTTTGTTTTAAGAACAGTATAACCTTATCTTTTCTTCGCGCCAGGCCGTTGACGTTCCATACTGCTATGCGAATGAATTTAGACATTACCCAGTTTGTTTACTAGCATTGTCAGCATGTTGAGCACCGTGCTATTTTGTTGGATAATTTGGTTGAACATGGCTTTGAATTCATCTAGGAATTTGTTGAGCACTACACTGGTAGATTCTTCGTTGTTGGTGGTGGCTTGTGGTGGATTGTTGATTGCTTGCGAGTAGCTTCTGTTGGGGTGTCTGGATGTCTGGCTGTTATAAATGATGTTTGGTTTATTTTGTTGTATACTGGGTCCAGTGTTGTTGTGGCTTTTGCGATTAAGTAGATTGTGATAAAATTCACAACCTTTATAGTTGGCCGGGTGGTTTCCTCCATAAAGAGCGCTTGTAGCTGGTGGTTCCTTAATTTTCTTGCAGCTAGCTGTGATGTGAGGACCTCCGCATTTTACGCACACTAAAGGTCTGTTGCAGTATGATTTTGAATATCCATACCTTTGGCATCTCGTACATTGTACGATATTTCTATTTTTTTTTTTTGGGGTTCAATCTGGATATTGCTATTTTGTAGTTTTTGTATTTTGTAGATGTCTTTGTTGTTGTCAGAGGGTTCGATGTCGACGAAAAAAGGTTTAGCGGCTCCTTCGTTACTCTGTATTTGGCCTTGGACCTTGTATCCGTGGTTGGATATTTCTTCTCTTATGTCGTCTGAGATGAATGAGTGGTGTAAATGCTTGATGACCACTGAACAGGCTCGTTCCTCTTTTGGTTGGTATGTGTGATGTATAATATTATTCTCTCTCATATATTTAGCTAGTATTCAGTAAGTTTCTGGGCTACAGCAGTTTATTTTTACTGTGTTATCTGCTTGACATTTGGTGGTGTATTCGTCCTCTTCTAGTATGTCTGACAGTTTTAATCTCATTTCTGGAAAATTGAGGACGCCGTACTCAAATATTGGTGGTGGCTTAGGTTTTTTTTCCTGTTTGTTATCATCATTTGTTTTTATTATTATCGTGAGAGGCTGTTAGCACACTAAATTTGTTGGACAGTGGCAAATTAGTATTTTTGTTGTTTGGGTTTTCTCGAGTTGTTCTTATTTTTCTGAGTTTTGTGCTTCTCGCAGAAGCTTGTTGCCACGGGTTTTCCTTGGATGGAGCCGTTTCTACGACTTCGTCGTTGGTGGTAGACATCATTCTAATAAGTGGTTGTTTTATCGGGTTATTCGGCTGTGGGGCGCGAACTACTGTTTGCATGTTTGTAAATTGATTGTTAAATCCAGGTCCGTTTCCAGTAGGGAACATTTTGTATCGCTAAATTGTATACTTTTTATCTTGTTGTATAGTTTTTTATCGTTAAACTGCGTTTATCTGTTCGAGAACCGGTCGTTCGCTGATAGTAAGCACTATAAATACGTCCTTACGGTTCGAAGTCTCGAACGAGAATGCTCTTAATTACAACAAGATTGGTCTATTTACGAGGCTCATTTCATTTTAAAGAAAGATTTCTACAAATTAGATCTTTACTTTGTTGATTACTGTAATTTTTATTTTGTAAGTCATACATTTCAACATCATCAGCCACAAGAGCGATCCATTCCTCTGCTTTTTCGTCGTTCATTCCATTCATTTTTGACACAATCCGTCATTCGAATCAAAAACAACCTTTCCAAACGTCATGCGATGTGCGACAAAACGTAAAAGAATGCTCACGAAATAATCCCAGCGACAGCGCGTTGAATTACGACTTTTAGCAACTGTCGCGTAGCCATAGTGAGAACGTGCCCATTGAAAACAATGTAATCATTATTTGACAGGCGATTTCGTGTGACGACTGCATTTAAGTATTTCTTGAAACATAAAATCGGTAAGTAGGTAAGTTAGATAGTATGTATTACATATAGATGTATTACATATAAATACATAGTATACATATTATTATCAAACATAAGTCCTGACTTAAAAAGTATTAAAGTAAGTAAGTATTGTTAAATTATTAAACACATGGGAGAGAAGCGTGGGAAATCATTACTCATTTCTTATAGATTTTTATTAAATTCTATTATTAATCTATTCTTAAATTTCTGAAAATACTATTAAGAATCCGCACCTAGCGTATAATTAATGAATAACAAATGACATGTTCGTTAATCGTTAATAAATATAGACGAGAGAAGGAGAGCTGGGAGCTGGGAGTGGTACCTCTTCTACATTCCTAAAATTCTATAATCGAACAATTTTGGAGGAGGATTGTACTTCATTTGCGACTGCAATAACCTGTAGATAGGTTCTTGGGTCCTCTCTATGAATAAACTGACATTAATTCAATGATATTGTTTGATTTCGAGGATATTTCCTAAACCTGTACTCCACAAGTATCTAGTCTACAAGTAGTTTAAACATTGCAGGTACTAATCTTGAGGACGAAGCACGAGTATAATTAATAATTGAACGAACTTACCTAATAACGAACTTACCTAAGTGAAGTTCTAGTATAATTATACGACGTGCTTCGTCCGAAAAGTTTAGCACCCACCCACCCGAACACAAATGGTTCCCAACAGTTTCGGAAATACCAGGGCAAAACTATCTCAAAACTAAATGAAGACGCAGGCAGTGGCGGGAATAGAGGGCGTCAGGGATATATACGGAGTTCTTTTAATTTTTACTCTCAAATATAGTGATAACTATATTATAAGTGGCGACACTACGTGTAACTAAAAGTAGTTTAAACATTTCAGGTACCTAATCTCTAGTCCCTCCGGTCGAATATTTTCGTATAATTATAATAGAACTTCACTTGGGTAAGTTCGTTTAATTATTAGTTATATTTTATTTATGTTATTAGTCAATTTGTGAATTATAGAACATAGTTTCCTTAATTCTTTTCTTATACTAAGGAAGGAGATTTTTCGTACAGATGCAGTCTACAAAAAAGGGTTGTCGAAGAAAGTGTTGAATATGACAATGAAGAATTTCATTTAACAATCAATTAAGCATTTAGTCTAATTTTATCTACACTGCTCAAAACAATTAGCTGGTTACTAATTTGTGCTTCCATAAAATTCTAACAAGAAATTACATGCAAATAAAATGAAGAACATCTGAAAGACACTCTATTTAATTGCTTTAATTGTCACATATGGAAGTATCAACAAAACCAAAGTGTAAAACGAAGTTAAATTAATGTAAGCTTTTGTACATAAAGTGGTATCTTAATAACGAGTATGTGCTCCCATAGCACGAATAACGGCATTACACCGTCTTGGCATGCTTCGCAAAAGTCTTCGAAGGTCTCTTTGTGGTATAGCGTTCTATTCTTGAACAACAGTCGCAGTTACCTGCTGGATGGTCTGAGCAGGATGCTGGCGACCACGAACACGTCTGTCGAGCATACCCCAACATGCTCTATGGGATTTAAGTCAGGACTTAATGCAGGCCACACCATTGTTTGAAATTACAGTTCTTCTAGGAAGTCTTGAGTTATCCTGGATTAACAACAAAATTGATCCTATTCAATATACCACAGGGACAACATGTTCTCATAACACAGTGTACACATAAAACACATAAACATAGAGATTAGCGTTAAGATTTCCTGTAAATGCAATAAGGTCGGTTCTACTGTCGATACTATTCCCACCCCAAATCATAACTGAAGCACCTCCAAATCTTACGACTTTCTGGACGGTAGCAGCTGCGTAGCGTTCTCGTGGGCGTCTGTAAACACGTACTCGGGCATCGCAACGAGTAATACGGAACCTTGATTCATCCCTAAAGAGCACAGGCTTCCATTGTCGAAGTTGTAATGCGACAAGCTCACTAGCATAATTCATACTAGCTATTCTGCGGCGGCGTGTCAAAGAGGGTTTTCAGACCAATTGTAATGCCCTCAAATTTGATTCCCTCAACCTATTCCTAATTGTCTGGTCTTATACAGTGACTCAGTGCATTGTTCTGAGGGAAATTAAGAGATCTTTTGCCGTGGAAACTCTATTGCGAAGACACGAAATCAGTAAAAATCGGTCTTCAAATTGAGTTGTTTTTCTTTTGCGTCCTTGCCCACCGCGCCTGGTATATTGACCTGTATCCAAGTACCTGTTTCACAATCTTTGAGTAATAGACAGGCTTACGTTGAAGTTTCTTGAAACTTGTCGAAAGCTATCGCCATTTTTAATTAATCTTATAGCACGAACAACTTCCACTTCGTTGAGATGCCTCATTAGTAGGGAAAGATAGTTCCTTTTAAAACCACCTCCTTATGGGGAAATTACATATAAAATCTAGTTCCCACCTCCTTATGGGAATTACATGTAAAATTAGAACAGTACGCGGCCAAGCGTGTATGTGTAGATGGCGTGACCGCGAAAGGTGAGGTGGGGACGGACGCAGCCCGGACAAGACCAGATATACAAGGTAGACAGACAAGACTAGCCCAAAACGGCTCCAAAATCAACTGGAAAGGATTAACGACTGGTGTAACACCTGGAGGATTTAACTAAACGCAGAAAAAAACCCAGGCAATTATCTTCACGAAGAAAAAATTTAAGCACGAACCCAGTAGCTGCTTGAGAATTAACAACGCGGACATAAAATGGGAAAACCGAATTAAATATTTAGGCGTAATCCTAGATAAAGCCCTAACATTTTCAGAACACATTGATCGGACAGCGATAAAAGCAAAACAAATTAAAGACTACCTCTTGACCCGCTCTTGAACAGGAAAAGCAAGCTGAACATAAGGAAGAAACTACCAATCTACAAGTCCATAATACGACCGGCAATCACGTACTCATCGACGCGCTAGATACAATCCAAAGAACGGAAAATCTACAAACTAAAAATCATCCAGAACAAAACACTGCGAGAAATAACAGACTCGCCATGGTATATGACAACCAGCAGCTGTACAGCGATCTAAACATGGGGACAATCAAGCAACACATCGAAAAACTAGCAACGAAACGCTTCGAACGCATGAAAATGAATGACAACCGAACAATCAACAACGCAGCAAATTACAACATCAACGTCAAATGGAAACATCCAAAACCGCAACAACATAGGTAATAATTGATTTTTCTTTCGACAGATATTATTTTCCCAACATAAGTCCTGACTTCGATACATGAATTATTTGTTCCAAAAATAAAATTGTATATCTAAATTTATACATTTTTTTGATATCTTATGTCTAGACTCAATAACTATTATTTGTAATAACAAATGTTGTATCTTAATAAAATTCATAAAATATAAATATCACGTCAATACTATATCAATAATAAATCACGTCAATAATAAATACCACGTCATAAAATTTGCTCCATAAAATAAAAATAAATAGAATCAATATTAAAGAACATTAATTTAGTAATTTTTGTTAAATTATTAGACACATTGGAGAGAGTCGTGGGAAATCATTACTCATTTCTTATAGATTTTTATCTATTATTAAATTTCTGAAAATACTTTTAGGAATCCGCTCCGTATAGTTAGCGTATAATTAATGAATAACAAATTACATGTTCGGTAATCATTAATAAATATAGACGAAATAAGGAGACCTGGGGGCTGGGAGTAGGTCTATAAAGCTGGCACCCTCACCTCTTCAAAATTCAAATTTGATAACACCAGAATTATGTGCTAATTATGTGCCGCAATCGCAATTTTTGTGCTCGAAGCCTTCAATGAAAGAATCAAATTTTACTAGTGGGGGTGCTAACTTAACAGCCAAGCTAGCACCCACCCATCCGAAAAATTTGGATACCGATACCAAATAAGCACTACAATTATGTGCTATTTATGTGCTTTTCAAGTACCCTGGAGCTAATTCGCTAACTCAACCCCTTGTGCGAAAAATTACCCCGAACGAAATGAGCCATAAGAGGCGAAATCTATAATAATCGAGCAAATAAGTTTAAACCAACGCGATATTTTTGCAATAATTATGTGTTCTCCAGATATGATATTCCCGATTTTTGTACTCGCACCCTTGTACGAAAAATTCACCCCGAACTGTATTAGCCTTAAGAGGTAAAATTTTTAGTAATCGAGAACAGATATTTTAAATAACGCAAATTATTTCTCTCTATTTATGTGCTCTCCAGATATGCTATTTACAATTTTTGCGCTCTAACCTTGACTTGAGAAATTTATACCTTGACAGGACGAAATTAAACTTTGACAGGAGGAATTTAAACTTTTAGAGGGCGAATTTGAACTTTGACAGGACAAACCTAAACCTTGACAGGCCGAATTTGAACCTTAATAGGACAAATTTGAACGTTGACCGGACGAATATCAAGTGTACAAAACTGTTCGAATACCGCATTTGGTTGTACGAATGACAAATTTGAACTTTGAACTGGACAGAACAAATGTAAACTTAGACAGGGCGAATTTAGACCTTAATAAGACGAATTTGAAATCTGACGGACGAATTTAAACCTAGCCATGGCGAATTTGTACCTTGATAGGACGAATTTGAATGTTGACAGGACGAATTTGAATTTTGACAGAACGAATTTAAACTTAGAAAGGGCGAATTTAGACCTTAATAGGACGAATTTCAACTCTGACAGGACGAATATTAACTTTGACAGGGCGAATTCCTACCTTAATAGAACGAATTTGAACGTTGACAGAACGAATTTTAATTTTAATAGAACGAATTTAAACTTAGACAGGGCGAATTTAGACCTTAATACGACGAATTTGAACTCTGACAGGACGAATTTTAACTTTGACAGGACGAATTTAAACTTTGACGACCTTGGACCGTGATAGGGCGAATTTGAATTTTGACAGGAGGAATTTGAACTTCGACAGGACGAATTTCAACTTTAGCAGGACTAATAGTGACGACCACGGACCAATGACGAATTTGAACCTAGAAGGACAAATTTAAACCTTAACAGGAGGAATTTAAACCTTGGCCGGACAAATTTAAACATTGACAGGGCAAATTTGAACCTTGACAGGACAATTTTTAAATTTGAAGCTTGACAGGAGGAATTTGAATCTTGACGGCGAATATGCAACTTGACTGGACGAAGTTGAACTTTGACAGGACGAATTCAAACCTTGACAGGATGAATTTGAACCTTAACAGGACATATGTCAAGTGAACAAACCCTGTTCGTATAACCTTGACCGGACGAATTTGAACCTAGACACGGCGAATTTGAACCTTGACAGGACGACTTTGGAGCTTGACAGGGCGAATATGTTCCGTGACTGGACGAATTTGAACTTTGACAGGACGAATATTAACTGTACAAAATCTTGTTCGTTTACCACATTTTGCATACAAACTGTTAATTAGTACATAATCATTACTTTAGGAATCTTATTGAATTAAATACCTGAAGAGAAGCATTATATTCATAGTTATTACGTAATCAGTGCACGATTAATAATTAACTCGTAAAATTTTACTATCCACTAATTTAATAGTTAATATATGGAAGTTTGGAGAAGTTGGTAAAGCTGCAAAGATTCTGATTTAGAACATAAATCAGAATCTTTGAATCTTTTTTCGATTATTAAAGATTTCACCTATTAAGCTAATACAGTTCGGGGTAAATTTTTCGCACAAGGGTTTGAGAACAAGAATCGTAAATAACATATATATATATATATATATATGGAGAGCACATAATTATTAAAACAATTTTGCGTCATTTAAAATTTATGTTCTCGTTTATTAAAGATTTCACCTCTTATGGCTTATATATTTCGGGGTGAATTTCACGTACAAGGGTGATAGCACAAAAATCGCGAATATCATATCTGGAGAACACATAATCATTGCAATATTATCGCGTTGGTTAAAACTTGTGTGCTCGATTATTATAGATTTCACCTCGTATGGCTCATTCCGTTCGGGGTGAGTGTTTCGCACAAGGGTTTGAGCACAAAAATCGTAAATAGCATATCTGGAGAGCACATAATTATTGAAATAATTTTGCGTTATTTAAAATTTTTGTTCTCGATTATTAAAGATTTTACCTCTTAAGGCTAATGCAGTTCGGGTTGAATTTTTCGTACAAGCGTGCGAGCACAAAAATCGCGAATATCATATCTGGAGAACACATAATCATTGCAATATTATCGCGTTGGTTAAAACTTGTTTGCTCGATTATTATAGATTATAGATATAGAGAAAAAATAAAAGAACTGTATACTCCCGGACGCCTTCTATGTCCGCCCCTGCGTCTTCATTTAGGGCGTCAGAGAGTATACAGAGATCTTTAATTTTTACTATCAAATATAGTGATAACTTTATAATAAGTGGCGACACTACGTGTAACCACAAGTAGTTTAAACATTTCAGGTACTAATATTTCCGGTCGAATATTTCTTATAATTATAATAGAACTTCACTTAGGTAAATTCGTTTAATTATTAGTTATATTTTATTTATGTTATTAGTCAATTTGTGAAACATAGTTTCCTTAATTCGTTTCTTATACTAAGGGAGGAGATTTTTCGTACAGATGCAGTCTACAAAAAAATGGTTGTCGAAGAAAGTGCTGAATATGACAATGAAGAATTTCATTTAACAATCAATTAAGCATTTAGTCTAATTTTATCTACACTGCTCAAAACAATTAGCTGGTTACTAATTTGTGCTTCCATAAAATTCCAACGAGAAATTACATGCAAATAATATGAAGAACATCTGAAAGACGTTCTATTTAATTGCTTTAATTGACACATATGGAAGTAACAGCATCACGTACTTTTAAAGTACCCGTAATAATTAACAACAACTACCAAAACGAAGTTAAATTAATGTAAGCTTTTGTACATAAGGTGGTAACTTAATAACGAGTATGTACACCCATAGCACGAATAACGGCATTACACCGTCTTGGCATCCTTCGCAAAAGTCTTCGAAGGTCTCCTTGTGGTATAGCGTCCTATTCTTGAACAAGAGTCGCAGTTACCTGCTGGATGGTCTGAGCAGGATTCTGGCGACCACAAACACGTCTGTCGAGCATACCCCAACATGCTCTATGGGATTTAAATCAGGACTTAACGCAGGCCACACCATTCTTTGAATTTACAGTTCTTCTAGGAAGTCTTGCGTTATCCTGCATTAACAAAAAAATTGGACCTATTCCATATGCCACATGGACAACATGTTCTCCTAACACAGTGTCAACATAGAGATTAGCGTTAAGATTTCCTCTAAATGCAATAAGGTCGGTTCTACTGTCTATACTATTCCCACCCCAAACCACAACCGAAGCACCTCCAAATCTTATGACTTTCTGGACGGTAGCAGCTGCCTAGCATTCTCCCGGGCGTCTGTAAACACGTACTCGGGCATGGCAACGAGTAATACGGAACCTTGATTCATCCGTGAAGGACACAACTTCCATTGTCGAAGTTGCCATGCGACATGTTCATGAGCAAAATTCATCCTTGCTATTTTGTGGAGTAGTGTCAAAGAGAGTTTTCGGACGGGTTGTCTTGCCATCAAATTTGATTCCCTCAACCTATTCCTAATTGTCTGGTCTGATACAGTGACTTCGTGTATTGTTCTGAAGGAAATTAAGAGATCTTTCGCCGTGGAAACTATTGCGAAGACTCGAAATCAATAAAACTCGGTCTTGATTTTGAGTTGTTTTTCTTTTGCGTCCTTGCCCACCGCGCCTGGTATATTGACCTGTAAAACTTGAAAAACCTGTTCCACAATCTCTGAGTAACAGACAGGCTTACGTTGAAGTTTCTTGAAACTCGTCGAAAGCTATCGCCATTTTTAATTAATCTTATAGCACGAACAGCTTCCACTTCGTTGAGATGCCTCATTAGCAGGGGCGGATGGGCCATAAGACGAACCGGGAAATTTCCAAGTGGGCCGGCTGTTTAGAGGCCCACAGGACCGGTAGCTGAAAGTACGTCTACGTGATCTACCATAACATGTAATTCATAAACATGTAGGTGAGAGATGGAATAGTTGATCCCTGTTTTTGTTTTCTTTTAGTAATTCGAACCATTATAATAAATTTGAACTTTTATTTAACCAGACATGTAGCCTCGTTCCATACTATCAATCATGCACCTATATAGCATGCACCTTCTTATTTGTTGAACAAAAACGGCAAATCAGTTTTTTTTTCAAAGTCCTGCGCAAGGATCAACTAACCCACACCATGGGGATACTTGGTCCTGGCGGGTGGGTTATTTGATCCCGGAGGATGAATCATTCCACCCGCCAAAGTTTCAACCATAATTTTTTAAACTAAATTTGAAACAGAAATAAACTAAATAAACTAACTTTTATTTAGTTGTAATTGGCAATTAGAGAAGTTGTTAAATTTAGTTAAAAATTTTATCAATGTAACAAATCGCTTTTATTGTAGTCCCGTTTGCATTTATTTCTGTGATTTGTCCAGGGTATGAAATGCCATTATACGTAAAAACTACGAATTCCTCAACTTCTTTTTTAATCCTACCGGTCCTATCAGCCTCGCCATCACTACTAGATTCCAATTTTCCCCCTGATGATGATTTAAGTGACGGACATTCATCAGAATCAGATGAGGTGTCATCAGTTTTCATTGGCCATGGAAAGAGATGTCTCCTTGTTTTCTTGGCATTTTCTTTGTTTCTTCTTCTTTTCTGTGCCCGCGATCTTAGACAACTTTTTATTGGAAAGTTCTTCGATGGCTGCTTTTTTTCTGGAGTATCTGTTAGTATGCGAGTGCGCCCTCGCTTTCTCCCTTGCGAAGATTGCGAACGAAGACCTGCTTTGGGTTACGGCATTATATGAGTGTGTAGGTTCAAAGGACCAAAGGAACGATACTTGATTCCAGGATCAAGCATCCCTCTGCCTGAAGGGATCAACTATCCCGATGCAGCCATTTTTTCGAAAATTGAAAAAAAAAACATCAACAAGTCAAGCAAATTTGTTATGGAAACAATTGCCTTTAAATAGCTAAATACAAACAATATTTCAGAAATATAAGCAATAAATCATAAAGTACAAGTACTAAAATTGTTGCGACTTACCATGCATGCGTATAAACAAGTAGGGTCATGAAAAAAAACAAATTTTCAAAATTAAAAGCAACAATTTATTAGATATATTAGATGAGGTAAACAAGATTTAGTAACCATCATGGCCGCTACCCAATTTGGCCAGCAGAACAAAAATAAAGTCCTTGCAAGCTCCAATTTTTAAATGGGGATCATGTATCCCACATGATCAATTACCCTACTTATCCCCTACTTGTACACAGGGACGCCCTGGGCACATTACGATAATAGGGCTCCTATGACCTTGAAAGAGCACTATTTTGTTCATCATCATCATCATCAAACAGTCCTTTGCGTCCACTGCTGGACATAGGCCTCCCCAATTTCCGCCCATTTCCTCCTATCCTGAGCCTCTCGCATCCAGGCTCCTCTTGTTCTTTTTATATCGTCTGTCCATCTTGTGGGGGGCCTCCCCCTGCTTCGTATATCTGCTCTTGGCCTCCACTCCAGTAGTCTCTTGGTCCATCTTCCATCTGACATTCGGGCCACGTGTCCAGCCCAGTTCCACTTTAGCCTCGCCATACGCACAACCACATCTGTGACACCTGTTGTTCGGCGTAGGTCTTCGTTTGTGATATGGTCTCGTAGCGACACGCCGAGCATCGATCTTTCCATCTTTCGTTGTGCAATTTGGAGCTTTTTTGCAGTGGCGACGGTGAGTGTTGCGGTTTCAGTGCCGTAGGTCATAACTGGCAATACAAATTGATAAAACACTTTCCTTTTCAAGCAGACTGGCAGATCGCTTTTGAATACGTCCCGAAGTTTTCCATATGCGGCCCAAGAGAGGATTATTCTTCTTTTAAATTCGCATGTTTGGTTGTCTCTAGTTATGCGTATTTCGTGACCTAAATAGGTGTATTTGTCTACGAAATCAATATCTCTATAGCCTACATCTATCTGTCTGCTCGGGACCAAGTTTGTCATACATTTTGTTTTGGAATAGTTTATTCTTAGGCCTACGGTATTACATGCTTCCTGGAGTTCTAATAGCATTGTTTTTATATCGTTAAGATCGTCAGCAAGCAGCACTATGTCATCTGCAAATCGCAGATTTCATAGATTTTTGCCATCTATGGTTAAGCCTTTTCTTTCCTAGTTGAGCTTTTTGAAAGCGAGTTCCAAAACCGCGGTGAACAATTTAGGCGATATCGTATCCCCCTGTCTCACGCCTCTACCTATTGGAATGGGTTTGGTGTTTTCATGGAGTTGAACCGTCATACTGGCGTTTTTGTAGATGTTGTAAATGGTTCCCGTGTAGCGATGGTCGACACGGCATTCCTGTAGTGCTTCCATAACTGCATCTAACTCGACGGTGTCAAATGCATTATGGAAATCTATGAAGGCCAGTACGAGTGGTCTGTTGTATTCAATACTTTTCTCGACTATTGTTTTAACACTTTGTAGAAGGTCATTGGTTCCGTATCCTGTGCGAAATCCTGCCTGTTCCACTGGTTGGTAGAAGTCCAGTTTATTTTCAAGTCTATTTGTTATTATTCTTGTAAATAGTTTGTAGAGATGACTTAGAAGGCTTATCGGCCTATAGTTTTCTAGGTCAGCTATATCTCCTTTTTTGTGTATTAAGATCACAATAGCGTTGTTCCATTCATTTGTTACTGTACTGTTGAACAGGCAAAGATTGAACAGGTCTCTGATTTTTCCTAGCAGGTGGACACCTCCGATTTTGATGGCGTCTGCGGTGACGTGGTCACCTCCGGGGGCTTTGTTTGTCTTCGTTTTACTTAAGGCTAATTCTATTTCATCTAAAGTAATATCTGGTAGTATTTCAGACCCTTGGTTTATGATGCTCTTTTTATTTGATACGATATCTGGTTCAGATTCCGGGATTGGTTCTTTTTGGCTTGTATATAGAAGTTGGTAGAATTCTTCAACGACATTTAGGATCTCCTCTCTGTTCGTTGTTATATTTCCTTGTTTATTTCTGAGTTTAGTTATTTGTCTCTTCCCGCTTCCCAGTTTTCTACGCAGGACCTTCATACTTTTGTTGTTTTCTATGGTTTGTTGAATTTTATCTTTATTATGTGCTCTTATGTCGCGCCTTATTGCCTTCGATATCTGTTTATTTATCTCTCGTAGTTCTTCGATGGAGGTTGTCTCTTCACTTCTCATGTTTCTTCTACTTTGCATCAGCTGTATTGTTTCTTGGCTGAGTTTATCTTCTTGTTTTGTTCTAGGGCAGCATGTACTTTGACTTTCTATTATGGCATTTGTTATTCGGTCGTTTAGGTTGTTGATGTTTTCATTTTTGTCCGCGTTTCCACTCGTCAACCGGTCTGCGATGCACTGTTGGTATTCCTCTACATCTAGTGGGCTGTGCCATTGTTGGTTGGTTGTCTTTTTAACCATTTTGTGTCTTTCTTTCTTTATATCAATGGTTATTTTTTATCGCACCATTCTATGGTCGCTCCCAGTATCAAATATATTTAATACCGTTACGTCCTTAATTATATGTTTCTTATCCGTTATTACAAAGTCTATTTCATTTCTTGTGCGGCCGTCTGGACTTTCCCAGGTCCATCTTCGATTTAGTTTTTTATAGAAGAAGCTGTTCATTTGAAATAGGTTGTTTTGTAGTAGGAAGCCCAACAACGTCTCACCTCGGTTATTCCTGCCTTCCAGTCTAAAGTTTCCTAAAGAAATTTCCGTATCGTCGCTTTTCATTCCGATTTTGGCGTTGAAGTCTCCGCATACAATGGTGAATTGGACTGGTTGCTCTCTTAGGGCCGTAGACTTATCGTCGTAGAAGATGTCTACTTCCTCATCACTGTAGTTGGTCGTCGGTGCATAGATTTGTACGATTTTTATGTGGTACTATTTTGCTAGATAAGCAAAATTCTAGATTTTTTTAATTTCTTTATAGTCACATTAAATGAATAGATATCATATAATATAATCCACAAAAGTAGCTCTTTTATAACAGGTTCACAGGTTAGTGCTTAAAAATCTATGTTGATTGGAGAGGTACCCTTCTAGATTTGAGATGGGCAAAATCGTTAATCACTTCTTCAAAATCTATGTTTTTGAGCATATTATTCCTTGGTTCCTTAATGCCCCATAATTACGACACCATTTTGAGACGCGAATTTTCAAAATTATGTCTCGGTTCCTCAAGGCTCCATAACCAGGACACGATTCTTCAAAATTATATATTGGTTCTTCAAGGTTCCATAATTTAGACACGATTTTGAAACGCGTATTTTCAAAATTTAGTCTCGATTCCTCTAGGCACCACAACAAAGATAGGATTTTAAAACGCGAATTTTCAAAATTTTGTATTGGTTCCTCAAGACACCACAACAAAGATACGATTTTAAAACGCGAATTTTCAAAATTTTGTATTGGTTCCTCAAGACACCACAACTAGGACACGATTTTGAAACGCGAATTTTCAAAATTTTGTCTTGATTCCTCAAGGCACCACAACAAAGATACGATTTTAAAACGCGAATTTTCAAAATTTTGTCTTGGTTCTTTAAGGCACCATAATTAGGACACGAAAGTTTTTCACCGCAACTTCAAAAATATTTTGGAAGTACTTAAATTGGTTTGTCTGTCCAAATTTTGGAAAATTCCTAAGAAAATTTGTCTGTCCACAAATTCAAAACCAAATCAAATATTTTGGAAATTCTTGCAATTGTTTGTCTGTTCAAATTTCTGTTTTGAAATATTTGCAAACTTGCGGATTAAACTTACTAAGATACCACGAAATGATTATGAATTATACATCACAATTAAAGACCGCAAGTCGCGACATGAGTGATATTGAAACATTTACGCAAACGTTCATCGAATGGGCACAAGATGAAATTGACAGCCGTGAAGAAATCGAGACCGACATAGCAATTTCCTTTCCCGAAAAGAGAATAAGAAAACGAAAGAACATGGCTTGATAATTTGCGAAAGATGATCCCATAAAAGATAACCGAAAAAACTATATAAATTCTATAGAATGTACATTTGAAAGAATAATGGTGAGCTTTATGTGGATATTGTCTTATTGTCTTCAACAAATTTTGATAAAGTTAAACAAGAAGTACCATGAAATAGCCTTAAAAAATTATGTGAACTGATTGAAAATATTACAAAAGAAAATCTGCAAGAAGAATTGGTTAGTTTCGCGAAAAATTGGGATAAATTTAAAGTTTCGTCAACAACAAATGCGGAAAATAATCAGCAATTTCAGAGTAACGTTACAGTTATAGATACAGATGAAACAGATGAAGAAGATAACGATGATTTTGAAAGAGATGGTGGTTTTGATGTAAAAATGTAAATCGTGTCTTAAATGTGAAATTTTTGCTGTTATTCTGTCACTAGGAAATGCTTATAAATATTTATTGACGTTATCAATAAATCAAGTGCAATGTGAAAGAAGTTTTTCCAAGTTAAATTCATTAGAAATAGAATACGGAATTCAATGTCGAATAATAATATGGATGCTTTTATGTCAATGGCTTGCGAAAATTATATTTTATATAATATTAAATCTGATAACATTATAGATATGCTTATGTAGCAAAGAAAGGTATTAAATAGATTGTTAAAAGAGTAAAGTTTTTATATAATATTTTTTTCTAAAATTCATGTTTAAAGATTTTTTATGAAGTTGAAAGTTCTTTAATCGTTTATAACAAACCTAATTTCTACACTTGGAATAAAAAGACTTACTTTTATTTTGTTGTATGTTTCTGAATATGCACTTGACTGGGAGTCTATCTATATTTAAATAAAAGAATGTTTTGTGGATAGTAAATGCAATCTGATTCAAAAATCTGTAATAAACTTATGCTCAATTTAATTTTAAAGGAAAAATGTGAAACACCCTGTAATTGTATATTTTAGCCATATCCGGAAATTAAAAAAGGGCCGACAAATATTATTTCCTGGACCGCTAAGATGTTGCCCATCCGCCCCTGTTCATTAGTAGGGAAAGATAGTTCCTTTTAAAACCACCTCCTTATGGAGAAATTACATATAAAATCTAGTTCCCCCCCTCCTTATGGGAATTTACATGTAAAATTAGTACAGTAGGCGGTCGAGCGTGTATGTGTAGATGGCGCGACCGCGAAAGGTGAGGTGGGGACGGATGCAGCCCGGACACGACTAGACATATAAGGTAGACAGACAAGACTAGGCCAAACTCACAACCCCGTGCACATGAACGTCCAAACGAAAAGTGCGAGAAGAACGTGCGAGAAAACATTAACAAACTGGGAAAAGTTTAAAGAGAACCTAGATATTACCTGCACAGACATTACAGACCCATTAAGCCTAGAACAGGCGGCACAAACATTCGAGAGCGAAATAAAGGAGGCGCTCCATACCGCCACAAGAAAAGTAACCTTCAACAAAACAACTACACACCCACAGGAAATAATGAACCTAATACGCGCAAAACGGAAAGCAAACAAGACGTACCAACGTACATTAGCACCGACAGACAAAACGGTCCTGAACAGACTGACAAAACAACTAAAACTGGCGCTACAAGAACAACACAACGCAGACTGGGAAAACAAACTAGAACGAATAAACGACACCAAAGACTAACCGTGGTACTTAGCCAAGACTCTAAAACAACAGACCCGCAACACAATACCACCTATCAAAAAGAACGACGGCAGCACAGCAACCTCTGACATTGACAAGACAGAAACTTTCGCAAACGCCCTCGAAGAACAATTCACACCAAATATCCCAAACGCAATCCACAACTCTCAAGGAATCTACGAAACGGTAAGGAGGATTCTAAACAGCGAAGAAAACTGCGACATAAAAGAATCAACGCCAGAGGAAATAGCCGAGATAATAAAAAACCTTAAAAACAGGAAAGCACCCGGTTGTGATAATATTAACAATGTGACTATCAAGAACCTAACGCCGCCAGCTATAGACAGAATGAATCAAATCGTAAACGCATCGCTCAAACTCAGAACGTTTCCGACCCAATGGAAACACGCCACAGCAATACTGATTTCCAAACCCAACAAACCCAGGAACAAAACATCAAGCTACAGGCCAATAAGCCTACTAACAGGACTTGGAAAAATAACGGAGAAAATAATAGACAATCGACTGACAGACATAGTAGACGAGAAACAAATAATCCCGGACGAACAGTACGGATTCAGACAAGAACATTGCACAACGTACCAGACAACTAGAATAACCGAAGCGATAATTGACGCTTTCAACAGAGGATACGCCATGGGAGCGGTACTCCTGGACGTCTCAAAGGCCTTCGACAAGATGTGGCACGAAGGCTTAATATACAAAATGAATAAATTCAAAATCCCGATGGGGATGATAAAGCTACTAGCTTCGTACCTCGGCAACAAAACGTTCCAGGTGAAATTAAATGACACGATGTCGACGACACGTCCAGTGGGAGCGGGTGTTCCCCAAGGATCCATACTGGGGCCCCTGCTCTACAACATTTACACCGCTGACATACCAAAAATGGAAAACACAAAAATTGCACTATACGCAGACGACACTGCTATATTTACCAGAGGAATCTTGGCGAGCACCATCACCGAGAGACTACAAAACCACCTAGATGAGATAAATCGCTGGTGTAACACGTGGAAAATACAACTTAACGCTGAGAAAACTCAAGCCATCATGTTCACAAGAAGAAAATTCAAACACATCCCAACAAAACGCCTCAACATTAATAATACAAGTATAAAATGGGAAAATCAGGTAAAATATCTAGGTATTATACTGGATAAAAGACTAACCTTCGCAAAACACATGGATCACATTGTGAAGAAAACCAAACAAATTAATGGCTATCTTTATCCCCTCATCAACAGGAAAAGCAAACTCAACATGGAAAATAAGCTGAAACTGTACAAGACAGTAATACGACCAATAATGACATACTCGGCGACGTGCTGGAAGCAAGCTGACAAACACACAAAATACTCGAAATGGAGACAATCACAGAGCACGTAGCAAGACTTACACAAAAAACATTTGACAACATGCGACAACATGACAATATAGCTATACAACAAACCGCAAACTACAAAACGAACATCAAGTGGAAATTCCCAAAACTGCAACAAACCACATTCAGACAATAAATAACACTGTTTTCTACCTACAGGGTACCCAAAGGAACCCCAGAGAAACAAAAGGACCACACCGACAACACAGCAAATGAGACAACACAGAAGAAACAAAGAAGGAAGCCAAAAGACCACAGCAGGACCAGCCGAGGACAAGAGGCCACAGCAGGATCAACCCAACCGAGGTCCAGAAGCCACAACAGAAGAAACCAGGAAAAAAAAAAAAACTGAAAAGAGCCGTTGTTTTAACGTTTCTCGCTAAAAACCAAACCAAAAGACAAACAGAAAAAAAAAAAAAAAAACGAACCCAAACAAAAGACGGCGGAAGGACGGGCTCACGGCCCACAACCGCCACAAAACAAAGGATCCCATACTACTAGGCCAATCACAGCTTAACCGAACTTCGAACGAAGCAGACGTTAAACTTAGCAATTATTTGACAAAATAATTAAAAAAAAACCCAACCGAGAAAACATGAACCCAATCATGCAAACCAGCGCCAACGGAACCGCCGCCTCCATGGAAATCAAGGACTACGACTTCCTGGACTCCATCAGCGAGGACGGTCTGAAGAAGCTATTCAACCAAATAGCGAAAAGGATGAAGACCACCGCCACCGAACAACCCCAGGTCACCGCCGCGACCAGAACGACCGCCGCCGAGAGGAGCAATGATGCCGGACCGAAGAGATCAACTGAAGCCGCCCCGAGGAGAGCCACCGAAGCCGCCCCGAGGAGGAAAACCCAACCGATGGACACGGACAGCACCACCGAGGCCGCCCCCAAGCGCAAAACCGACCCGGAGGACGAGGAAACATTCCGGTTTCCAAAGAAAACCGCAAAGCTGACGAGCCCAACCACGTCAAGCCTGCGAGGACCGCAGGTGAGTATGAACAGTTACGCATGCTTAAACACAAGGGACAGTGACGACGACGACGACGAAGACGAAGTCACTGAGACCGAAACCCCCACCGAAAACACCAACAACAAAACACCAATAGTTCTACGAAACAAGGACAAATGGGCAGGGCTTTCGAAGAAGCTCAACAGGAACAATATAAACTACACCAATATAAACTACAACATCGACCAGGGACGGGATAAGAATCCAGCCCCAAACAATCACGGACTACCGAAACATGTACAAACTAATGAAAGAGGACAATTACGAATTTCACACGCACCAACTGAGCACGGAAAGGAACCTAAAGGTCGTAGTGAAGGGAGTTCCCTGCGGCCTGACGGAAGAGCAAATCAAAGAGAACCTCAACGACAACGGATACCCAGCCATAAAAGTGACCAGGATGAAAGGGAGAGAAGCCACGCCAATCCAAATGGTCCTGGTAGAAATTGGGAAGGAATACAAATCCATCTACCAAATGGATCGATTCTGCGGATTGAACGTGAAAATAGAACCGCTGAAAACACGAGGAGAAACCGTACAATGTCACCGATGCCAGCTGTTCGGCCACGTGCAGAGGCACTGCAACGCCGAATACAGATGCATGAAATGCGGACAGAACCACAGCACGCACCTGTGCGAGAAACCGCTAACACTGCCGCCGAAATGCGCAAACTGCGGAGGCGAACACACCTCAATCTGGAGAAACTGCCCGGCGAGACCGGAAATAGCTAGACAAGCAGAACAACGACAACAGGAAACGAGACCAAAACCCCCACCGATACAAACAGCCCAAACACCGAGACAAACAGCCCAAACACCGACAACTAGCCAAATACCGAAACCGGTAAGAAAAAACAACAACTCCAACCCGGAGACAAGGCCGTCAACAAGCGGAAACAAAAGGAATAGCAACGAAATAATCAGAGCAGAACTGACGGAAATGATGCTCGATTTTGCCGAAATGGGACACAGCAAAGAGGACACAGAAAAGTTCACCCGAAGAATCACAACCATTATGCTCACACTCAACAATGACCACTAGAAGAACTAGAGACAATCTGAAACGTATATTCTGGAACGCAAACGGAATACAAAACAAGAAACAGGAACTGGTAGCACACGTAAACGAACACAGCGTCGACGTGGCACTGATCAACGAGACGCATCTCAGACGTTGCAACTAACTGAACATAGCAAACTACCAAGTCTACAGAAAAGACAGAGGCGAGAAAGCCGGAGGAGGAGTCGCCATCATCATCAAAAGGAACATAAAACACCACGAACTGCCGGAAGTAGAAACAACCACCGACACGGAAACGGTAGG
Source organism: Phosphuga atrata (assembly GCA_944588485.1). Classification (NCBI taxonomy): domain Eukaryota; kingdom Metazoa; phylum Arthropoda; class Insecta; order Coleoptera; family Silphidae; genus Phosphuga; species Phosphuga atrata. Next base: position 19,413,052 of record OX155898.1, on the reverse strand, counting down.
AGTAGAAGTACAGACAACCGACGGACCCGTAGCCCTCTACGCACTGTACTCTCCGCCACAGAAACAAATAAACGCCGACGACCTGGACAAAATATTCGACAGAAATATATGTACCATAGCCGCAGGAGACTACAACGCTAAACACTCGCAATGGAATTGCAGAGTGACAAACACAAAGGGCGGACAACCACCGAGCGAACCGACACACTTTCCAGGAGTTCAGCGAATGCCGGATATTTTGGATATAGCCGTCATGAAAAACGTCACAGCAAACGTGGAAATAGTCTGTATCACAGATTTGAGCTCAGATCACAACCCAGTGCACATAAATCTCCAAGCGAAAACGGCCAAGAAAACAATCGAGAAAATTACCATAAATTGGAATAAATTCAAAGATAATCTGACGATCGTCACTTGTACAGAAATTACAAGCCCCCCGTGCCTAGAAGAAGCAGCACGGACGATAGAAAACGAAATAAAAGCAGCACTCGAGGCCGCCACAAGGAAACGGACAACCAACACGACAACAACCCTCCCACAGGAAATCAGGAACCTACTAAAAGAAAAGCGCAAAGCTAACAAGGTATTCCAACGGACGCTTGCACCGACGGACAAGAACGTCTTAAACAGACTAACAAACCAACTGAAATGGGCACTGCGCGAACAGCACAACGCCGAATGGGAAGACAAACTAGAACGCATCAACGAAACAATAGAGGAACCGTGGAAATTAGCCAAAAATCTTAGAAACAAGGAGAGGAGAACAATTCCCCCACTGAAAACAACAAACGACACTGTTGCAAGCACGGACGAGGAGAAAACGGAGGTATTCGCAAAGTCGCTTGCACAGCAGTTTAAACCGAACGCCGACATACACCCACTCCGCAAAAGGCAAGAAATACGCGAAACCGTACTGAGAGTACTAAATAGTAGCGTAGAAAACACGGAAATAGAGGAAACAACACCGGAAGAAATAAAAGGAATAATTAAAAACCTAAAAACCAAGAAAGCACCAGGCTGCGATAACATCAACAACGCCGCGCTAAAAAACCTAACACCGAACGCAATAGACAGAATAACACAAATCATAAACGCTGAACTGAAACTTGGAGTGTTTCCGACCCAATGGAAACACGCAACAGCGATTCTAATCCCGAAACCGAACAAACCCCGAAACCTCACCTCCAGTTACAGACCAATAAGTCTGCTGACAGGTCTCAGTAAAATCACAGAAAAAGTAATACACAAAAGACTGACAGAAATAACTGAAGACAAACGTATTCTACCCGACGAACAATACGGCTTCAGAACAGAGCACTCTACCACCTATCAGACGACAAGAATAACCGAAGCAATAATCGACGCTTTCAACAAAGGGTTAGCCATGGGGGCCGTCATTCTGGACGTCTCTAAGGCTTTCGACAAGGTATGGCACCTAGGTTTAATATACAAACTGCACCAATTTAAAATCCCAACAGCAATGATCAGACTAGTGACGTCCTTTATCTGTAACAGAACATTCCAAGTCAAAATAATTGACAGCATCTCCACAACTCAGACAATGACAGCCGGTGTCCCACAAGGATCTGTCCTGGGCCCCCTTCTTTACAGCATCTACACCGCAGACATCCCAAAACTAAACGACACAGAAATTGCACTATACGCAGACGACACAGCAATTTTCACAAGAGGATACTCGACCGAGGCCATAACAAAACGGCTCCAAAATCACCTGGACAGGATTAACGACCGGTGTAACACCTGGAGGATCAAACTAAACGCAGAAAAAACACAGGCAATTATCTTCACGAAGAAAAAATTTAAGCACGAACCCAGTAGCTGCTTGAGAATCAACAACACAGACATAAAATGGGAAAACCGAATCAAATATCTAGGCGTAATCCTAGACAAAGCTCTTACATTTTCAGAACACATCGATCAGACAGCGAAAAAAGCAAAACAAATTAAAGGCTACCTCTACCCGCTCTTAAACAGGAAAAGCAAGCTGAACATAAGGAACAAACTACAAATCTACAAGTCCATAATACGGCCGACAATGACGTACTCATCGACGTGCTGGATACAATCCAAAGAATGGAAAATCTACAAACTCCAAATCATCCAGAACAAAACTCTGAGAGAAATAACAGATTCGCCATGGTACATGATCAATGAGCAGCTGCACAGCGATCTAAACATGGAGACAATCAAGCAACACATAGAAAAACTAGCAACGAAAAGCTTCGAACGCATGAAAACGCATGACAACCCAACAATCAACAACGCAGCAAACTACAACATCAACGTCAAATGGAAACATCCAAAACCTCAACAACATAGGTAATCACTGATCTTTCTTTTTCACAGGAAAGCCCACATCCCCGAACCCAGCGGAGCATCCAGGAACAAAAACAGGCAGGAACAACACGAACAAACCAGAGAGACACAGCACCCACCACGAGGACGAGCAAGGAACCACCACGAGAACGAAGGACGAACCAGGAACCGCCAGGAGGGCGAACCAGGAACCAACACTAGGACAAACCAAGGACCAACAACGAGAAGAAGAAGAAGAGAAAAAAAAAAAAACAGAACAAAAAAAAACAGAACAAAAAAAAACAGAACCAAAAAAAAAAAGAAAAGAAAACCGTTTATGAGTGAAACACAACCGAAGAACAAACAAACCGACAAACAAACAAGCAAACCGACACAAAAAAAAAATACACAGAAACAAACAACAAGACGACGGAACAGCTGAGCGGAAGGCTCACGACGGTCAATAAGCAAAGGACACATGATGACTAGGCCAATCACAACAGAACAACAAACAAACCGACAAACAAGCAAACCGACAAACAAACAAGCAAACCGACAAACAAACAAACAAACCGACACAAAAAAAAAACAGGGACAAACAACAAGGCGACGGAACAGCTGAGCGGTAGGCTCAATGACCGTCGAAAAGCAAAGGACACATGACTAGGCCAAAACGGCTCTAAAATCACCTGGAAAGGATTAACGACTGGTGTAACACCTGGAGGATTAAACTAAACGCAGAAAAAAACCCAGGCAATTATCTTCACGAAGAAAGTTTAAGCACGAACCCAGTAGCTGCTTGAGAGTTAACACACCATAACATAACATAACGCGGACATAAAATGGGAAAACCGAATTAAATATTTAGACGTAATCCTAGATAAAGCTCTAACATTTTCAGAACACATTGATCAGACAGTGAAAAAAGCAAAACAAATTTAAGGCTACCTCTACCCGCTCTTGAACAGGAAAAGCAAGCTGAACATAAGGAACAAACTACAAATCTACAAGTCCATAATACCGCCGACAATGACGTACTCATCGACGTACTGCATACAATCCAAAGAACGGAAAATCTTCAAACTACAAATCATCCAGAACAAAACACTGAGAGAAATAACAGACTCGCCATGGTATATGACAAACGAGCAGCTGCACAACTATCTAAACATGGAGACAATGAAGCAACACATCGAAAAACAACGCAGCAAATTACAACATCAACGTCAAATGGAAACATCCCAAACCGCAACAACATAGGTAATAATTGATCTTTCTTTCGACAGGAAAGCCCAAGCCCTACATCCCCAAACCCAGCGGAGCACCGAGGAACAAAACAGGCAGGAGCAACAAGAACAAAACCGAGAGACACAGCAACCACCACGAGGACGAACAAGGAACCACCACGAGGACGAACCAGGAACCACCACGAGCACGAAGGACGAACCAGGAACCACCACGAAGGCGAGCAAGGAACCAACGCCAGGACGAACCAGGAACCAAAAGCGAAAATAGAGAAAAAAGAAGAGAAAAAGAAGGGAAAAACAAACAAACAAACAAAAAAAAAACAAAGAAATAAAAGAAACCGGTCATGAGAGGAACAAGAAACAGGCAACGAGACAAACAAATAGACAAACAAAACAAAGGAAAAACAAACGGAACAAACAAAAATATTGCGGAACAGATGAGCGGGCCAGACAGAAGAGGTCACATGATGATTCAAGACTAGGCAGACAAGACTAGACAGACGATGCTAGACAGACATGACTAGGTAGACAAGAGCAGACAGATAAGAATAGAGAGACAAAACTAGACAAACAAAAGGGAAAATTCAAAATGAGTTTGCGGAGAGAAGCGGGGAACCGGATATGCAAAAATAATTAATTGCAGATGTATTAAGGACTGATGTGCAATTTGAACACGTATAAGATAACTGAAATACTTTTAAGTTTATTATTGAGAAATAATAAATAAGAAATGCCGCGTAATCAATTTCGTGTTTGAACTTGAACTTGTAAACGCGCGTGAGAATAAAATGTATGAATTGTGAAATAGTTGATAAGAACCGCCGAGTCAACATTTTCATATTTCAAATTGTTTAATTTTATCGCTGCATTCAGATGTTCGGACGTTTTGTTTACAATAATTTTACTAACACAGCTTCGAGCGTGGCCGGATGCTTAGCATTGATCATTATTTTGTCGCTATACATTCGGAACACGATTGGTATATAAGCCCGAGTTCTAAATTCATCGTCATATCAACAATTAAAACTGTATCCCTGCGATCAATGTGTGAAAGTTTTCTCAAGCAAAGATTATCTTCGTAGCCATAAGGAAATAGGGTAGGGCGGAGCTAGTTGAACAATTGTTCACTTGATCGGTCATAGCTCCTTAACGATAAGTTTTAATGGCTTGTTATGCATACTGGTGGGTAAGTATTTTATCCCTTTCCAAAAATGTCCATAGTAATTTATTTCTAATAAATCGCATTTAAGAGCTACATCCGTTTATGTGAAGAAAGTCAGAGATGCTCAACGTGCCCCATATGTGAGGTAAGTTGAGCACGGATATGGGGCAAATTGAGCAGTTAGAAATTCTAGCCAAACCAATGTTTCAATGTTTACTAGACATGAATTAAAATTTCTATTTTACAATCAGCTTTTTATTTATAGACTTTTAGTAATTAAATAAAATATATATAGTCTTTATTATTATAAAAAATAGAATCAACAAAAACTTAACATATTTAAGCTTAAATTTTTTATTAGACTCAGTATTTCTACTTAAAATGAACTGGAACATTTATGTAATTATCAATAGAAGCTTATATTAAAACATAAAATATTAATGAAATCATGAAAACTTAATCATCGTTGTCGCTGTCGCAATTAATACAAAGGAAAGTAGAACCAGCAACTGGCGCACATTTTGTATGTGCCCACTTCTCACAAACTTGGCACTGGATCCATGTTTCCCCTGTAAACTATCAGAATAGGCTTCGCAACAAACCATGCAGAAATAATCATCATCGTTGCTATCATCGTTGCTTTCCGCACTTGACAGAAGTACTTTTTTAGAAACACTTTCTATTTTTAACTATTTTCTTCTTTGGCTTCTTAACTTTTTTATCGGTTTTATTTTGTTCCTCTTGCAATGCGTCCTTTTCGGGACTGTCTGTTAAAACAACAGCTTTCTTCTGGTAGTTTTGGCTGTTTTTCTAGGACCTGCCTTTGGGTATGGTCGAACAATTTCTGGGGAAAATTTGCTTGTACCAGGTTCGGGTTCAGTTTGGATGGTGGAGGTAGATGGAGTAGGATCAAGTTCAATGTTTCATATTATAGCTTGCTCTGGGCGATCTTTTTCCAGCTCGACAGTTTCTGGATCTGGACGATCGGTTACAAATGATGGTGAAAACTTATTCTCACTGAAAATGTTCGCATTATATTTGAAAATGCCAGTCTTTCGGAAACCGTTGACAATATTCATACTTGTTTGAGAAAACGGCAATGAATCAGCGACAATTTTTGGTATGTCATAAATAGTTAGGGTCCTGCCTGGGTTATTACGTAGCCATGTATCTTGAGCAGCAGCGCTGTACTTTTTGAATGGTCCAAACACTGAGACATCCAATGGCTGTAGCTTGTGGCTACAATGCGGTGAAAATGACAACATACAATCCTGTTCTCTTTAGCCAAATTTAATGTCTTTACGTTTAAATGAGGAGAGTGATTGTCTAATGCTATCAAAACACGGTGCTCATTGGACCGTTTAACATGTTTTATAAAATGTTGAATAAAGTAAAAGAATTCTCCGTCTGTAACCCATCCACTGGCATTGCCTGCTTCTATACATTTAGGAGGACCGCCATTAAGAAAGTTGCTCTTAGATTTTTTTTCTGGTAAAGACAAACATAGAAGGTATTGTGTTTCCATGAGCAGACACAGCAGTCACTACTGTAGCGTTAGTGCCTCGCTCCCCAGAAGTCATGGCGCCGATGTTACGCTTACCCTTGGCAGCTACAATTTTATTTGGCTTCGGCACGGTGGAAACTCCTGTTTCATCGACATTCCATATGTCTGACGCACTGAATCCATGCCTAACCAATTACTTCAGCCAATTTGTCAAAAAAAACTTTGACATAATGAGCATTAAATGATGTTGCCCTACCAAGACTAGTGGCTTCGGGATTTCGTATAGATAGCTATGGATTTCGTTTTAAAAACATCGTAAGCCATTCTTTTCCGACCATCTTATTTGCAGTCCAGGAGGATGGCATTTTAATGTTGAATTTAACAGCACACTCATAGGCTAGATGACGAACGTTTCTCGGGGAATATCCATAGAAGATAGATGCCATTTGTAACAAGTATTTTTTTAAAGAATCCTCTTGCGTGTTAAAAAATACTTGCCTCTGTTTTACATAACCCATTGATAAATTACCAACTTCAGACTCTAATTTCTTCAAAAATCTTGTCAATGTCATCCGTTTTATACCGAATTCTTTGGCGGCGGCATTTACACTTTTTCCTTCATCATTGACAGCCTTTGCAGCATCATTTAACTCTTGAGTACTGTATGAACCTCTTGAAGTTTTCTTTTTATAACTCCGCATCCTAAATTAAATCCAAAAATATGCATTAAGTTCGTACTAAATTATGGGGTTAGTTGAACAACTATTGCTCAATTAACCCCAACCCGAACACTTTTAACAAAAGTGAGGTTATAAAGAAACTGTTTGAATTTTATACAAAACCTTTATACATATCAAAAATATATTAAATTTATGAATGTTTCACACTTACTTGATATAATACGAATAATATTTGGCTCGTAGAAGAAATATTCAGTCACTGTTTTTTCACTTTTTCTGCGAAAAATAAACAAAGCGCACTCGTACTTCACTTGATCGACAATTGGTCACTGGCGGTCGAGGGATGAGTTTCCCTCCCGCAACCCCATTCTTTACGCAATTTAATGCGTTAGCGTGCGGTGTATAGTTTCTCAGATATCTCGATTGCCCAACTTACCCCTATGCTCAACTAGCCCCGCCCTACCCTATGTCGTGATAATCAAAAAATGTACTACAAATGCACCGTTTGCAATACAACCGTTACAAGAGAAGATAGCGATATATGAAAAAATATCATAAAATCAACAATGATGAGATCTACGGACACAGAATCACCTCCCAGCAACAGCGAAGCCGGTACAACATCAACTTTTACACATTGATCGCAGGGATTTAGTTTTAATTGTTGATATGACGATGAATTTAGAGCTTGGGCTTATATACCAATCGCGTTCGGAATGTTTAGCGATAAAATAATTATCAATGCTAAGCATCCGACCACGCTCGAGGCGTGTGTTAGTAAAATGATTGTAAACAATACATCCGAGTGTATTTGGAGGAGTACCTTAAATGGAAGAATTGCATCTATCATGACAGATGCAATTCTAAAGAAATGAATTGAAAAGCTTATATGCTTAGAAGTTTAAGCAATCTACTAGATCAGAGCGATTCCTAACCCGTGGTACGAGTACCCCTAGTGGTACAAGTTTTATGGCTTAGATGTACGTGAACATAATTTAGTAATAGCGGATGCAAAAATGTACTATTTTCTCGACTAGATTCAGATTCAGAGCGGTGGCAAATAGTGGGCAAAAAATGTTAGCGCTCATTTACAAATAAAATATTGTTCGAAGTAATGTTTTTTTTCATAATAATATTTATTATTTTCGGCAGTTATATTTTTTCAGAATTTCTTATCTGAACATAAAGTGTATAATTGTATATAACAGGGCTGTCCAACCAGTCGATCGCGACGTGATTTTGAGTCGATCTTTAGTTTCTCACGCTTCTATGTACTTACTTAAATCTTGAATTGAATGAATCTTTTGAAAAAGGGAAAAGGCAGAAATATATTAGACATGATAAGCTGGATAAGAGCGTCTCAAAAGCGAAAGCGAATTTAAAAGATAAAAAATTCAATATTGGGTTTTTTGGGTATAAATTGTATTAGTCAGATACCGTGCATACAATTCTTGCATCCTCGGTAGTTGATTTCTATTGGCGCATAGCGATGGTTTCTGTAATAATCCTCGAATCACATCATCGCATCACAAAAATTAGTGTCAGAATTCCAATGGGACATAACATGTTTATTGTAATGTGACAAATTCAATACTCGTTTCTTGCGATTACACAATTCTTATTACAAATTAATATCATTTTTATTTTCGAATCTAAATTAATTTGGGGTAAAATATGGATAACTGGTTGAAAACCGGTACAGTAAAAAATTTAAACGTACACCAGAAAGTGACTAGTTAGGAAGTACTTCTCAAGATACATCATTTCAGTTCTGCAGATAGGTAAAAAGAGAAAATACTGCGTCGAATAATTAAAATATGGATTTTCATATTCAGGAGGTGAAGACAGCCCTAAACCCAAATGATTAGTATGTGGAGAAATACTGTCAAATGGCAGTATGAAACCCTCACGGCTTTTACGTCATCTTCAAACAAATATGCCGATTATAAAAACAAAGACTTTATTAAAAATATGAAGATGTCAGTTTTGACATCGTACATCCTGCCAACTAATAAGTATTACCAAAATGTCGTTGAAGCTATGCCGTATTGGATACTACATGCGGTAAAAATCATACAATTGCCAAGAATCTAATTTAACCCTGTATAAAACATGGTGAGAAGAACAATCAAAATTTATCTAATCTAAATTTAGCATTTCAAAATAACACCATAACAATCTTCAATGTTTCAGATAAAATGGAATCATTGATAAAAAAAAAAAATTGAGGACATGTGTTTCAATTCAACATGTGTGCAAATGGTCTTCTTTTCTTGAAATTCCGCTCCTATCGGAGATCGGAAATCGTCACCACTACTCAGACCTTATCAATCGTCCACCTGAAGAGTTCTGCGGACGTGCAACCAAACCAATCCCTCAAGTTGCACAGCCAAGAGATTATTCTTCTGCCAATTGTTCTCTTGCCTTTTATTTTGTCTTGAATAATTAGCTTATGGATATTATATCTATCTCCTCTCAGAACATGTCCTAGATATTCTAATTTTCTCCTTTTTATGGTGTTACTAACTTCTTTGTCTTTATTCATTCGGCGTAGTACTTCCTCATTTGAAACCTTGTCAACCCATGGTATTCTCAGCATCCTCCTATAACACCACATTTCAAATGCTTCTATGTTCTTGATGTTTTCTGATTTGAGTGTCCAAGCCTCCATTCCATACAATAGAATGGAGAATATATAGCATTTTAATATTCTGGTTCTCAGTTCTAATATTATATCTCGGCTGCAGGACTATCTACATGAAATGTCTAGAAATTTCAAATTATCAAATTCAATTTGATTTCTAGTTTGATACTGATTATTTCCTATTTGAAATTGCGTTTGCCCAATTTGAAATTTGTTTGTCCCAATTTGATATTAAAAGTATATAGCCTATACAAGACTAAACGATGCCAGATTAACACAATTAGATATATACTAGTACATGTGGATCGTATTTTTCGGAATGGAATAGTTTTTGTGGATGGAAGACTTGAAAATAATGGAATAGTTGAATAATTGATGAGGGTGAAATTGTATAATGAATTTTGACACTCGTGGCGCTTTCAGCGCCACATGATATATGTGGAACGTGAAGTTGTATATGAAAGAGTAAGCATAATTACGAGCTGCGCGATTCTTGTGAAAAGCGCATCAGCTTAGGTTGTATGAGTTGCAAGATGTGTACAACTCCTACTGCACAAAATATTAACTTATAATTCATTCGTCTCAAATGATTTTACTGCTGTCAGGTTTGTAAAATTATATAATCAAACACTTTTGAGATGTACCTAATCATATAATGTTGCCAATTGTCTGAAATCAAAGTGACTTTAATTTAAGGAGTGATATTAGAAATGAAAAGCTCTCAACGTTCATAAAAAAAGTTACTATATTTAACGATGTGATATTAGTTACTAAGGTGTACAACATGAACGATAAAAAATCAGCTGTGGAGTAAAAGTTACTGAAAATCTCACTAAAACTTTCATAACCTTAATTTACCTTAATAACATAAATTAATTAAGTGACATTGATGTTGTCAACTTTGACAATCAACATTACCAACATTGTTTAAATCAAGTTGGTGTCTTGTGTTGTTGAGTTGCCAACATACTCAAACATAATCTCACCAACTATTTGTGGAAGTTACGTTGTTGTTGTCAAGTTTGACAGATAACATAACCACTCCTCCTCGGGCGAACACATTTCGCTCGATTTTGCCAATTTTATCAAGTCATATCTGGCGAACGAAAGCTGTTAGCAAAATGCAATTTATATATTTACAACCATCAGGGAAAACACTTTCAGACGTCAGATTTTGAAATTTTACAAGCACTTGATAAATGATGATTTTACGGAAATATATTTTCTCGTATTTCGGTCATGAAGTTCTTAAAAATGTCACGTTTGGCGCTAGTGCTAGTGCACTCGGAGCGAATACGTAGGTCAGACAGGACTAAGCATTTTAATTCGTTTTTTAGAACATTTTAGTGCCTTTCGTCTTTAAGAAGACATCAGTTCATTTTCTAATCATGGTCCAGAATGTAATCATTAATTCCTCCTATCTATTTCGATAATCTAAAAATCTAACATAATTGCAACAAAGGCCCAAAGCTTAATCTTCTGGAACCATTAGAAATTTTCATACAAAGACGTAATCTATTAATAAATGTTCTTAATTAACAAGCAAAGCCACGAAAATCTTTTTAATCTAATGCAACTTTTTAATCTAACGCAACCGTCTTCAGATAAGTCCCCAACTACAGACAGATACCTTCCTTCCTCACCAAAACTCTTGGTATAAATTCAATCACATCAATTTGTTATCCACTTGAAAATGACATTAAACAGTCGAGTAGCGTAAAGTGCGTATATTTACATAACTTCACAAGTTATATAATATTTTCACAAAAAATAGTGTGTAAATGAATGAATTTTTCAATTGACAGTGAAGATATGTTTCAGTGAATATATAATTTCAATTGACAGTGACATACTTTCTTAGCTAAAATAAGGCAATATTATCAAATTTATTTAAAAATACGCTTAATCGCAAACTTATCATTTTCAATGAAATTTTAAAATATTTTTGATAACAAAATATTACCTACTCATTTTTTTAGACTGCTATGAAAGAAACTATGGAAATAGCTTACCGCACAACAGCAATTCGAAAACTGATATATTGATAGATTTTCACCCGACAAAATTATACATTATATGTAAATGGAAAACTTCGTTTTTACTATCACGATTTAGGTTAGATATATCTATTGGTGCACGCTATATTTCGAACATAATGAATACAAAAAAAAAATATGTGGAAATATACTAAAATTACAATAAAATATTTTGATACGAAAACAGATATAATATTTAATAACACCATATTGTTTTTCAAAAATTGATTATTTTTATCTATTCTACTTTATCTTACAAAATAATATTTAGTTTTTAATAAAATATTTTATAATACCTACACATTATTTGGACATTAACCTTATCGATTTAGTTTTGCTTAGGTTTATGCCTAGCCCTACTTTATCAGCATCCAGCGCTATTGATTCTAGTTTTGATTGTTCATCTTCGTAAGTGTGCGCGAGGAAAGAGATATCACTTGCGTAGTCCAAATCATCTAAGCGGTTAGACATCTCACTTTACGCGGTTTGTTCTTCTTAGTACGGTGTCAAGAACAATGTTGAATAAGTGGTGAGAGCATTCAACCCTGCTTATTTAATTCTTCTTCATATGGCCCTGGCCTCCTGTATTTTTGTCCTCCATTCTTCCTTGTCCTTTGTTGTTCTTCTCCACGCTCTTACTCCGAGTAGTTGGTATGCGTCTTCCCGGGTCTCTTCCTCCCACTGTTTTCTTGGCCTCCTTACCGGCCTCCTTACCTTGGAATTTTGCGTTCAGTGCCCTTAGTGGCAGACGTTTGTCGTCCATCCTGAGCACATGTCCTGCCCATCTTAATCTTTGCTGTCTGATGAATGTAGAAATCGGTGGTTATGGGTATATCTGATATAGCTAGTAATTGTACCTTGGCCTTCTGATGTTTTCGACCGTTACCGCCCTAACCAATTAACCTAACCTTGCGCTCAAATATGTACATTGTGTTCTAGTTTTTTGCGGTCATAGTTCACGTTTCGCTGCAATAGCATGCGATGGGCCGAATTATTGTCTTGTATATTCTAAGCATGTTCTTGCGATGCACGATATTAGATCTTAATATTTCCGCCATTGCATAGTACGCCTTGTTTGCCGCTAGGACTCGGCGTGTTACTTCTCCGTCTTCGATACCATCTTTGTTGATTTCCACACCCAAATTTGTTGAAATCCTCGATATTATGTGGCAACTGTAATTCTTTCTTCTTTATGTCATCACCTTTGTTTTGCTTATGTTGATGCTGAGCCCGCTAACTTGTTGATGCTGAGCCCGCAGCTGACAGCTGGCAAGAGTATGGGTGCTAGCCCATCCCCTTGCTTCAACCCTTTCGTTATTTTTAAAGGGTCCGTGAGTTGGTTGACTTATTTAATTACAATAATATAAACCAGGAGATATGGAGTGAGAATTTATCAGAGAAGAACCTCAAGAGAAAACAAAAATCATGCTTAGTGGAAAATCAGATACAAAAGTAAACATTGAGCTAAATGGAAAGGTAATAGAACAAGTTGACACCTTTAAATACCTGGGAGTACGTCTAGATAGCAAGGGAAACCATGAAATAGAAATTAATGGCAGAATAGAGAGTTCCACACGGGTGTACCACAGCCTCAGAAATAGTTTTCTGGGAAAGAAAGAAGTTTCACTAAAAGCAAAAATGAATATATACAGAGCTGTATTCGTACCTATACTAACATTTGGGTGCGAAAGCTGGGTGTGAACGAAGAGATTAAAGAGCAAGATCCAAAGTATAGAAATGAAATACCTAAGAAGAGTGTTAGGAGTCACAAGACGAGATTGCATAAGAAATGACACCATCAGAGAACAGTTAAAGGTGCAACCAATAGCAAATCGGATCGAGAACTGCCAACTGAGATGGTATGGACACATTAAGCCAGTGTGTCCCAACCTATTTTGTACCATGCCCCACCTAAGCCTTTCTAAAATTCTTATGCCCACCCATGTAACATATACATAATTTTTAACATTAAAAAATTAAATTGTACACTTAAGAAACTTAAATGATTGGTTTTAAGAAAAAATCGCTAGGAAATTGTTAATGAAACACAATGAATTTTATGTTAGGTTCCAATTTGGTTAGCTTCAGTCTCAAGTCTCCCCGTTGTATGATATTCAGACGATTTCTTTTTTCACCAGTAAAGCATTTACAGCAGTAAATACTAATTCATCTAAATATGAAGATGGAAACGGTAAAAATAGTGTTCTTGCACATTTGGTTGAATTTGGGTATTTGATTTATGTTTCCTCACAAAGCCATGTCATCGCTCCTTTTATGTTGAATAAAGTTTTAACTGACTCATCATTTTGCCTTTTTTCTTGATCCTGAATATTTGATATATCAGAAAAATCCACAAACATTAGCTGCATCATCGATGTTGGAAAATTAGTTTGTGTTAAATCAGAGAATCTTTCTTTTAAATCAGCCGATAGTATTTTCAAATGACCGACAATAACAAGTATATCGGTATCATTTACTTTACATTCTTGGAGCCAATGAAACTGTTCAAAGTTTTTGTTGTTAATATATTTCTGACATAACTCAATAAAACAGTTCCATAAATCTTTTCAAGCAGTTCCCTTTAAAGAGCCATCTTACTTCAGGGTGAAGTAAAAGTCTCACATGGTCTGTATTTTGTTTTTCACAAAATAGCTTAAAGAGACGCTCACATTTGGCATTAGCTGTAATAGCATTGATACACTTTCTAACTGGATGCAGTACTTCATTTAGAATAGGAGAGATGTTTTTAGCTACCAAGTTTTCCCTATGAATAACTCAGTGCACAAGAATCAGTTCTCGATTCTCATCTTTCATCAATTTGAAGAGCCATTTTTCTTGTCTGTCATATTAGGAGCATCTTCTGCAGTAGAACATGTTATATTTTTCATTGGTTTCATATTATTGACATCTAAGTAGTTTTTTAGCTTATTATACACACACACACACACATATATACATATATATATATATATATATATATATATATATATATACATATATATATATATATATATATATATATATATATATATATATATATAATATATGCTTATGTTAGTTAATGCTTATTAACCAGGATACGTCGAATATTGTGGATACCCTTGTGCGGAATATCGTACGAGAACGGCAAAAAGAAGATATAACCGATATAAGTTGATTAGAATATCAGTTCTCTTTTCCCGAAGTAATGCTCATGCGATTCCAGGAAAATGAGAAGTCATAAGAGGAGGTTTTAGTCGGGGGGATCCGATACTACCTTGGTGTGCATAATTCATTTCTTCCATATATATATATATATATATATATATATATATATATATATATATATATATGGAAGAAAATGCATTATGCACAATATTATGCATTATATATATATATATATATATATATATATATATATATATATGGAAGAAATGCATTATGCACACCAAGGTAGTATCGGATCCGCCCCGACTAAAACCTCCTCTTATGACTTCTCATTTTCCTGGAATCGCATGAGCATTACTTCGGGAAAAGAGAACTGATATTCTAATCAACTTATATCGGTTTCTTCTTTTTGCCGTTCTCGTACGATATTCTGCACAAGGGTATCCACAATATTCGACGTATCCTGGTTAATAAGCATTAACTCCACACAATTATTGTTAGTTACTCTACTCCTCTACTGCATTATGTGCTGCGCCTATTAGCAGTCTCGTGGTTTGCATCTTTAACCACCATGCATTTTCGGCACAAGTCACTATCGTTCAGGTGGAAGCGATTCAGATAGCTATTGAACCGCTTGTGTCCACTCACCAATTGGCAGAGGTATTAATTTATCTCACCGTGCTTGCGTCCTATCCTTTGTAAGATCTGGTATCAATAACCGTGTCCATGCCCCTTTTTCGGTTTCTGTTGCCCATTTTCGCTGCCATTCGGTAAGTATCTCCCAGTCGGTGCTACTTTCTATTCCTTTGGCAATTTGACACTGAAGGCATTTCATACCCCTTTGGAAATAGTGGTGCTTTCTAATCTTTTACAGAACAACATTTCCTCAGCAAAATGCCCTTTATAAATATATTTTAGGTAAGTTATCAATACTGCCTCGCTGTTTCTCAAAGTTGATTCATCCATTTGCACTGAGAATTTTCTTGTTTTCAGATTTTCAGCAAGTTTGTTTTTCTATATCTTCACTCATTTCGTTTATTATCCTGCTGACAGTATTGTTACTCAGTGTCATAGCTTTTACATCTTTGTTATCTTTTTCAAGAACCGTTTTAAGAAATGACTGATATTTGATAATTTGATAACTAGCCTTAAGAATACGATTATAAGTTGAAGTATGAGCCGAAAATAGAGACTTTATTGTTGTTCTCTTTTCAAATCTTTTCTATAAAGTTTGAAAGTAATTCAAATCTGAATTAATATTAGCAGTATATTTCACCTTCAAATGCGCCTCAAGACGACCTTATTTCCTTGATTCGTTGGTCAGGCATTGCTGGCATAACATACAGAAAGGAAACCGCTCATGCTGGACAGCCGGTATGAATAACGCGACCATTAATTTCTTTCATCAGAACGGGACACCCGCAGAATTATTAAAAAAAAACCTGTTTGGTGTTACATTGTCCTTTACTTGTAAGTTTACTAAAACATTACGGACAGTGTGAGGATCAGTGTGACATCTCGGAGACGATTAATTTCTTTCGCAGACTCAAGAATAGGCACGTATTGTCTCTCAATTTCAACACGGCTTGGTGGAAAATCACTGCCTGTGCATGTAAAAAGTGTAAACACAATTCAGAGCCGGGATTTTCGGAAAACATTTTCAAAATATTTGGGCATTTTTCGATGCTCAGAAAATAGCGTTTGAAGGGCTAGAACATTTTTAGAACTCTCTCAAGCGCGGGCATTAACGCAAGCCACCTTATTTTAATGTAACCCCGCAGTTTGTGATACTCTGTGTCAGGTGGATCTTAAAACTCTTTCAAATCTTCAATTCGAACGCTGTAGAAATAGAAAGAAGAATACATTTTCACAATGACGCACTCGAAGTTAACAGGGAGACAATCTGCGGCTGTTTTGATCGCATTGTAAACTATGTGGGCTTCACATCTAATCCCAATGAGCTGTCTTCCGAGTGATTTGTTCAATTTTGTGTAAACATTATTAATCCCCTTTCAATTCTTTCCTCCAAAATTGCAGTTCATATTATCTCCACAAAATACCACTATTTTCTTATTCAAATCATTGCAAGGCAATACTTCCTTCAAATAATCAACTATTATACACGATATTTCACCTGGCTGTTCTCGAAACTTTGAAACCTTGACTTTGACTCCTTCGTATGGTAAAAAATAGTGGGTCAAAACTTGGAATAATTTTATCGAGCTATGGTTTGAAGCATATGTTAATAAAGTTATGCATGGGGATTCACGAAGGTCCTCTTTCAATTCATCGGTTGCCATTGAGGCCAAAATATTTAGAACAATAGCCCGAGATTTTGTACGAGAACATCTAAATTTTTGCTCAAGACATGTTTGAATTAAATGAGAAGCACAGTCATTTGAGCCAAAGCTGTGATTTTCTTGCACCGTATGAAACGCCCACGCACCCTTCGCTGCAGCTATATCCAAATCTTTAGAAGTCAGCAAATCCGTTCTTTAAAAAAACGCAAGCTTTGACGTAACGTAACGTTTGCTGTAGATGTACCACTCCTTTGTTTCATATACGGATACTTGTTTTGCAAAATAATTTTAAAGGTACACTGGCGTTTAAGCATTTTTGTTATGGTACAATCACACACTCCGTCCGTTGTGAACGTTGGTCTTAAAACACTGCGTTTGGTTGTTCTCTGAGTGAGTGCAGCATCTATCCCGCTTTCGCGCGTCATTCACTCTCTCTTTTTCTCTCTCTCTCTATCGCCGGCCGAAGCTGCGGTCACGCGTTACGACCTTGCGAGTGCGAAAATAATAGGCAACTAGTAGGGTGTTTACACCCTTGCAAGTAGATACCAACCCGCGAAAGCGGGACGTTTTTGCCCTAGCTGGGGACAGCGGGACAGATAGCCTGAAAGCGGGACTGTCCCGCCAAAATCGGGACGTATGATCACGTTAGGTATGAACCCAAATTTAATTTGATTATGAACCCAAAACTGCGATGTTTAGCGAGATTTTAAAGCGTCCGGGGGTTAACGACGCCAAAAACTCATTTGATATTTCGGTTCCTTCAAAATAGATTTGTAATATTTATTGGCCGCAATTATTTAAGAATTTGCTTCTTTCTTTCAATTTTGGCACCGAAATCTAGCATTGCATTTAAATGGCCCGGAGAAAAATGGTTAAACTGGTGTCGGGTCCATTTTCGAATTGCCCTCCTTAACAATCAAGCTCCCTCCCTGTGGGGCGTGGGCCCCACGTTGGGAAACACCGCCTTAAGCGAATGGAGGACAAAAGACCAGTCAAGAGAGTATGGGAAGCTAAAGGTCAAAAAAAAAGAAAAGTAGAGGAAGACCAAGGACAACATGAAATCGAAACATAGAAAATCGAGAAAATAGTAAAGGACAGGGGACTCACAATGGTTCAAGCATCAATTATCGCAAAAGGAAGAAAGGGGTGGAAGAATTTCATATATATATATATATATATATATATATATATATAAATCAGGCGTCGGCAACCTATGACCTGCAGGTCACCAAGTGACCTATTTGATAATTTTAAGTGATTCACTCGAGTTCCACAAATAACAAATAATATATAAAAACAATTATAAAAACATAAGTTTTTACAATATCTATATGAAATGACCCGAAACTTCTTAGTAATATTCACATTTTGGTTGAAATTGCTATGATTTTCGTTGATAATAGAATTTGAAAAATTATAATGTAAACATTTCTAGGCGCAGCAAATATTTCAGTTTACTTTAGGCACCAATAACTAGTGGCCCTAGGCCCTCTCCTAGGGCCTCCGAATTCTGGGGGCCACAAATTGCAAACTAAGCAAGGTCAAACCAACTTTTGGCGGTTGGCAGCAATACGCGAGGGCAGGGTGTGGCACCGGTAACGCAGAGCTAAATTTAAATTCAATTCAACATTTGACAAGTAGCAAACAGTTTGTGATTCAGTGAGTCTATTCTAATAATTTAACTTATTTGTAGGTGAATAAATTGACACTTTGCGATGGTTAATAGTGGAAAAAATTAAACTCAATTCAGAGAGTCAAATATAGGTGCAGTAGATGAAGATCAGACAAATACTGCATCTACTTCATGTATGAACGAATCTATTACAAATATTAAAAATTTAGCTGACGAGGTAGAACGATCTCTTACAGAGGATTAAACCCCAAAGAATGTAGATCATGTCCCTTAAGTAGATCATGTCCCACCACGTTGTCATCAGAATAATCGTTGTCATCAGTCCAATATAATTGCAGTAGATGAAGATCCGACAGCTACTGCATCTACTTCATGTATGAAGGAATCTATTACGAATATTAAAAATGTAGCGGACAACGCGGAACGATCTCTTCAAGTGAATAAAATTTTTAAATTGGACATAGCTTTATGGCCAGAAATCCAGAAAAAACAGAAAGAACGCACAACCAAATTATAAACGAAAAACAAAAAAATATTGGCAATCCTGTAAAAATATCGCGATTGAACGTATATTCGTCACTTGACAGTAAATAACTTTTATAGAATTAAATCTAATGGTTCTAAAAAAATACGAATAGCTTATTTTTACCGAAACAAGTTCTAGTGTTTATTGCTACATTTGCAAAATGTTTTCTAAAAACAAACCCAATTGTCTTTACAAGGATGCCACGACTGGAAAAATATATCTATCAAAATTTCCGAGCATGAAAATTCAAAGGATCATAAGTATTCTATGTGCATTTTCTCCAAACTTTCACCGATTGAAGACCGGATTCAACCGAAATGGTTAAAGAAATTTAAAATGAAAAACAGAATTAAAGAAATGGTCTCAGATGAGTGATTTCAACCGTGAAATTTCTTTCTACTCACGGATTGGCATTTCGTAGACATATTGAAAGCAAAGGAAATTTTGGTTGTTATCTAGTAGTATCTAGTAGTATCTTGCAGAATTTGACCCTTTTATAACTAATCATCTAGATACATATGAAAATCAAGGACAAGGTTCTGTGATTTATTTATCAAACACAATATGTGATGAATATATTAATATAATAGGTGACAAACTAAGAAGAAGATATTTCTTAGTTTATCACCTATTATATCGAGGAAGTGAAAAGTGCGACATATTTTCTTTGATTGTTGATAAACTTTCTTTAGTTTTGAGATACTTACCTCCTGATGGTCCAATTCGGGAGAGATTTTTTCCCTTTATTGACATTTATTTTCATACTTTGAGTGAATTTGGAAGAAGATTTTTGGAAGAAGATTGTTGAAAATCTCAATAGGTGGGTAATAGACCTTAAAAAATTTTGCGGACAAAAGTAGAGAAAGATCCTTCGTTCTAGATCCACCTGCACCTCAGACATGCGCATGCGCGATGACCTTTGACCCATGACCTTAACCCTGACCCTGACCTTAATATGACCCTGAGCTTTTATCGTGACTTTGATCTGAACCTGAGCTTTGACCCTGATCTTGATCTTGATCTGACTCTGACCTTTGGCCTTGACCTTTGACCACGACCTTGATCCTGATCTGACCTTTGGCCTTGACCCCGACTTTTGGATTTGTGCATACGTGAGCTTTGAAGATGTACAACTGCTAACGGATTTTTGCAGCTGCGTACAGAGTGGAACTAATAAATTATGCCGGTCTAATTATTTTCTTGAAATTATCCCGTATTTATTTTAATAAACATATTAGGATTTTGATTTATCAGTAGTCGGTTAAGCGTTACCGGATGTTTGGCAGTCATAACAACTCCCTATTATCTTATCAGCGGTGTGCGATCGGAGAAAATAATAAATTGTGAAGCGCGGTCTAATGAATTTCTTAGGATTGTTTTTCGTTTAATTTAATGATGATATTAAGATTTTGATTTATGGGTAGTCGATTGGGAGCGACCGGACGTCTAGTGCTGATAACACCAGACAAGAATAAAGGAACTATACTAGACAGACTAGATTAGACAGACAAGCGGGGAAAATTCAAAATGAGTTGCGGGCGGGTAGCGGAGAATCGTGTATGCATACATAATTGATTGCAAACATATAACGGATTGATTCAAATGAGATTATTGGTTTTAGACTGGACAAAATCGGACAAAATCGAACAAGGTCGAACAAGAACATACAAAACTATACAGACCACATATTTCTTATGATATTTATCCGAATAATTTCAAATGTGTAAGTGAAATTTCTTAAACTTGTCTGTGACCCGGGGAGGTTAGGAATGAAACGCGCTTCATTCCTACCCTCCATGTAACCGAACCTAATGCTAACCTAACCAAATGCTAACACAACTAATCCAATGGGATTAAAGCTGATTAAAAGCTGATTAAGACTGATGAAAGCTGACTAAAAATAGACCTAACATCCTCTTTAGCGTGGGGCACCATAGACCTTACACCCTGTTAAGCGTGGGGTTACATATACCTCACACCCGGTTTAGCGTGGGGTTACATAGACCTCACATCTTCTTTAGCGTGGGGTTACATATACTTTACACCCTGTTTAGCGTGGGGTCACATAGACCTCACACCCTGTTTAGCGTGGGGTTACATAGACCTCACACCCCTGTTTAGCGTGGAGTTACATAGACCTCACACCCCTGTTTAGCGTGGGGTTACATAGACCTTACACACCTGTTTAGCGTGGGATTGCACATACCTCACACCCAGTATTGCGAGGGGTCACATAGACGTCACACCCTGTTTAGCCTGTGGTTAAAAGTAGATGCAATTGGATGAAAAGTGGATGCAAGTAGATGAAAAGTGGATGCAAGTAGATGAAAAGTGGATGCAAGTAGATGAAGAGTGGATGAAAATAGTTGAAAAGTGGATGCAAGTAGATGAAAAGTGGATGCAAGTAGATGAAAAATGGATGCCAGAAAATTGAACTCTTTGGTATTTATATAAATGAAAAAAAAATACGATCTGGGTCACAGACAAGTTTAAGAAATTTCGCTTACACATTGGAAATTATTCGGATAAATATCATAGGAAATAGGTGGTCTGTATAGTCTTGTCCGTTCTTGTTCGACCTTGTTCGGTATTCTCCGATCTTGTCCAGTCTAAAACCAATAATCTCATTTGAATTAATCCGTAATATGTTTGCAATCAATTATGTATGCATACAAGATTTTCTGCTACCCGCCCGCAACTCAATTTTCCCCGCTTGTCCGTCTAATCTAGTCTGTCTAGTCTAGTTCCTCTATTCTTGCCTGGTGTTATCAGCACTAGACGTCCGGTCGCGCCTAATCGACTACCGATAAATCAAAATCTTAATATCTTTATTAAATTAAACGAAAAACAATCCCAAGAAATTCATTAGACCGCGCTTCATAATTTATAATTTTCTCCGCTCGCGCACCGCTGATGAGATAATAGGGAGTTGTCATGACTGCCAAACATCCGGTAACGCTTAACCGACTACTGATAAATCATAATCTTAATGTGTTTATTAAATTAAATACGGGATAATTTCAAGAAATTAATTAGAATGCCATAACTTATTAGTTCCACGCTGTACGCAGCTGCAAAAATCCGTTAGCAGTTGTACATCTTCAAATCTCACGCATGCACAGTTCCAAAAGTAGGGGTTAGTAAGGCCAAAAAAGTAAGGCCAAAGATCAGATCAAGATCAAGGTCAGAGTCAAAGGTCAAGGCCAAAGGTCAGGGTCAGATCAAGATCAAGGCTCAGGGTCAGATTAAGGTCAGGGTCAGGTTCAAGGTCAAAGGTCATCGCGCATGCGCATGTTTGAGGTGGATCTAGAACGAAGGTTCTTTCCCTACCGACAAAGTGGCGAAAATGCATCTAATATTTTGACAGGGGTGAAACTTTTGCCGTCTCTAAAGTCTTTCATAAATGATGAAGTAAGAGAGCGTTTCAACACCATAGGAGAGTAAGCTGGAGTACTAATTGATGATAAATGTACTTACCAAGATGAACATCGACGAAAGAAGACGCGTAAGTCGTTTTACGATGAAAATAAGGAAAATGAAAAATTAGTTTGACTGGAAGAGAAAATTTTGTTGTAAATAGTGTTAATATTATTTGTAGAACTTTCTTCGAATTTTGTTGTTAGAACTTGATAGTAGAATGAAAACCTATATATGGAAATTATTTAAAAAAATGAATTGTTTTTTATTAATAATGATTTGCCTCATGAGGAACTAAATTTAATGAATATCACTGAACTCTTATCTCTGAAGAAGATATCCAAAATAAACAGCCGGAAGAACAGGCAGGGTTTCCAGCGGGCCGATCCACAACGGATTACATCTTCACCTTAAAAATAGCCCTAGAAAACGGACGCAAAGGAACAGAGAAACACACATTGCTCTCATCGACCTTGAAATAGCCTACGATAGCGTCCCCATGATACAACTTTGGAAAGCTATGGAACAACTTAGTATAACAGTTACTCTGATAAACGCCACCAGAGAATACTACAAAAATAATTCTGCTCAAATAAAAGTTGGCAACACACTACCAGAAGCATTTATCACAACCAAAGGCCTAAGGCAAGGAAGCTGCTTATCACCCACTCTATTTAAAATTTATTTAGACAGAGAGTCCTACAAGGGTGGACGAATAAATGTAAGAACATGGGACTAAGAGTGGGAGATGAGAGACTATATAGTCTATATTTCGCGGACGACCAAGTTGTTTTAGCGAAGGACGAAGACGATTTACGTTACATGATTAGAAAACTCCAAGAAGAATATGGAAAAGCTGAACTGACCATGAATATGAGTAAGTGTAAATATCTGTTAGGCGGTAATAACGAGTGTACCAACCTACCCTTGGAATCTGAAATAATAAAAGGAGTAGTCCGGACTAAATAGCTAGGAGTTATCCTAAAAAAAAAACAGGCTAACGGCAATGACAAAATTAGGGAACGGATTACCAAAGGTAGGAAAGCCATCGGAGCATTAAACTCACTCATTTGGGAGAAAGAAATCAGAAGGGAAACAAAAAGGAGAATATACAAAAGCATAGTCGAGAGTGTGATGATTTATGGGGCAGAAGCGTGGGATGTGAGCAAAAAGAATAAACAAAAATTACTAGCAACCGAAATGAATTTCTTAACAAGGAGTTGCCGAAAATCCAGACTGCAGATGGTACGGAACACGAGAATAAGGGAAATGATGTGCAAGGAACAGACTGTAGCAGACGAAATCGAAACAAGACAACTAGTATACTTTGGACATACCAAAAGAATGGAGTACAGATGGCCCAAAAAAGTTCTGGAATGGATACCATCGGAACGAAAGAAGAGAGGACGGCCGGGAAAAAGCTGGCGAGACGACATAATAGAAGCAATGGACGCTAGAATTTTAGAAGAGGAAACTTGTTTGATAGACAAAATTGGAAACTGGGAACAGCGACCGCCGTAGAAATCTGTTGTCATATAAAAAAGATATTATCATTAATATCTTCTTTATATGTAAATAACTCGGGACTTGGATCGGGACGAATTAATTCAGTTCTTGGCATATACCAATGAAGAAAATCACAAACAGAAATGTATCAGGCGTTAATACGTGGATTCAAATCGACTTTTCTCAACGTAGAAACATTCATTCGCATTTATTTAACTATACCAATAAGAAATGCGCAGGAGAACGTCCCTTTTCGGCACTAAAGCGAATAAAAACATGTCTAAGGAATTCCGTTAAACAAAAGCGTCTTGCAAATTTAGCAATTCTACATATTGAATCAGTTGAAAGACAACGATATGTGATTTCAACGAACGTGAAATGTAGAAAATGTTGTATTGTTTACTTATAATCACAATATAATATGACAAATTACGACATTGTCACCAGTTAGGCAATGAAATACTTTTCCGCATTGACAGCGAATGGAGGTAATAAACTGTCAAAATAATTCGCGATTGAAATGTTTACGTTTCATTGACATGTCATGCTTGACATTTATCAAATTATTACTTTTTTTATAAATGTATTTTTAATGTGGTTTTATTATAATCTCGCATATTGAGAATTGGGACTCCGTAGACTAGGGCCACAGACAGACCTTGCGCCTAGGGCCACAAGTATTGTAAACGCGCCCCTGCCAATAACGCCCTGGGGCCATTAGGCTCTGAAACAGGCACGTCCAACCCGCGGCTCAATCAATCGAAGACAATTTTCAATTCGGTCAAAATCAAATCGACAGTTTTAAAAGTATTGAACTTCTTTAGGGAGAGCGACTTTGGAGTAACTCATATCTTTTTTTATGAGGGAAATGATGTTTTCTCTGACGGAAATAAGGTTCAGTCAAGTCTATTTCTACCTAGATGTCGCCCTTTAACAGTTCCACTTAGGATTGTCATTATTATGATCGTGTGTAAAAGTATACAAATCGTGCGTAAAATTCCAATGTAAATTAGTTTCAATATTAAACGATTTCTATTTCATGTTACTACGATAACAACTCATTAGCGTCATTAAACAAAAAACATAGACGTAGTCCAAAGAAATTTTCTGACGCATATTGAAATTGAATTAATTTTTCTTATTTTGAATCAAGAAGCCTCTGTCTCTTAGTTTGGAATTATGTGGCTCTAATATAACTTAACCTAAACAAGATTAAATCTAGATTAACTCACTGCGATTAAACTTCGCAACTCATTCACAAAAGCCCTTCTTCACACACTTGTATCATAAAGTACTATTTTCTACGAAGCATGTTAAAATACTATTGAATCTATAAAAATAATTGTTTCTTATTGATAATATTGCAAAATTGTAATTTTGACCAACAGAATACTTGAATACTCAAATCACTCACTAGTAAGAACGGACATCGAGAACACTATTTTGTCGTTGTCGATGTAATCTAGATTAACCTAAATTTAATCTAGATTAGGGTATGGTTAGGTTAAGTTATATTAGAACCAGATAAACCCAGACTGAGATGTTGAGATTTCTTGTTTCCAAATTAATTCAATTTTAATATACGTCAGATTTATTTTCATTTCGTCTGTTTTTTGTTTAGTGACGCAAGTTGATGCCATTGTAACAACAAACAGAAATGAATGAAACACCATTTGCTTTACATTGGACTTTTACGCACGATTTGCATATTTTTACACACGATTGGGAGGAAACGGGGGGAAATGCTTATAAATTACTTACAAGACGAACACCTGTTCTGCATAAAACCAAAACAACGGAGATCGACATGGCTAAGTCCAGACGGTAAAATTAAAAACGAAATAGACTACGTAATATCTAATAATAAAAATATAATCACAAGCGTCTCAGTAATAAATATCTTTCACACCGGCAGCGACCGCAGGTTAATATGAACTGCTGTGAAAATTAACACTAAAATAGAATGAAGGAAAATGATGAGAAGAAACCCTTTCGAACTATAAGCCTCTTAGAACAAAACCAGGAAGAATACATAACGGAAATATCAACTAAGATGAACTATACAAACGTTACGACA
The DNA here is from genome assembly GCA_944588485.1 of Phosphuga atrata. NCBI lineage: Eukaryota > Metazoa > Arthropoda > Insecta > Coleoptera > Silphidae > Phosphuga > Phosphuga atrata. The sequence continues at coordinate 19,386,857 of OX155898.1, read as the reverse complement.
CTAAGTATCGATGAATTAAATGGAAAAATCGTAAATGACGTACCTACAAACAGTCAATAAGAAAATTTGCACTAGGACAAAACTGCGAAAAACTAAAAAGATAAGCAAAGGTACAATAGAACTCATGAAACGCAGAAGTAACCTAAATCGAAAATCGAACGAATACATACATTTAAGTAAGGCCATCACTAAAGAAAACAGAAGAGAAACTAGAGGCCAAAACGCAGAACTCATAAAAAAATCAATAGAAAATAGCAAGAACATGAAAATACTAGTGAACACAAATGTCAAAAGGTAAAACGAAAATCCATAACCTTCAAAATAAGGACGGTACAGCGGTCAACGACACAGAATAAATTCAGAAAACTATTCAAAGCTTCTACACTGACCTCTACAGATCCCACATACCAAGCACACTAAGTACCAAAGACGAGCTAATACAGAAGTTAAGTCAGAAGACATACCGGAAATAAATAAACCCGAAATAAATAAAGCTCTTAAATAATTAAAAAACGGGAAAGCACAAGGCGAAGACAAAATATCAACAGAAATGTTAAAACTAGGAGGGGGTCACTTTATTAAATGCAGTAAAACTTCTACTATATAAATGCATTGAAGAAACGAGAATACCTACTGCCTAGGAAAACCCTGAAGTAATTCTAATACACAAGAAAGGGGAGAATAGGGGACATTAAGAATTATAGACCCATTAGCCTGCTATCACACCTTAATTGTTAACAAAAATCATAACAAATTGCCTAGCAAACAAACTGGATTTTTACTAACCTGCAGAACAAGTTGGATTTCCTAAAGGGTTTATCACAACAGATGACATACAAATCCTTTGCACATTAATTGAGAAGTGTACGGAATATAATGTATTCATACTTCTAGCGTTTATTGACTATGAAAATGCGTTCGATTCTATCGAACTTTGGGCAATCTACGATGAATAAAGCCAGAATTGACTCACGGTATATACAATTAATTCGACAAATATACCAAATGCCACTTACATGTGACACTACTTACAAGTGATACTACATGAAAAGTGGACTACAGAGAAGATTAAGATAGGGAGAGGAGGCAGGCAAGGAGACACCATATCACCAAAGCTATTATAATGATATTATATTAATAAGTCCAGACATCCAAGATCTTAAACACATGCTAGACGAACTAAATACAGAATCACTTCCAGTAGGCCTGAAAATGAACTTGGGAAAGACGAAGATCATGACCCAAGAAGTTGGAGCCCAACCCCACCAAATGGACGGGCAGGAAATCGAACAAGTGACCGAGTACATATACCTAGGTCATCAAACTAAACTGGGGAAGGAAAATCATGCAACAGAAATGACCAGAAGAATAAGTCAGAGCTGGACTGCTTTGGGTAAACTCAGACACATACTCGAGAACCCAGACGTACCGCACTGCCTTAAACGAAAAGTATACAACATGCGCATATTCCCCGTTACGACGTGTGGCCTGGAAACGATGACTGGACAGCAAAGAGCGCAAACAGATTAAAAACCTGCCAATGAGCAATGGAATGGGCTTTGGCATAAGCTTAACAGACCGAAATACAAACCAGGAGATCAGACTCAAGATCAGATCAACTCAAAGACGTGATTGAACGAAACGCAGAACTTAAGTTGGAGCTGGGTAGGACATGTAGGCAGGGAAAACATACATAGACCCATAGGATTAGTCACTGGAGGCCAAGATACACAAAAGGAAGAACTGGAAGACCGCAATGAAAACGAGTCGACGATATCAAGAAATTAGCGGGGAAAGAATGGCATCAAATCGCAAAAAGAAGGTGCACATGGAAAGACCTGAAGGAGGCTTACGTCCAGCAGTGGACAAACACGGGCTCAAGAGAGAGAGAGAGAGAGAGAGAGGAGCAAGAGAGAGAGAGGGGAGTAAGAGAGAGGGAGAGAGAGAGAAAAAATTATACTAATGGCATCGAATACTTCACATACAACAATTTACTTAACCCAAATGAACCTACTGTTCCTTAAGGAACACTTGGGGAAAAAGTAATCTGCAGCGGCTTAGAGCTATTATACCTAGGCGGCGACTGTATCACAATACGAAGTAATGCTAGAAATTGAAGTTTGGTATTATGTATTTAACCTACAAAATTTGGAAGTGTTTAAAAAGTGGTCAAATATTTCCTGTGAAAACAGGCTAACATGTCGAAGTAAGTATTAATTTAATTTGACTATATTTGTTATCATTTTAAATAGAATAGCTTTCTCAATATAATGATGAATATGTATCATATAGTTTACCACTAATAACTAACGTCATAAAGTAGTATTCATCATATAAATATAGGTGTTCTTTTAAAAGAACGGTAGGTTTATTGACTACTGTAGTTTGAATAATTCTCCAATATATTTGTTTAACAATTATTTTTTTTACATGAAGGTACTCACTCTTGATGAATTGATAAACTATGCAGAGAATATAGATTCAATACCAGGTAATATCGTCATCTTTCCACCTGAAAATGACGGTTGGGCAACAGATGAAGATTCGGGAGGAGAAGATAACGTTACCATGACTAATTTGCCAGGAAGTCAGTTGCGAGCGGATGCCGAGTTTTTCAATGATGTGGAGAGGGAAAATGAAGTGATGCCTGATGATTTGGATTTGGGTGAAGTGTATGATGACGATGCAAGCTGGGAACCCGAAGATAATTTGCCTCTTATCCGATTCAAACAAGAAACTCACCCAATTAAAAAACAGAAAAAGATTAATGTAATTTGGTCCAATAATGATATGCCTATGAAAGATTTTCCTGAATGGAAAACTATAAGTAGTGCCGCAAATAATGTATCACCAACGACTCTATTCAAGTATTTGTTTGATGATGCTATTTTAAAATTATTGGTCAATAACACAAATGAATATGCAGCGCAAAAAAAATCGAAATTTTAACGTAACAACGGATGAGATGCTTTGTTTTATAGGAGTGCTGCTTTTGAGTGGATACAACATTGTTTCTCGACGCAAAATGTATTGGGAGAAGATAAGAAGATGGACATAACGAACTTGTGAGTAATGCTATCTCACGTGACCGTTTTCAATTTATTATGTCTAATATACACTGCTGTGATAATAGCGACAAATTTTCTAAAATGAGACCACTTTTTGATATTTTAAATCAGAGGTTTCAACAATTTTCGCCAACTGAAGAATACCGCAGTGTCGATGAGGCAATGGTAACCTATTTCAGATGTCACGGCTTCAAGCAGTTAATACGCGGCAAACCCATACGTTGGGGATATAAACTGTGGGTTGGAACAACAAAATCAGCTTATATCATCTGGAATTGGAGAAAAGAAACCTAAAAGGAACAGGATAAGAGAAAATAGAATTCCAAAATGCGACATGAAATCTTCCAAAGAACTTAAAAAACGTGTTAGGGGTTCAATGTGTTTCCAATTAGCAAATGATGCTATTGTTGCTTGCAAGTGGAATGACAACAGTGTACCAGGCACCACATTTAAAATGTAGTTGATGAGGCAGAACGATCTCTTACAGAGGATTCAACCCCAAAGAATGTAGATCATGTCCCTTAAGTAGATCATGTCCCACCACGTTGTCATCAGAGTCCAATATAATTGCAGTAGATGAAGATCCGACAACTATTGCATCTGCTTCATGTATAAAGGATTCTATTACGAATATTAAAAATGTAGCTGACGACGCGGAACGATCTCTTCAAGTGCATAAAATTTTTAAATTGGACATAGCTTTATGGCCAGACATCCAGAAAAACAGAAAGAATGCAGAACCAAATTATAAACGAAAAACAACAAAATATTGGCAATCCTGTAAAAAAATCGCGATAGAACGTATATTCGCCACTTGACAGAAAATAACTTTTATATAATTATAAATCTAATGGTTCTAAAGAAAAATGCGAATGGCTTATTTTTAGCGAAACAAGTTCTAGTGTTTATTGATATATTTGCAAAATGTAGAAACAAACCCAATTGTCTTTACAACGATGCCACGAATGGAAAAATATATCATAAGTATTCTATGTGCATTTTCTCCAAACTTTCACCGATTGAAGACCGGATTCAACCGAAATGGTTAAAGAAATTGAAAATGAAAAACAGAATTAAAGAAATGGTCTCATATGAGTGATTTCAACCGTTAAATTTCTTTCTACTCACGGATTGGCATTTCGTAGACATATTGAAAGCAAAGGAAATTTTGGTTGTTTGGAGTATCTTGCAGAATTTGACCCTTTCATAGCTAATCATCTAGATTCATATGAAAATCAAGGACAAGGTTTCTGTGATTTATTTATCAAACACAATATGTGATGAATATATTAATATAATAGGTGACAAACTAAGAAATATCTTCATCGAGGAAGTGAAAAGTGCGACATATTTTCTTTGATTGTTGATAAACTTTCTTTAGTTTTGAGATACTTACTTCATGATGGTCCAATTCGGGAGAGATTTTTTCCCTTTATTGACATTTATTTTCATACTTCGAGGGAATTTGGAAGAAGATTTTTGGAAGAAGATTGTTGAAAATCTCAATAGGTGGGTAATAGACCTTAAAAAATGTTGCGGACAAAAGTAGAGAAAGATCCTTCGTTCTAGATCCACCTGCACCTCAGACATGCGCATGCGCATGCGCGATGACCTTTGACCCCTGAACTTAACCCTGACCCTGACCTTAATATGACCCTGAGCTTTTACCGTGACCTTGATCTGAACCTGAGCTTTGACCTGATCTTGATCTGACTCTGACCTTTGGCCTTGACCCTTGACCCTGACCTTGATCCTGATCTGACCTTTGGCCTTGACCCCACTTTTGGATTTGTGCATACGTGAGCTTTGAAGATGTACAACTGCTAACGGATTTTTGCAGCTGCGTACAGCGTGGAACTAATAAATTATGCCGGTCTAATTATTTTCTTGAAATTATCCCGTATTTAATTTAATAAACATATTAAGATTTTGATTTATCAGTAGTCGGTTAAGCGTTACCGGATGTTTGGCAGTCATAACAACTCCCTATTATCTTATCAGCGGTGCGCGATCGGAGAAAATAATAAATTGTGAAACGCGGTCTAATGAATTTCTTAGGATTGTTTTTCGTTTAATTTAATGATGATATTACGATTTTGATTTATCGGTAGTCAATTGGGCGCGACCGGACGTCTAGTGCTGATAACACCAGACAAGAATAGAGGAACTATACTAGACAGACAGACAAGCGGGGAAAATTCAAAATGAGTTGCGGGCGGGTAGCGGAGAATCGTGAATGCATACATAATTGATTGCAAACATATAACGGATTGATTAAAATGAGATTATTGGTTTTAGACTGGACAAAATCGGACAAAATCGAACAAGATCGAACAAGAACATACAAAACTATACAGACCACATATTTCTTATGATATTTATCCGAATAATTTCCAATGTGTAAGCGAAATTTCTTAAACTTGTCTGTGACCCGGGGAGGTTAGGAATGAAACGCGCCCTCCATGTTACCTAACCTGATGCTAACCTAACCTAATGCTAACACAACTAACCCAATGAGATTAAAGCTGATTAAAAGCTGATTAAGGCTGATGAAAGCTGACTAAAAATAGATCTCACATCCTCTTTAGCGTGGGGCACCATAGACCTTACACCCTGTTAAGCGTGGGGTTACATAGACCTCACACCCTGTTTAGCGTGGGGTTACATAGAGCTCACATCTTGTTTAGCGTGGGGTTACATAGAATTTACACCCTGCTTAGAGTGGGGTCACATAGACTTCACACCCTGTTTAGCGTGGGGTTATATAGACCTCACACCCCTGTTTAGCGTGGAGTTACATAGACCTCACACCCCTGTTTAGCGTGGGATTAGATAGACCTCACACACCTGTTTAGCGTGGGATTACACAGACCTCACACCCAGTATTGCGTGGGGTCACATAGACCTCACACCCTGTTTAGCGTGTGGTTAAAAGTGGATGCAATTGGATGAAAAGTGGATGCAAGTAGATGAAAAGTGGATGCAAGTAGATGAAAAGTAGATGCAAGTAGATGAAAAATGGATGTAAGAAAATAAAGAGTGCATGCAAATAGGTGAAAAGTGGATGCAAGTAGATGAAAAGTGGATGCAAGTAGATGAAAAGTGGATGCTAGTAGATGAAAAGTGGATGCAAGTAGATGAAAAATGGATGCCAGAAAATTGAACTCTTTGGTATTTATATAAATGAAAAAAAATAATACGATCTGGGTCACAGACAAGTTTAAGAAATTTCGCTTACACATTGGAAATTATTCGGATAAATATCATAGGAAATAGGTGGTCTGTATTGTCTTGTCCGTTCTTGTTCGACCTTGTTCGGTATTCTCCGATCTTGTCCAGTTTAAAACCAATAATCTCATTTGAATCAATACGAAATATGTTTGCAATCAATTATGTATGCATACACGATTTTCTGCTACCCGCCCGCAACTCATTTTGAATTTTCCCCGCTTGTCCGTCTAATCTAGTCTGTCTAGTCTAGTTCCTCTATTCTTGCCTGGTGTTATCAGCACTAGACGTCCGGTCGCGCCTAATCGACTACCGATAAATCAAAATCTTAATATCTCTATTAAATTAAACGAAAAACAATCCCAAGAAATTCATTAGACCGCGCTTCATAATTTATAATTTTCTCCGCTCGCGCACCGCTGATGAGATAATAGGAAGTTGTCATGACTGCCAAACATCCGGCAAGGCTTAACCGACTACTGATAAATCAAAATGTTAATGTGTTTATTAAATTAAATACGGGATAATTTCATGAAATTAATTAGAACGGCATAACTTATTAGTTCCACGCTGTACGCAGCTGCAAAAATCCGTTAGCAGTTGTGTATCTTCAAATCTCACGCATGCACAGTTCCAAAAGTAGGGGTCAAGGCCAAAGATCAGATCAAGATCAAGGTCAAAGTCAAAGGTCAAGGCCAAAGGTCAGGGTCAGATCAAGATCAAGGCTCAGCGTCAGATCAAGATCAGGGTCAGGTTCAAGGTCAGGGGTCAAAGGTCATCGCGCATGCGCATGTCTGAGGTGTAGGTGGATCTAGAACGAAGGTTCTTTCCCTACCGACAAAGTTACGAAAATGCATCTAATATTTCGACAGGGGTGAAACTTTTGCCGTCTCTAAAGCCTTTCATAAATGATGAAGTAAGAGAGCGTTTCAACACCATAGGAGAGTAAGCTGGAGTACTAATTGATGATAAATGTACTTACCAAGATGAACATCAACGAAAGAAGACGCGTAAGTCGTTTTACGATGAAAATATGGAAAATGAAAAATTATTTTGACTGGAAGAGAAAATTTTGTTGTAAATAGTGTTAATATTATTTGTAGAACTTTGTTCGAATTTTGTTGTTAGAACTTGATAGTAGAATGAAAACCTATATATGGAAATTATTTAAAAAAATGAAATGTTTTTTTATTAATAATGATTTTCCTCATGAGGAACTAAATTTAATGATTTAATGAACTCTTATTTCTGAAGAAGATATCTAAAATAAACAGCCGGAAGAACAGGCAGGGTTTCGAGCGGGCCGATCCACGATAGGTAAGGTCAAGAAGTTGGAGCCCAACGCCACCAAATGGACGGGCAGGAAATCGAACAAGTGACCGAGTAGAAATACCTAGGTCATCAAACTAAACTGGGGAAGGAAAATCAGGCAACAGAAATGACCAGAAGAATAAGTCAGAGCTGGACTGCTTTCGGTAAACTCAGACACATACTCGAGAACCCAGATATACCGCACTGCCTTAAACGAAAAGTATACGACATGGGCATATTGCCCGTTACGACGTATGGCCTGGAAACGATGACTGGACAGCAAAGAGCGCAAACAGATTAAAAACCTGCCAATAAGCAATGGAATGGGCTTCAGCATAAGCTTAACAGACCGAAAAACAAACCAGAATATCAGACTCAAGATCAGATCAACTCAAAGACGTGATTGAACGAAACGCAGAACTTAAGTTGGAGCTGGGTAGGACATGTAGGCAGGGAAAACACACATAGACCCATAGGATTAGTCACTGGAGGCCAAGAGACATAAAAGGAAGCACTGGAAGACCGCAATGAAGACGAGTCGACGATATCAAGAAAATAGCGGGGAAAGAATGGCATCAAATCGCAAAAAGAAGGTGCACATGGAACGACCTGAAGGAGGCCTACGTCCAGCAGTGGACAAACACGGGTTCAAGCGAGAGAGAGGGGAGCAAGAGAGAGGGTGAGAGAGAGAAAAAATTATACTAATGGCATCGAATACTTCACATACAACAATTTACTTAACCCAAATGAACCTACTGTTCCTTATAAGGAACACTTGGGGAAAATGCGGCTTAGAGCTATTATACCTAGGCGGCGACTGTATCACAATACGAAGTAATGCTAGAAATTGAAGTTTTATATTATATATTTAACCTACAAAATTTGGAAGTGTATAAAAAGTGGTGTGAACTTACAACAAATATTTCCTGTGAAAACGGGCTAACATGTCGAAGTAAGTATTAATTTAATTTGACTATATTTGTTATCATTTTGGATAGAATAGCTTTCTCAATATAATGATGAATATGTATCATATAGTTTACCACTAATAAATAACGTCATCAAGTAGTATTCATCATATAAATATAGGTGTTCTTTTAAAAGAACGGTAGGTTTATTGACTATTGTAGTTCGAATAATTCTCCAATATATTTGTTTAACTATTATTTTTTTTACATAAAGGTACTCACTCTTGATGAATTGATAAACTATGCAGAGAATATAGATTCAATACCAGGTAATATCGTTATCTTTCCACCTGAAAATGACGGTTGGGAAACAGATGAAGATTCGGGAGGAGAGGATAACGTTACCATGACTAATTTGCCAGGAAGTCAGTTGCGAGCGGATGCCGAGTTTTTCAATGATGTGGAGAGGGAAAATGAAGTGATGCCTGATGATTTGGATTTGGGTGAAGTGTATGATGACGATGCAAGCTGGGAACTCGAAGATGATTTGCCTCTTATCCGATTCAAACAAGAAACTCACCCAATTAAAAAACAGAAAAAGATTAATGTAATTTGGTCCAATAATGATATGCCTATTTTCCTGAATGGAAAAATATAAGTAGTGCCGCAAATAATGTATCACCAACGGCTCTATTCTAGTATTTGTTTGATGATGCTATTTTAAAATTATTGGTCAATAACACAAATGAATATGCAGCGCAAAAAAATCGAAATTCTAACGTAACAACGGATGAGATGCTGTGTTTTATAGGAGTGCTGCTTTTGAGTGGATATAACATTGTTTCCCGACGCAAAATGTATTGGGAGAATGCAGAAGATGGACATAACGAACTTGTGAGTAATGCTATCTCACGTGACCGTTTTCAATTTATTATGTCTAAAATGCACTGCTGTGATTATAACGCATTAGATAGAAGCGACAAATTTTCTAAAATGAGACCACTTTTTGATATTTTAAATCAGAGGTTTCAACAATTTTCGCCAACTGAAGAATACCACAGTGTCGATGAGGCAATGGTACCCTATTTCGGATGTCACGGCTGCAAGCAGTAATATATAATACGCGGCAAACCAATACGTTGGGAATATAAACTGTGGGTTGGAACAACAAAATCAGGTTATATCATCTGGAATTGGAGAAAAGAAACCTAAAAGGAACAGGAACGATAAGAGAAAATAGAATTCCAAAATGCGACATGAAATCTACCAAAGAACTTAAAAAAAGTGCTAGGGGTTCAATGTGTTTCCAATTAGCAAATGATGCTATTGTTGCTTGCAAGTGGAATGACAACAGTGTAGCTTGTATGATTTCAAACTTTTTACCCGTGCTCCCGCCAAATAAGGTCAAGAGGTATTCGCGTGTAAAAAAGAAATATGTATATCTTGATCAACCTAAACTTATACAATTGTACAACGAGCATATGGGAGGAGTTGATAGATCTGACCAAAATTTAAGTTTACAACGTATATCTATACAAGGAAAAAAATGGTATTTCCTACTTTTTGCACACTGTATAGTTATGGCCGTGCAAAATGCTTGGCAACTGGGTCGCTTGAATAAAAGTAAACTCGACCAGCTGGCTTTTCGGAGGTTCATCGCAACAGGATTATTGGAATATTGTAAAAAAAATACCAAACGAGGCCCATCTAAACAAGAATCTAATTTACACCAACATTCACGTTATGATAGATTAGATCACTTGATAGTTTATCAGAATAAGCAAAAACGGTCTGGAGTATGCCATAAAAATGCATTTTTAATATGTGAAAAAGGTCGCATTACATCGGAAAGAATGTTTTTATAAATACCACGTATTATAAATTGTTTCATTGAATATTGTATAAAAATAAATTAAAGATACGTAATAACTATTTACTACATAACTCTACCGTTCCTTTAAAAGAACAGCATGCAAATGCTTTTCATGAAAAAATGAGTGTAAGTATAACACTTTTAGTATGATTAATTTTACTTAACGCAATAATGACACACATTTACTACAAAAAATTAAATTCAATTTAAAAATTTAAAACAAAAATCAGGTTTATTTGGGTTAATAATGTGTTCAGTTACAGGTTTTTCAAATTAAATTTACTGTTTTGCAGATTAAATTACTTAATCATTTTGCAAATTAAATTCATTCTTTTGCAAATGAATTTCACCCTTTTAAAAATTAAACTGGTTCGTTTCTCAATTAACTTCTCCCTTTTGCAACTCAAATTCACTCTTCTGCAAATTGATTTGCAGAAGGCAAATTTAATTTGCAAAAGAATAAATTTAATTTGCAAAAGGGTAAATTTCATATGCTATAGGATGCATTTAATTTGCAAAAGAATTAATTCAATTTGTAAAATGATTAATTTGAATTGCAGGGAGGCGAATTTAATATGAAAAACCTAAATTATACAGGTACAGGTATATAGACCGATTGCGTTTAAGAATAAAATAAAGCATAAACGTCTGAATTCACATAATAATTCACTTAATAATTCCAGTTGAATCGGTAATCAGTTTGTAATTAGATTGTATTTTTATGTTGTGTGATTCAAAATTAATAAAAACTAAGGGTTCTCGCTTATCGACTAGATACGAAACTCAGTCGTTGTCAAACGAAAGTCAGGAAAACTTGTATTTGAGTTGACTATGGACTGCTAAATTAATTTCCACACACCTTCATCTCCATATGTAATTATTTGAATTATAATAAAATTTTTGATTTTCTATTATGCAATTAACTTTATTTAATGTTTTTTGGACATCGTGAATATTCACAATCCGCAGGAAGGTGGTTGATCTTATTGGTCAGACAAGGCAACTAAAGTGTGTTAAAATTCTCTGTTTCTTGTCTGAAGGTTTTAAGGTTGGCAGACCTGATATTATTGATCTTTTTAGGATTCCGTTGTCCGCAGTTTAGCTCAGAGACTATTAGAAATATAAAGCTGTAATTTGGCATGGATATACAGATTAGTCACGCCGACAAAATGGTAAAATAAAATCTTGAAACAAAATTTTTGTAGGGTACCTCCTTTACCCTAAAGAAGTGATTACGTTTTTTTTTTCTCGTCTACCCCATGGTGTAGGGTATCGTTGGATAGGTCTTTCAAAAATATTACAGGTTTGTGAAAATAATATTTCGATTAAGAGATCCGTTTGTGAAATATTAAGCTTTAAAGTGCTAATTTTGTTAGAGTCAAGTGTCAAGTGTTTTTGTCTCAAATTAATAAAAGGTTATGGGTCCAGACCACGAATATTAAAAGTTTGTTTTTTAAATGCACGTGTGGTAACATAACCTATACAGGTTAACTTGTGTTAAGTTTGTGTTTGTATTTAGTTTGATAAATAAAATGAGTTTGGATTTTAAACACCAAATTGAGAAAATGCAGGTTGTTAAGAATTGGAGTAAATGGAAACGGCAAGTCTAACTGCTGCTAATTTACCATGATGTGCAGGAATGGGTGGTTGGTACAAAAGTTATTCCAGTTGTAGAAGAAGATAAAGCGGAAGATGCAGATTTTATTGGAAAACTGAAGGAATTCAAAAAGCTTGATGCGTTGGCTCAATTAATTTTAGTTAGTTCATTAGATGAGAATAATGTAGAGCTAACAGCTACATGCAAAAGTTCAAATGAAATGTGGACAAAGTTGCTAAGCATATATGAGCAAAGCTCAGGTCAAAGAGTTGATCGGTTAATGGAAGAATTTTTTAAAGTCACAAAAGATCCTTATGAGAATATAGCTACACATATTGCGAAACCTCAAAAGAACTTCTCTGAACTTAATGACGAGTTAGAACGTTTAATTAAAAATAAGTTGCCGGACCTTTCATTAGTAGAATCATGTCAACGTTACCAGTTGAATACTTTGAATTTAAAAGTGTGTGGGAGTCACTTGAAAGATTGCGTTTAATTGAAATGCGACTCCCAAATAAGCATGATGATGCGATTGCCCTAGTTGGTGCTGAGACAAGAACTCGTGAGGGTAACGAGGCTAAAAGGTATAATAAAAAGACTGGATATAAGTGTTTTAGGTGCCATAAGGTTGGACATTTTTCGAAGTCCTGTCTTTTCAAGTCAAACCAAAAACTAGAGGACGTAAGAAAAAGAAAAAAAGGATATCTCACATTCACACGGTGAAGCTTTCATAACAATCCATGATGTAACAGAGTCAGATGAATGGCTGGCAGACTCCGCAGCCAGTGTAACACAAGAATGAACCTTTGTAACAGAAGATACTGGATTGTGAGGTATGAAGAATTTGTTTGCCCCAGAGAGATAACAACAAGTTGTAAATGGACAAATCATTTTGTCATATTGTAGAGGTATGGTAAATGTAGAAATCAAGGCTACTGACAATAAGTGGGAGAAAAACCATTTAGAAAATGTTTGGTTTACACCTGATATTTCCAAGAATCTTTTTTCTGTTGGTAGTGCTATAGAAAAGCGTTTTAATTTTGTAGCCGATATGAAGGGCTGTGCCCTTCAGAAAAACCGCATTACCCGACTTACAGAAGTGAAAACAAGTAATGGATTGTATCTATTGAACATGAGAGTCTGTGTACCAGAACAGGCTTTATCATCTGCGACAAAAATCTCACTTCAAGTTTGGCATGAACGCTTATGTCACCAGAATAATTTTTCTTCGTAAGAAAGATTAAGTTACTGAATGTCTCAAAATATTTATTCGAGAAGCTATAACTGCAGGAATGCGAATAAAGTGTTTACTTACGGACAGAGGCGGTGAGTTTGACAATAAAAATGTAAGGCATTTGTTAGAAGAACATGGTATTTTTTCCGCATGACAATGCCCCATGCGCCTGTGCAAAATCCCACAGAACGAGAAAATAGAACTTTAGTTGAAAGTGGAAGAGCTTTGATACACACGAAAAATTTACCTATTCGACTATGGGCAGAAGCAGTGAATACAGCTACGTTTGTAATAAATAGAACAGGCCCAACACAAATAAAGAATAAATCTCTTATTGAGCTTTGGATGGGAAAAAGTGTCATACTCATAAATCATTTTAGAGTTTTTGGAACAGAATGTTATGTTCATATTCCATAAGAAAATAGGAGAAAGTGGGACAAGAAAAGTACCAAAGGCTATTTTGTTGGTTACTGTGTTGAGAAGGATGGTTTCGTGTATGGCTTCCTAACAAAGATAAATTGATAAGAAGTCGTGATGTTATTTTTAAAAAATGAAGAACCTGTTGAAGTAAATTCTAGTGAAACTATGAAGGAGACTTTAAGTAGTGGTGAACAATCTGTGTCTGATAAGAAAAATATTTTGGAAACTTCCGAGTCTATCGAGTCTATAAATTTGTTTAGTGATAACCAGGGAGCAATTAAATTAGTAAAGAATCCTGTGTATCACAAAAGAACCAAGCATGTAGATATAAGATATCATTTTGTGAGAGAATGTTATAATAACAAATACATTAATGTTAAATATTTAAGAAGTTCAGATATGCCTGCCGATATGTTGGCTAAAGCAATACCAAGGGCTAAGCATGAAAACTGTGTGAAAGCGTTAAAGATGGTTAAGGATTGTTCGATCAATGGCAGCCTACCTTAAAAAGGGAAAGTGTTAAAATTCGCGGTTTCTTGTCGGAAGGTTTTAAGGTTGGCAGACCTGATATTATTGATCTAAGTTTTAAGATTGACTGATTATCCTTTCAAGTTCTAATGTCGTTATTTTAGTTGTTTTGAAAATAATATTTGTCTCTTTATTGCATTAAATAGATACAATTTAAACTGTTAAGTGTTTTTGTCTCAAATTAACAAAAAAGTGTACTTTTTCTACCACCATTTACAAAATTTGCAAGGGGTGAATTTTACTTGAAAAAAGGGGAATTTCATTTGTAAAAGAATAAATTTAATTTGCAAAAGGTTTCAATAAATTTGCAAAAGGATAAATTTGATTTGAAAAACCAATAATAGTATATAGTTAGTATTTTTAAATAACGATTCATTATTAAAAAATATTGATTAATGAAAATTGATTTTCTAGAAACACTCTTCAAAGCTTCCTATATTATTAATATTAATAGACCTATATTACGAATTGCAACTAATAAGCTACAAAATAGTTAAATTTGTAGTTAGTATTATAAGTTTATAGTTATAGTTAATTAATGTTTTAATATTTTCAAATATTTTTCACTAAAAAATAAGTCAATATTGCTATATGCAATACATATTATTTTTAATTTCAATTTATTACAATGTATTTTTAATGCAAAATCTGTTATCTTTTATTGTTGGTATTCTGAACAGGTCTTTCAACTTACTTTCTTTAATTGATGTATTCCTTCTGGAACTTAAGTTTGCCTTATGTGGACTAGGTAGTTCCAACTCGGAAATGTGATCCTTGTAGTATCTAGCAGATCGTTGTCTATTATCTAAAGCTGAGGGATCAGCTCCAGCCATTTTCAGCATCTTTTGAATGGTTCCTTGATTTTGACACATCGGTGTGTAATGAAAAGCCGTTCTTCCATCCTAAAAAAAAAATAAAAATTATTAAAAAAAAACAAATTAAAAAGTGTTCTTCCAGTGGGTTTGCTTTTGCTCTTCTTCCCATTTCTTAGCCCCCTGCCTTAAGTGGGTCTTTGTAAACCCACAAGTTGGATCCGGGCCCAAGAAGGGAGCCTCGGCCCTGCTTTTAGCGAGTGCGTCGGCTATTTCATTCCCATATATGCCCTGGTGGCCCGGTGACCACATTACCGTAAGTCTGTTACCTTTCACCAGTTGCTTTACGATTTGTTTACAGTTCCAGGTTACCTGGGAATTAAAGTTGTGGGCTTTTAAATTCCATAGAGCTACCTGGCTGTCCGTTAGGATGCAGATTTGCACTCCTTTAAGACGTTTTTGCAGACGTTTGTGCAGATTTGTGCACATCTTTTAATGGCTATAATTACAGCTTGTAGTACCGTGGGAGCCTGGCCCAATGCCGTGGACTCCCTGTGACTCCGGCTGTATATGCCAATTCCTGTACCCTTAGCAGTTTTGGATGCGTCGGTGTACCACACGTACGCTTTGTCTTTCAGGTTTTCGATTCTTTGAACACTGCTTTTACACTCATTGATGACCACTTCAACGACTGTGTCAAAGTCGTATTCTGTAGACCTTGCGTCCCAGGGATGCTTCAGAAATGTCTCTCCGATTTGTTCCCTTATGTTCATGTCTGAATAGGCGGTGTACACCTTAGTCTCAGAGCACTGAGTAGACCTTCTTTTTCTACCTGTTTGTGCAGTGGAAGTAAGTCCAACAGAACTTGCATAACTGTGGTTGGAGTAGATAGCATCGCGCCTGTTATACCCAAGCACGCAAGCCGTTGAAGCTTTTGTAGCATGTTTTGGGTTTTTATTTCCATTGTTTTGTACCACCATACGAGTGAACCGTAGGTGGTAAGCGGTCTTACCACTGCTGTGTAAGACCATAGGATCATTTTGGGTTTTAGTCCCCATGTTTTCCCAAATAGCTTACGGCAGATCCAAAAGGCCGCTGTTGCTTTTGAGAGCATTTTGTTCAGATGCGAGATCCAAGTGAGTTTCTTATCCAAGGTTAGCCCTAGATATTTCATCTCCTTGGAAAACTCTAATGTCTGACTTTCAATGCTCGGAGCTTTCAAGATCAGCTTCCAATTTCTGGTAAAGGGGACCATTACTGTTTTGCTCGGGTTGACACTAAGGCCCTCTTTCTTGCTCGAACAGTTGATGGTGTTAAGTGCACTCTGTGCAAGGTTCATGATTGTACTACCAAACTTACCCCTTATTATGTTGACAACATCGTCTGCATAACCAACCGCCTTATACCCGTTCTTTGTTACCACATCTAGGAGATCATCAACGACTAGGCACCACAACAGCGATAACAGCCCCCCCCCCCTTGTGGGCAGCCTCTCTCAATGGTTAGCGTCCTCGTTGATCCCACCAGTGCGGCGGTAATTTGACGATTGGTCAGCATGTCTTGAATCCACTCAATGATAGGGTCTTCGATCCCTTTGTTGGTGGCTGCATTCTTTATTGATAAACGGGTTGTGTTGTCAAATGCACCCTCTATATCTATAAAGATACCTAGTGCAATTTCTTTGCAGTCCAATGCTGCTTCCAATGTGTTCGTTATCTCGTATAGAGCGTCCACTGTGGATTTGCCTGGCTGATAAGCGTATTGGTGCTTATGGAGAGGACTTATTTTAAGAGGTCCGCACCGTATGTGATTGTCTACAATATTTTCCATTGTTTTCAGGAGGAAGGAAGTGAGGCTAATTGGTCGTTAGGACTTTGCCAGGTCTTGAGGCCTGCGCCCTGCCTTAAGGATGAATATCACCTTGGCCTCTTTCCATTCCAGCGGTATGTACGCCAGTCGAAAGCTGGCCTTAAATATCTCAGCAATGCAGGGAGCTATGAAAATGCCGAAAATCAGGTCCGGCAGCCTTAAATGGCTTGAAACTGTTCACAGCCCATGCGACTTTTTGAACAGTAAACATGGTTGTTGCCATGTGTTTGCAGATTTTGGTTGGGCGCTTCATCCGCGTTATCCCTTCACCAGTTATGGTTGATTTAGAGTCAGGAAAGTGCGTCTGCAGTAAAACGCTTAGACTTTCCTCTAAATATTTGGTATACTTACCACTCGGTGTCTTAATAAGCCCGATTTCATTTGAGTGGCCCTTTGAAAAAACCTTTTACAGCCTTGCCGTTGGGGCACATTGATCAATGCCCTCACAGAAGTCACGCCAGGTGAAATCTAAGATAATATCTAATGCAATTTTGATAGGCCCTTGACACTTGAGGGGTTGATAACTATTAGTCTTAGTTACTACTAAACTCTGTTAGTTCCTATGTAGATCCGCCCCTGACAATAAGAAAATATATAATTAAACCTATTACCTATAATTCCAAACAGACTTAAATCTAAATATTGAAAATTCCTTCCAACTTCAAAACAGTTTGGAACCATCAGACGCACGTGCGAAAGGTTTCATTCCAACAAA
Organism: Phosphuga atrata; assembly: GCA_944588485.1. Taxonomy (NCBI): domain Eukaryota; kingdom Metazoa; phylum Arthropoda; class Insecta; order Coleoptera; family Silphidae; genus Phosphuga; species Phosphuga atrata. Next base: position 19,369,294 of record OX155898.1, on the reverse strand, counting down.
CTTATTTCTAGGATTTCTAGAAAAATATTCGCTTAGCGTTAGCGTTAGCAGAGACGGTGGTGGCCTAGTAGTCAAGGTGTCACACTTCGGAGCCGCAAGTCCCTGATTCAAATCCTGGACATTGAGAAAAATGAGCCGCCGTTATCCTGTAGATGGCTCTGGCAAAGTCATCGCAGTAAAAATCTGCCTCCACTATGTGGCAAAATGCCGAAGTAATATTACTGTACAAGAAAGGCAACAATCAGAACATCGGAAATTATAGACCAATCAGCCTATTATTACACCTATATAAGCTGTTTACTAAAGTAATAACAAACTGGTGTACTGAAGTAATAACAAACCGGTTAAGAGGAAAATTGGAAGCGGGCTTCCGGAAATATTATACTACAACCGATCACCTACAAACAATACGCAGTTTCATTGAAAGAAGCACTGAATACCATATTCCCCTTACCATAGGTGGGCATTAACTCGTTAATCCGTTAATCGTTAATTAACGAAGTTACCAAACTGCTTAACGGATTAACTTTTAAGTTAATTCAAAAAAATGTTGTACTTCCGTTAACTTTAGTCCGTTCCTTTGGTTGTTTGTTGACATGTTGTCATTTTTTGTTTGAATTACGTGCTACGCGGGCATACTCGCGCGGCACAGCGCTGTTACTCAAAATAGCAAAAACCCAGAGCCGAGAAACTACAGAGCCGAAAAAATAAAGCGACCCTCTTGATTATTTGCTCTTTACGTCTGAATACGACCAGTTATTATAACCTGACTTTTTTCATTTCTGACTTCATTTACATTTTATAATCCATCATTTATTTATCTTTTTCGTTTGTGTTGGTTGTTGGTGGAAATAGTTGATGGTGTAACATTTACAAGTTTAGATCATGAACACTACTACTCCTACTCAAAGTACGCAAAGCTCTGAAAGTGAAACTGAATCAAATCCTTGGCCACACTTGACTGATACTTTATATCCCAATCAAAACTTGGAAAACAGAATATGATTTATGAATGCAAACTGTGTTTGCCAAAAGTTTCTACAATAAAGGCTCGCATGTCTAGTCTTAATAATCTTAAACAACATGTGAAAAAGACGCATGCATCCAAATATGTGCTGTTTGGAGAAAAAGTAAAAGCAGCGTCAACTGCTGGGTAAAAGAAACCCGTTCTTTCTTCTTCAGAAAGCCCTCTTTAAGTGCTGTGAATTTGAATTTTGTTGATGCTGGTGCAGATAGCATTAGCAGTAGAAGCGATTTGTTTTTGTTTTCACCTCAACCTGTCAAAAGATTACTTGACGTAATCTTTCTTCAAGTCGCTTCTGTTAATTAACCTATCTACTTGTTTTAATTACCGATGTGTCCCATCCCAAAAGGTACCAACAGCAGTATACGTTTTGGATGGTTAACTTTTAACGGTTAACTTTAACTTGCGTTAAATTTTCGAAATTTTAACGCTTTAACGATTAACGAAGTTAACTTTCATATTAACAAGTTAACGATTAACGAAGTTAACTTTTCGATTAACTGTGCCCACCTGGGACCTTTACATCTGACATTTATAGACTATTACAAAGCGTTTGACTCTGTGGAAACGTGGGCAATCCTGAATTGACTCGACAATGGGAGAATTGATTCACGATACACGAATATTTAACTCCGCCATAGACGGTCCCAAGCCCGGTTTGCGAAAGGAGGAGGGTAGACACCCTGAATGGCCAGAAACACCAGTGCGTCTCAGGAAGTAGGCTAAGGACGGATAGAGTTGGACTCGCGGCATAGCTGTGAGAACTCCAACATATCCCATCCAGCTGAAAATTGTCAAGCCGTGTCTGTGCGGTTGAGTACACAGACCTGAGACTCCAGATTGGGGGTTGGGCGATGGGCTAACAACCTATTCCCGAAAAAAAAAAACTTGTTAAGGAACCTGATGCTTCGCCTCGGATTGGACAGATTCAACGGAAACGACCTGGCAAACGGAAATTTGATCACTCTTTCGGAACCTGGAATGTACGATCCTTGTTCAAACCTGGAGCTCTAAAATCACTCCTAGAACAAGTTGATAAATCTAACATTGATGTTATTGCACTCCAGGAAACTAAATGGCTTGGCAGCGAGATAACCGACATGAGGTCGCACACAATATTTAAAAGTGGAAAACTATCGGGAAGCCGTGAGTTTGGAGTAGCTTTTGTCGTCAGCAAAGCTTTTAAACAGCATATTACCAACTTCAAACCCATTAACGAAAGATTGTGTGCACTTCGCATAAAGACAACATTTTTCAACATCTGGCTCATTAATGTTCACGCCCCAACGGAGGATAAGGACGAGGCCACTAAGGACGAGTTCTATAGTCATCTTCAATCAATTTATGACTCATTGCCCTCAAATGACATCAAGATCATACTAGGTGATTTCAACGCGAAGGTTGGGAAGGAGGAGACACAAAGAGGAACAACCGGAGGGCACAGTCTCCACGACATTAACAATGACAACGGCCAACGTCTAGTTGATTTCGCCTGCAGTAGAAACGTAATAGTAAGCTCAACGTGCTTCCCGCATCGAAGCATTCACAAAAGAACCTGGGCGTCACCTGATGGAAGGACGTATAACCAGATAGACCACGTTCTTATTGATAAAAGGGCAGCCTCCAGCCTCTTAGATGTAAGAACCTACAGAGGGGCTAACTGCGACTCTGACCACTATTTGGTCGAAGCCTCATTCCGGTGTCGAATCGCAAACAGAAGACCTGCAAAATTCCAACCGACACTCAAATTCGACATCGAGAAGCTGAAAGACGAGTCAACAGCAGGCGCATACGCATCAGCTTTAAACAGACATTTTGACCAAATATCCAACCATCACGAAATGCCAATAGAGCAGTTATGGCTCTCCATCAAAAATGGCATTAAGTCTGTCGCAGAGGAGGTTATAGGCCACCAGTCCCGGCGAAAGAAAAACGATTGGTTCGATGATGAATGCCGAGATGCAATAGACAACAAGAATGTAGCTTACAAACAATTCACCGAACGACCGACAAGAGCCAAGAGAGACATATTTGACGAACTCAGACGATCTGCAAACAAAATTTGTAGAAAGAAGAAAAGAAAGTACATGAATGACGAGCTATGCAAAATGGACGAACATTTTAAGTCAAATAACACAAAAGCGGCATATGCAATAGTTAAAAACCAAAAACGAGGGTTTCAACCAAGTACGAGCATATGCAAGGACGCTGCAGGAGGCATTATTAGCAGCATAGAGGAGATAAAGACGAGATGGGGGCAATATTTCCAACAGTTGCTTAACCCGAATTCACCACCGTCCACTACCGTAACTGACAACTTGACCGAGGCAGCTACTGACGAAAATATTGTGAGCCTCCCTACAGTAGAAAAAGTAAAAGATGCCCTCAACAAATTAAAAAACAACAAGGCGCCGGGCATAGACGACATTCCAGCCGAACTCCTGAAGAGTGGTGGTGAATGCGTAGCTACAAAAATTCACACCTTGCTGCTACAAATATGGACACAGGAAACACTACCTGACGATTGGCGAAAAAGCATTATATGTCCGATATACAAAAAGGGTGACAAACTGTGCTGCGAAAACTATAGAGGGATTTCATTGCTGTGCACATGCTATAAAATCTTGACGAAGATCATTGAGTCTCGAATTAAACCCTATGCCGAAAATATAATTGGAGAATACCAAGGAGGATTCAGAGCCGGACGATCAACTACGGATCAAATTTTCTCAGTAAAGCAGGTGCTAGAGAAATGCTGGGAATATAACATCGATGTGCACCAAATATTCGTAGATTTTAAACAAGCTTATGACAGTATCGACAGAAGTGTACTGTACACGATAATGCTGGAACTGGGAATACCAGCGAAACTCGTTCGACTGACAAGGCTTACAATGACCAACTCAACATGCCAAGTAAGAATCCAGAACGAGCTGACAACAAGCTTCCTAACGCTCTCAGGGCTGAAGCAAGGAGATGGCCTTGCACCCACACTGTTTAATCTGGCTTTGGAATATGTCGTACGAAAACTCCCTGTTGACACCAGAGGGACGCTATTATTTAAATCAACCCAAATAGTAGCTTACGCAGATGACATAAACATAATGGCGCGCTCAAAACTAGACGCCAAGGAAGTATTCGTTAATCTTGACACGGCAGCACTAGAAGTAGGGTTCCGCATGAATGAAAACAAAACGAAAGTTATGGTACAATCACGAAGAAACACGCCAATCAGACAAAATCTAACGATAGCAAACTATAACAGAAAATGTGGACAATTTCATATATCTGGGAGCCAATCTCTCCAAAGACGGCAATGAAATCAACGAAATAAAAAGACGCATAATGATAGCAAACAAGACATATTATTCGGTACTTCCTATAATCAAATGTAAAGACGTGCACAGAAAAACGAAGCTGCGAATCTACAAAACAATAATAAGACCTGTACTCTGCTATGGCAGTGAAACGTGGACCTTTATACAGGCATCAGAAAAAATGGTCAATGCTTTTGAAAGAAAGGTATTGCGACGAATCCTCGGACCGGTGAGAGAACAAGGCGCATGGCGAATTCGGTACAATAAGGAATTGTATGCTATTTTTGAGGACCCAGAAGTCTCCACTCTCATCAAACTCCGAAAGCTACAGTGGGCTGGTCATGTACAGCGAATGGAAGACGGAAAAATACCCAAGCGAGTACAAAAAGGAAAAGCGGAAGGAAAAAGACCAGTCGGAAAACCAAGAAAACGCTGGGAGGATTCCATTGACGAAGACAGCAGATCGCTTCTGAAATTTGCAACGTGGAGGACGCGGTCATTGGACCGAGAAAACTGGAGACGGAGCATTCAGGAGGCCAAGGCCCGACTCGGGCTGTAGCGCCATTGATGATGATGATTGATGATGATTCACGAATATTTAAGAAAATATCTAGAATAGGTATATCTAGAATATTTAGAAATACAACGCGACGCTCAAAGTTAAGATGGAAGAAGAAATGTTTACAGACAAAATACCAGTCAAGAGAGGTGTTCGACAGAAGGACACAATATCCCCAAAATTATTTAAGAGGGAAATCAATAAGGGAATGGGAATCAATATTGAATCATTCAATCATTCTATGTCAAGTCCTCATAAATGGGTGTGATGACTTCTAAAACTGCATCGCTCAGCGGTGGATTATGTGCGAAACTGTCCAACGTTCCTGCAGCTTCTGCTCGACGCCATGTGCACCAGCTCTCGGGGCCTTCGGGGCAGCCTTCATGGTGTGGATCACTATCGGTCGATCGTTTGTGGCCAAATGTGGCCCATATAGCTTTTCTCATCTCTGGTATTGAATCTGCATTTCTGCGTATTGCTAAGCCGTAATACGTAGTGAGTTCGTTGATGACTTTATTTGTCAATTTTTCAGATCCTTTCCCGCCGATGTTCTTGTTCTTTTTCTTCGCATTACGTAATCTCGTCCCCATACGTTTTTCCACATAGCCTACGCATACTATCTACAAGAGCTTTGTAGGTTTTACTATCCCCATCTCCTACATATCTTCTATATTTCACTTGGAATTTTTCGACTGATATTCCACTGTACCAGACTTTCGAAGATACTGGAATACTGGGGCAAAAATTGAATTGAATGAAAACGATTGGCAAAAACTTGATTTCACAACTGTGTCAACAATGACTTTATTGGAGTATATTCCGATGAGCTTTCCATAAATTGCACGATTGGCAAAAACTTGATTTCACGACTGTGTCAATGACTTTATTGGAGTATATTCCGATGAGCGTGCTGATGCCAAACAGCGAAGAGAAGCCTCTTTTCTTCCACGTTCCGCCCCCGGACACTGTTAATTCCGACGGAGGATTACCTTTCTTAGCATTTTCTTTCTTCTCTTCCTCGGCTGCTTTTTCGTTACGGTGTCGTAGACTCTTTGACTCGCGTTATAGATATTTTACAGACTTGCGTAATATGTATTTCGACAAAGTCCTTGACAAAGATCCATTATGCCACAGAATAGAGCGATTCCTTTGAAACCAATGCCTAGCAGTCGCATGGCAAAAACTATTCGACGGTTTACTTCGAAAGCCTTAGCAATCAGAGGACATGAGTTGATATAATGCACACCATAGTTGCACTTCACTGCTATTTTGAAGCCCAAACTACGAGGACTTGCTTCACTAAAAGTTGTATCGCCTTCACACGTCTTACACATTACAAGTGCACCGATAGCTCAGAAGACATAGAAAAGTTGATAATACTATAACCGTGTTCTCTGTTCATACAAAAGTTGTCGTCCCCAGTATTTTTAATTTTTTTCGCTGACATACTAGTATACTCAGTATCCGCTTCAAAAGTGTGTCGATTTCCTCGAAATGGTCTTTTTTTTGATGTCGGCTTACGTGCATGACCACCTCGTTTGATTTTCGATCCATTTTTAGAATACGCACGTCTATTTCGTTCAAAACTCAACAGTATACCGATCATTCGTCCTTGGGTCTTGGACTGCAAGGGGGGACCATACAGGAGGAAATCCCCGAAACTGGTATACCGGATAAACAATAGACAACCGGTCGAGGTATAACGGTCGACGTTATAAGTGCCGCGCCTCAACGCGCCGCAGCCTAAGCTTCTGTAACTATGGGAGTTCTACGAATTTCAATGACAAGTTCTATGACAGATACAGGACGTTATAGAACGGTTCGTATTGTGTCATTATAGGAAAATGTCTTAGATGCTGTTGCAAATAATTCGAGAACTAGTGTTCGAACTGTACTCCACGAACTTGGAACCTGTAGTTTAACATTGTTGCGAGTTCATGGCAAACAACTTTTACACCTCTTTAGATTCACAAAGTCCAGACACTGAATTGTAATGACTTTGCTCCACGAGTACAGTTTTAATTTTACAGTTTAGTCAAGGTGATTCTTGAACAGCACACAACAGAATGAACGGTTTCCAGAGTTGATACTTTTTACGGATGAGGCTGCGTTTATAAGGGGAATGCTCGTTAGCCATAACATGCATTTGTGGGCTGAAGAAAATCCTCAGTACGCAATACATGGTATAGGTTATCAAGACATAGTTTCAATTAATGTGTGGTGTGGGATTGTTGGCAACTATTTGATAGGTTCATTTGTGTTGCCGGATCACTTAACGGAAGCGGTCTATACAAATTTTCTGGAAAATTACTTCCTCAATGGAAGATTTCAACTTATTGTTAGACATGAAACGTGGCTTATGCATGACAGTGTACCAGCACAGTTTAGTCGCCACGACCGTGCATGTCTCGATGCGAGGTATCGTGATAAATGGATAGGAAAGAACGGTCCGATACCTTGGATTTGAATCCTCTGGATTTTTTTATGAAATCCATGGTGTTCGAAACATCAGTCAGAGCACTTGAGGAGCTACTGCCACGTGTAACTGAACCATGTCGAGCAATTAGAAACATGCCCGCCGTTTTTGGACGCGTTCTTCCTTCTTTATTGCAGCCGTGTTGGCTGTGCATTGAACACGAGGGGCGAAATTATGAACAATTTTTGTAAATTGTACATTTGTTGTTTCTTATGTCTGTAAATCTTATCAATAAACTCCACCCCATTGCTTGTGTTACTGGTAATAATTAATAATATATTACGTAACGAGAGTTGTAAAAAGCATATTACGTACGAGCGGGAGAGTTACGCACGACCCGCGTAGCAAGGAGTGCGTAATTCCGCGAGTACGTAATTCCCTTACAAGTCGAGTTATGTACTATACTTTATCTAAGACCACACTTATTTTTTTCTGTTCAATTTGAAAAATATGTTTGATGTAACAAATTTATTTCTTATTAGGTCAGGTTACATTATTTAACATTATAAAATTCAGTGCCCTAAGAAACCTCCCGATGAGATTAAAGCTGATTAAAAGCTATTTAAAATCTGAATAAAGCTGATTAAAGCTGTTTAAACTGCGAGGAGTGAGGAGGATCCAGAACAAAGGATCTTTCCCTACTTTGATATACTTACATAGTCCAAGAACTGTACAATGATGGGCATTTACAATATTGGTCGTTTACTAAAACTGTCCAATTTACCTTGACTGGCGTATAAAACAGACTGAATTCGAACGACGGTATGAGTTATGCTGACTTTGAGGGCCTTTATCCACAAGCAAAAATATGACGGGGTCAAATCGCACTATTTCGGTGGCCAGTTCGCATCACCTACACGTGAGATGACCATGCCCTCCAATCGTTCGTGCAGAAGGTCCAATGTGCCAAGAGCTGTGTGGCACGTAGCGCTGTCCTGTTGAAACCACATGTGTTGGTGTTCATATTATCCAATTCAGACCAAAAAAGTTGGTGATCATCGACCTATATTGCTCGCCGTTGAAGGTGATGAGCCAGGCCAACATCGTTCTCAAACAAATCTGAACCGATGACGCTACCAACCAAAATTCCACAACAAACATAAACTTTTTCTGGATGCATTGGACGCTCTTTGATCTCATGTGGATTGGATCGTTCCAAATTGGACAATTTTGTTGATTGATTCATCAAGAAATGGCTGAATATGATTATTTTATGAAAATTAGGGTCAGTTTCCAACTGATCCAGGGCACATTCAGCAAACTGAGTCAATTGAATTTTGTACGGGTGCAGGCCCAAGATACGACGCAAAATTCGCCAAGTTGTGGCCTACGGAAGGCCATGTTCTTATGATCGACGCGAAATCGACCTCGGATTCTCCTGCACACTTTCATCGTTAAAGCGTTAAAATTTCGAAATTTTAACGCTTTAACGATTAACGAAGATAACTTTTATATTAACAAGTTAACGATTAACGAAGTTAACTTTTCGATTAACTGTGCCCACCTGGAACCTTTACATCTGACATTTATAGACTATCACAAAGCGTTTGACTCTGTGGAAACGTGGGCAATCCTGAAATGACTCGACAATGCGAGAATTGATTCACGATACACGAATATTTTAGAAAATATCTAGAATAGGTATATCTAGAATATTTAGAAATACAACGCGACGCTCAAAGTTAAGATGGAAGAAGAAATGTTTACAGACAAAATACCAGTCAAGAGAGGTGTCAACGACAGGAGGACACAATATCCTCAAAATTATTTACATTGGCGCTTGAAGACGTTTTTAAAACTCTGCCGTGGCAAGAAGAGGGAATCAATGTTGAAGGACTCGCCTAAATCACTTGCGGACGACATTGTCTTTATAAGCAACATCACAAGAGCTCAAAACGATGATAAAACAACTCCACCAAGCATATAAAACCGTCGGCCTAAATATGAACCTGGCTAAAATCAATGTAATGAGCCACGACAAATTCCAAGTTAGTATCAATAACAATATTCTCGAAAATACGTCAGAATCTCGGACACAAGATCACACTTGGGAAACAAAATCAGACCGCGGAAATAACTAGAAGGTTTTTAACTAACCGTTTTTTTTTGTTGTTTTCTTTGTTTTATTTTTTGTTCTATTCTTGTCACACTAATGTACGAACGGTCGTGTATTTACTTTTATGCCAATAAAGGATTATTATGAATAACTAGAAGGTTATAACTAAGCTGGGCTGCGTTTGGAAAGCTAAGATTCATTCTGAAAAAAAAACAGATATCCCTCGAAACCTCAAGCATAAAGTCTACGAAACATGTATCCTGCCAGTGACAACATATGGCCTCGATACAACTAACTATAAATAGTGCAAATAAACGTACAACAACACAGAGAATAATGGAAAGAACAATGTTAGGTATTAGCTTAAGGGATAAAATAAGAAACGAGGAAATACGCAGAAGATACAAGGTCACAGATGTTATACAACGCACCGCTCAACTCAAATGGCGTTGGGCAGGACAAAATAATAACATGTCGACCCAGAGAAAGTAAGAGATCTAAAGGAGGACCTCAAAAACGGTGGAGAGACGACATCATCCAAACCACGGGAAAAAAAACCTAGATAATAAGTGCACAGACCAAACAGACATGGAAGGAAGTGAAAGAGTCCTACATCCAGGAGTGGATGGCACTAGGCTAAAGAAGAAGAAGCGGCCATAATGTTGAAGCTACACCTGTCGGATTAGCTGTCATTTATTTAGCCTGTTTTGCCAAATCACCATGGACGGATATAGTGTTCAACAACAATAATTGCAAATGATAAAATTGTTTTATCAAAATGGGTGTTTTGTTCGGAAAACGTTCCGAGAGGACCATTCGCATTGTGGTGGATAAATTTCAGTCCACTGGTTCAGTGAACAATGAACCAACACTAGTACGACGAAGAAACGCAAGATAACATCGGCGCTGCCGGTGAAAGTGTGCAGGAGAATCCGAGGTCGATTTCGCGTCGATCATAAGAACTTGGCCTTCCGTAGGCCACAACTTGGCGAATTTTGCGTCGTATCTTGGGCCTGCACCCGTACAAAATTCAATTGACTCAGTTCGCTGAATGTGCCCTGAATCAGTTGGAAACTGACCCTAATTTTCATAAAATAATCATATTCAGCCATTTCTTGATGAATCAATAAACAAAATTGTCCAATTTGGAACGATCCAATCCACATGAGATCAAAGAGCGTCCAATGCATCCAGAAAAAGTTTCTGTTTGTTGTGGAATTTGGGTTGGTAGCGTCATCGGTTCAGATTTGTTTGAGAACGATGTTGGCCTGGCTCATCACCTTCAACGGCGAGCAATATAGGTCGATAATCACCAACTTTTTTGGTCTGAATTGGATAATATGAACACCAACACATGTGGTTTCAACAGGACAGCGCTACGTGCCACACAGCTCTTGGCACATTGGACCTTCTGCACGAACGATTGGAGGGCATGGTCATCTCACGTGGAGGTGATGCGAACTGGCCACCGAAATAGTGCGATTTGACCCCGTCATATTTTTGCTTATGAACAAAGGCCCTCAAAGCCAGCATAACTCATACCGTCGTTCGAATTCAGTCTGTTTTATGCGCCAGTCATGGTAAATTGGATTGTTTTATTAACGACCAATATTGTAAATGCCCATCATTGTACAGTTCTTGGACTATGTAAGTACATCAAAGTAGGGAAAAATCCTTTGTTCTGGATCCTCCTCACTCCTCGCAGTTTAAACAGCTTTAATCAGCTTTAATCAGTTTTTAAACAGCTTTTAATCAGCTTTAATCTCATCGGGAGGTTTCTTAGGGCACTGAATTTTATAATGATATATAATGTAACCTGACCTAATAAGAAATAAATTTGTTACATTAAACATATTTTTCAAATTGAACATAGAAAAATAAGTGTGGTCTTAGATAAAGTATAGTACATAACTCGACTTGTAAGGCAATTACGTACTCGCGGAATTACGAACTCCTCGCTACGCGGGTCGTGCGTAACTCTCCCCTCGTGTTCGTGTTCTCCCCTCGTGTTCGTGTTTCGCCTCTCGTGTTCAATGCACAGCCAACACGGCTGCAATAAAGAACGACGAACACGTCCAAAAACGGCGGGCATGTTTCTAATTGCTCGACATGGTTCAGTTACACGTGGCAGTAGCTCCTCAAGTGCTCTGACTGGAGTTTCGAACACCATGTATTTCATAAAAAAAATCCAGGAGTTTCAGATTCAAGGACCGTTCTTGCGTAACCATTTATCACGATACCTCACATCGAGACATGCACGATCGTGGCGACTAAACTGTGCTGGTGCACTGTCATGCATAAGCCACGTTTCATGTCTAAGTTGAAATCCTCCATTGAGGAAGTAATGTTCCACAAAATTTGTGTAGACCGCTCCCGTTAAGTGATCCGGCAACACAAATGAACTTATCAAATAGTTGCCAACAATCCCATACCACACATTTATTGAAAATATGTCCTGATAACCTATACCATGTATTGCGTGAGGATTTTCTTCAGCGCAAAAATGCATGCTATGGCTAATGAACTGTCCCCTTATAAACGCAGCCTCGTCCGTAAAAAGTATCAACTTTGGAAACTGTGCTGTTCAAGAATCACCTTCAAAACTGTACTCTTGGAGCAAAGTCATTACAATTCAGTGCCTGGACTTTGTGTATTCTAAAAAGGTGTAAAACTTGTTTGCCATGAACTAGCCACAATGTTGAAGCACAGGTTCCAAGTTTGTGTGCTACAGTTCGAACAGTAGTTCTCGAATTATTGGCAACAGCATCTAAGACATTTTCCTTTAATGACACAGTACGAACCGTTCTATAACGTCCTGTATCTGTCACAAAAATCTCAAATTTTCCACGTCTTCGAAGACGACGATGAATTGCTGCAAAAGTTGTATAATGAAGCTGCTGCCCATTTGGAAAACGTTCTCCATAAATCCTTGCAGCTGCTCGGCGGTTGTCGTTAGGTTAGGTTAACAGCACCTTAAGGGTTAATTACTGTTTAGAAAATTCGAAAATTCAATTTTTTATAGCATTTTATTATAGTCTGGGGTCCTGAGAGTGAGTCTCGAAAATATTAATTTGAAATTCGTAGAACTCCCATAGTTACAGAAGCTGAGGTTGCGGCGCGTTGAGGCGCGGCACATATAACGTCGACCGTTCTACCTCGACCGGTTGTCTATTGTTTATCCGGTATACCGGTTTCGGGGATTTCCACCTGTATGGTCCCCCCTTGCAGTCCAAGACCCAAGGACGAATGATCAGTATACTGTTGAGTTTTGAACGAAATAGACGTGCGTATTCTACAAATGGATCGAAAATCAAACGAGGTGGTCATGCACGTAAGCCGACATCAAAAAAAGACCATTTCGAGGAAATCGACACACTTTTGAAGGTGATACTGAGTATACTAGTACGTCAGCGAAAAAAATTAAAAATACTGGGGACGACGACTTTTGTATGAACAGAGAACACGGTTATAGTATTATCAACTTTTCTCTGTCTTCTCAGCTATCGGTGCACTTGTAATGTGTAAGACGTGTGAAGGCGATACAACTTTTAGTGAAGCAAGTCCTCGTGGTTTGGGCTTCAAAATAGCAGTGAAGTGCAACTGTGGTGTGCATTATATCAACTCATGTCCTCTGATTGATAAAGCTTTCTAAGTAAACCATCGAATAGTTTTTGCCATGCGACTGCTAGGCATTGGTTTCAAAGGAATCGCTCTATTCTGTGGCATAATGGATCTATGTCAAGGACTTTGTCGAAATACATATTACGCAAGTCTGGAAAATATCTATAACGCGAGTCAAAGAGTCTACGACACCGTAACGAAAAAATCAGCCGAGGAAGAGAAGGAAGAAAATGCTAAGAAAGGTAATCCTCCGTCGGAATTGACAGTGTCCGGGGGCGGAACGTAGAAGAAAAGAAGCTTCTCTTCGCTGTTTGGCATTAGCACGCTCATCGGAATATACTCCAATAAAGTCATTGACACAGTTGTGAAATCAAGTTTTTGCCAATCGTTTTCATTCAATTCAATTTTTGCCCCAGTATCTTCGAAAGTCTGGTACAGTGGAATATAAAAATTGGAAAAGTAATCACGATGTCGTGTGCACGATAAATCATATGATAAATCATATGCTGGTAAGATGGAAGTGGATGCAGTGAAAGAAATGTTCGAGCGATCAGTCGAAAAATTCCAAGTGAAATATAGAAGATATGTAGGAGATGGGGATAGTAAAACCTACAAAGCTCTAGTAGATAGTATGGTATATGGCGAAGACTTTATCATTGAAAAAAAAAGAATGCGTAGGCTATGTGGAAAAACATATGGGGACGAGATTACGTAATGCGAAGAAAAAGAACAAGAACATCGGCGGGAAAGGATCTGAAAAATTGACAAATAAAGTCATCAACGAACTCACTACGTATTACGGCTTAGCAATACGCAGAAATGCAGATTCAATACCAGAGATGAGAAAAGCTATATGGGCCACATTTGGCCACAAACGATCGACCGATAGTGATCCACACCATGAAGGCTGCCCCGAAGGCCCCGAGAGCTGGTGCACATAGCGTCGAGCAGAAGCTGCAGGAACGTTGGACAGTTTCGCACATAATACACCGCTGAGCGATGCAGTTTTAGAAGTCATCACACCCATTTATGAGGACTTGACATCGAATGATTTATTGGAGCGATGTCTCGGAGCCTTCACACAGAACAACAACGAAAGCTTGAACTCGACCATATGGATGTTTGCACCGAAAAATTTGCACCGTAGACATTGCTAATTATTCAGCCGCCGCCATTTTCAACGAAGGATTCAGGCCAATCCTAAAAATCATGGATGTGTTAGGAATCAAAATCGGCCCCAACGCAAAACAATACGCAGAGTGCAGTGACAACGAGCGTATAGAACGGTCCAACATACGGGCGTCTGCCGCATCTAAAGAAGCGCGGACCGTCAGAAGAGAAGCGAGTGCGTTTTTTTCGAAGCTGAAGAAGGTGGTCTCTATGGCCCCGGTACAGCTGATTAAGGCTAAGTTACTCAAATCAGTTGTTATCTACCGTAAGTTCAGCCGTATCAATGCTAAATGTATGGCAAACTATGAACGCGTTTTTCTCGGAACGACATTTTTCAAGACGGGCGCACGTTTTTCTCAAAAACTATTGAACCGATTGACTTGCGTTTTGGCACACATATTGAAGGAACCTTCACTTATGGTTGGAACTATGGGAGAGTAATTCCCCCATAAGCTAATGCATACCTGATGGTTCTTCGAAAGAATACATTTTTGAAACACTATTGGGTAGATTTATGGGCACAACACATAATTTTCAATAAACTAAAAATGAAAATATAATTTTCGTAGAGCAATGCTTATATAGAGCACTGTTAAATTTATATTTTGTTGGGGTCTGTCGCAAAGGGAAAAAACACCAATTATTTTTTTATAAAAATTAATCGCTTCACATTATGTTTTGTGTATTATTGTCAGTTTTTTTTAACTGAAATGTTTTGGTCGAGTTTCTCGCAAACTATGCGTTTTTCACCATATGTATTTTAAGAGTATTAGGATTTTTTGATCATAGAATCTGCCCTGAGAGGCATGACTTCATTTTCCAAATATGAAAAAATATGCAAATTTTGTTGATAATAACCCTTGGATTGAAAACCATTTAAGTTGAAACCCAAATGGATTGAAATCCATTTAAGAACCTATTTCGACTATTTTCTATCGTTTTTCCATTTCTTATAATAGAGCTGTGATATGGAGATTCGTTCACCCTGATATGTTTGATATGTAAATATACATAAAATATGAGGAGTTCACACATTTCGAATCAAAGAAATAAAACTATAAACCTATTTATATAGTAATTATTAAACAGAAATAACTTACTGCGTCTTTTGCCGTGGCAGCAATGGGGTAATTTTTAATTATCCACTCAGAAATATCTTGCAGATCATAATAAACAGCCTTATGTAACAATCCGACGCCAGCCTCATCTTTAGCGAGAATCAGTTTTTTCCTATTCTTCTCATTTTCGTCGTCCATCAAAGTTTGAAGTTCTTCCAATCTACCGCTGTTGACAGCATCGTGTAACAGGCTTATCTTGGACTGTAATTAAAGAAAAAACATGTCAGAATACTTTCGCACGCGATTCTTGCTTTTCCACGAATTTATGTATATGTGAAAAAAGTCTTGTCTGTATATATAATTAATGAAAGAGGTGAATGCGCCGACATGTTTAATTGTGTTTGAGCTATTTAAAATTTATATTTGTCGCTGAAATTGCTACTTTGCATGTGGATTAAATGGAAGGTAAATAAAATATGGAGGTTGTTTGTGAATATGGAAGGAAAACTAGCTTATATTTGCTGCTTTGTTATTTTTAATTCTAAGGAAGTATTCTACTTCTCAAAGGAATGTTAATTATGTTACCTGTAATGTAATTCGTACATTGTTCTTGTTTTTACTTAGAAAACCGAAAACTATTTTTCCCTTTGCATAATAGAAAAGAACTTTATATTATTCGTATTTATTTATTCTCTTTTGAATTATAATACTTTTGATAAAACTATTATATAATTTCACGTCTTATTTGAAATACATATTACTAAGTTGGAACATTTTTGAAAATTGCATTCTAACATGTACCACTCATTATACTTTGTAAGTTTATATCAATAATAGATACTGTTCGGTCTGGTTATGAGATCGGTTAATGTGTGTTCTGAGAGTTTTTATTATTTCATACTCACTGAATTACTGTTTCTACTCGTCATTTTTGTTAATTCATTCTGATTCAGCTGACTATATACATATATCATATTTATTTATTTTAATTTATTTATTCGATCATTGCCCAACAGTGTGAACCAATTACAGAGCAAGATTACATTACATTATTAAATTATTACAAAATTACAGTACATTATCATAACATAAAAAAAAACAGCATAATCAGCCAGAAATAAAACAAAAATATAATACAAAATAATAAAGAACAAACGAAAATACACAAACAATGCGCTTAGGTATGCGTAAAGATCAAACCGACACTTAGGCATGGTCGTGAAGAGTAGGACAATTCGTCAGGCAATTAACAACACTTGCTTTAAAAGCTTTGAGCTTGCCAAAAATGTCACAATCAGAGCTCAACGAGTTCTGGATGGAGCATAAGCTATTGAGAGGTGGGTACAAGGAAATAGGACCACCCGATGTATGAATATAGAAAGAGGCAGACTGACGACTAGCAGCTCTTGGCACTAGAAAGTTTAGTTGATTGACAATCTCTGAGGCGTCAAGGATACTGTGAACTGCCTTAAATAAAAAGACCTGACCAGTCAGAGTTCTACGAAATATAAGTGATTTAAACCCAAGCTCAGCCAGCAGCAAAGGGTGATCGACGTGAAGCGCCGGAGGACCGCCGAACGTTTTAAACCAGAGGAATTTGAGAAATTTCCTCGGAATAACTTCTAGAGCAGTAATGTGCTTTTAAAGTGAGGGTTCCAAATGATGGATCCATACTCCAAAACGGATCTCACAAAGCTGTAGTAAAGCACCCTCAGAGCCAAGTTATTATTAAAATTGCGAGAATTACGGATGATGAATCCAAGAGCCCTTGCAGCCTTCTTGACTAAAGACAGTATGTGTTGGACAAACGAAAGCTGACAATCGAAAATAATCCCCAGATCTTTGACTAACTCACAGCGTCAAGACTGACGTTAGATAAAGAATACCTGCACTCAATCGGTTGCTGGAGTCTAGAAAAGGTAACAACTTTACACTTGCTAAGATTAGCGTCCAACTTGTTAACTTCACACCATTCCCCTAAGGTGTTTAGACTAGTTTGCAAAAGATGACAGTCATCTGGGTTCATGACAGCCGAGAAGATTTTAAGGTCGTCAGCAAAGAGTAAATGAGGGGAAGATAGAGACGCGCTCAAGTCATTAATGAACATATTGAATAACATGGGCCCGAGGATGGATCCCTGAGGAACACCGGAAGAGGCTACAAATTCAGCTAATGAAAACCCGCTATGAGATACAAACTGTGTCCTATCCTCAAGGTAAGAGGAAAATAAAGTTATAAGTTTGCCGTCAAGGCCAAAGGAATGCAGCTTGTTTACAATGACTGCATGATCAACGCTATCCAAGTCTGTATAAATACAGTCCACTTGCCCCCTACTTGCAACAACTGGAGTAGCATACTCAGCGAAGGCTACAAGATTGGTGACCGTGGAACGACCCTTCATGAACCCATGCTGATTCGTGGAAACAAGATGCTTAATACGGGGAAAGATGGAGTTAAAAACGATCGATTCGAATATTTTGGAGAAGTTAGAAAGTAGGGATATGGGACGATAATTTGAAATGTCGGTCAACGGGCCAGATTTGTGTATTGGGCAAATCTTTGAGGATTTCCAAAAAGGTGGAAACTTGCCTTCAAGGAGAATTTTGTTGAATAAAGTAGTCAGTGGAGATGCAAAAATATGCGCACAGTCACGAAGTAAGAAAGATGGAATAAGATCCGCTCCGCTGGTCAAGCTACACTTGACCTGCTTGAGAGTTGATAGAACCTCATCCTCCGTGACTCTAGTAAGACTGATCAGAGGGATGTTGAGACCAGAGATATCTGATTGACTCGTAAAGGGGGACGATGATCTATAAACTCCCATGAAGTAGCTTGCAAAACCATCTACTATAGACTGCGGAGTGTTCAAAGTAGCACCATCCAAAGACATTTCACCTGGAATACGGCTTAGACACTGCTTAGCCTTAACAAATGACCAACAACTTTTCGGATCTTTTGAGATATTATTAGCCGAATCCGAGATAAAGTTAGTGAATGCAGATTTAATTTGAGACTTAACCAGCGACCTGACGCGTTAGGTTACGCGTTAGGTGTGTTCAGAGTAGTCAAGAGTAGATCTGGATTTCTTGTAGGCACGATGCAGAGCACGTTTCTTACGAAGTCCATCAATGATTGCGGGTGAAAACCATTTGGGATAGGTGGATCTGTGAGCGAAGAACTTAGGAACAGATATATCGAGAACTGCATAAAGGCGGAAGTAAAAAGAGTCCAAAAGTTCACTCGATGACTTGATCCGCTCATCAGGAAAGGTGAAGTTAGCACTATTAAGGTCCAGGTAAAGGATGGGGAGATTCGCGCGTCGAAAATGATAGGCTTTGCTGCATGGAAGTAACTTCCTATTGCACACAAACTTAGAGATGCCTTGAATGGGAGGAATCGTAAAATATGCCATTAGGGCAGGATGGATGTCCTCAGGGACTACAGGGCACTGTTCCCTGTTAATAATCGCCGTCAGGTTGCTGAAAACAAAATCCAGCATATTATTACCCGAATTCTTGATAGTGTTCACTTGCTTAAGATTACAGAGAGACATAAAATTATCAATCGCAGAATATCGCGGAAATGTTCTGAGAAAGATTGAAGTCATCAGCTATTAAAATGCTATCGTAATTGCCAGACATTGTTGTTACCTCAAGGTACTCAAGGAACGACTCGAACGTCGAAGTAAAGGTACTAGGGGGAATATAGACGCATACAAGCAAGCACTTAAGGGAGGCTATCAAACAGGTGCAAGCAACAATATCAATGGTATGAAATAATTCGGAAAAAACAGCCGTGTCAACCGGGTTCAGATTAAAACGCTTATTATTTGCGGCGATAAATACTCCACCACCTCTGGTGAGACCCGATTTGGAAAAATTGCGATCAGATCTGAGAGTCGTAAAATAGGACGGTAGAAATTCACTGTTCAGTACACAGTCATGAAGCCAAGTTTCCGTTAGAAAGACAAAGTCAAAATCAACATTACACATTGCAGGTTAAATTAAGTCAAACTTTGTTTTGAGCCCACGTACATTTTGCTAGTAAGCACTGAACTTAAATTCGGTCCGGCAAGAATGGGTCCTCCTAAAAAAGGAGGAGGTGGATTGTCCCTATGACTGTCATCTACGTTGGTAGCATCAGAGGTCTTAGACAAAAAGGCACCGGAATTAGTATGGACACGGAGGGATCTCAATCTAGGTATATGCACGAATTCTCTGATAGCAACATTGTATGGCCACTTCACTGGATCCAGGAAATTGGGCTCCAGGCTCCAAACATCAGGCTCCTTCAAACCAATCTTGAACGTGGAATATTTACTGCCAGAAAGTAGGCATTTACAAACGCAGTCTTGAATATTTAAGGAGTTTTTGATAAATGACAGAAATAGCGCCTCATTCGTCTCTGGAGAGCAGTTGCTAAGATGAAACCAGGTGCGTATGGTGGGTGCTGCTGTACTAAGAAGAGTAGAGGGGTCGGAACCTAATAGTATAGGTTTAGGGCTAGGTGTAGCACTAGAGAAGCTTGAACTACTATCTCGAGAGTTCGTCTAGCGTTGACACGGTTAACATCGGCTCTGACTCTATTCTAATAAACGAAACAAATACATATAATAAACAAAACAAATTAGTGATTGCAACATGACACGTTCAACAAAAAGTGCAAATGTAAGTGATGCAATAACAATCTCTACGAAAGAACTTGAAAATTTAATTAAAAATGCTGTGATGGAAAGTAACACACTGTTCAAAAAACGCAAGCAACAGTGATCAGGACATATCAACACATAGAAAAAGTAGATGACATTGAAACAGAAATATCCCGGGAACAATTGAATTTGAAATCAACGCTAATTTCAGGTGTCGCTAAAGTAAATGTTGTTGACAGTAATAACACCGACAACACTGAAAACAATGAAGTGCGTCGCAACATTCGCAAGGGAAAATCATCAAGGACACCAAAGGATCCTCATAGAATTAAGTTCACGCGGGGAAAAGCAGTTTCCACTGAGGAGGAATCATCTTTCAGTGCAGTAGTGAGACGTGCGTGGGTGTATGTAGGCAAAGCCAATACACAGACTAAATGCGAACACGTGGAAAAACATCTAAAACAAAAATTTCCAAATAATGATTTTCAAGTAGAAGCACTTCCCACAAGAGAAGAGGCTACAAGTATAGCTTTTAAAGTAGGTGCAAGCATTACATTGTTAAATGATCTCTACAACGGTGATAATTGGCCAGCAGGAATTATTGTTAAAAGATTTGACTTTCGATCCTTTCGAAAAAGTGACCAAAAAGGACAATTTACAACAGGTCAGCCAATCCAATAATCAGGTTAAGGTTAATAACCAAAAAACTTTGACAATCACTCATATAAACAGCCAGTGCTTAATAAATAAGTGTGAATTTCTTGAATTATTTTTAGACAGACAGCCGTGCACAATTCTATGTGTTAGTGAACATTGGTATCGAAATGACGAAATTACAACAATGAAATTAGAAGACTATCAACTCATTGACCACTTCAGTAGAAGGAATTATGGACATGGAGGGGTTGCGATATTTGGAAATGTCAAAGAACATGTAGAAATTGTGCCTATAGATGAAATTCGGTTAGAATCAATAGAACTTCACTTTGAGTGTACAGCAGTAAAAGTCAAAACTGACTCCTTAAATGCTATTGTAGTATGTATATATCGCAGTAGTAGTAATGGAGATTTACAAATATTTTTTGAAAAACTTGAAGTAATATTAAATTATCTAACAAAATTTAGCAAAAAATATAAAATTATTATGTGCGGGGATTTTAATATAAATTTTTTGACAGAATCTTCAAAGAAAACGCAAATATTGGACATAACTAGAGCTTATTACTTAAAAACAACAATAAATGTACCTACAAGATTGGAAAACTGTTTAGACAATTTCTTTATTTCTAATGAAATTGAAAACTTTGAAACAAAAGTTACTGATGTGGAATGGTCCGACCATGCAGCTATAATATTGAATATTCAACATAAGGTGATTGTAACAAAGCAATCAGGTAAGACTTGGTATAGGCAAATTGGTAACACACCTAGTATGAATTATTTTCAAAAATTGTTAGAAAAGGAAGATTGGAGTAATGGGTATAATTGTAATGATGTGAATAGTCAGTATGATCTCTTCCTCAATATGTTCTCTTATAATTTAGACAAGGCATTTCCATTAATGCCAAAAAAAAACAATATTAACAAAGAAAAAAGCAATAACAACCAGTGGATCACCAGAGGAATTAAAATCTCATCATCTAAACTTAAAGAACTGTTTCAACTTACAAAATTAAATGTAAATTTAAAGGAGTATTATAGAAATTATAAAAAAATTTATCATAAAGTAATAATTAATGCAAAAAAAATATACCATAACAATTTAATGCAGAAATCTGTTAATAAGAACAAAACAGCATGGAAAATTATCGGAAAAAATAAAAATAAATTTCATAATAAAATTGAACTTAAAATAAAAGATTCATTGAATACTGATTCATTAACGTGTGCAAATTTTATGAATAAATATTTTAATCATGTTACAAACGAATACAGCATAAATTCAAATAATTTTAGCGAAGTAAATACTAGAATTGAACTATCTAATTTGAATACATTCTTTTATGAACCAGTACAAGAAAATAACATTATTAGTGTAATCAATGAACTAAAAAAAACATACTCTTGTGGTCCAGATGGTATATCGTCAATTATTTTAAAACAATGTTCCAAAGAAATAAGTGCACCTTTGAAAGCAATAATAAATAATTCTATTGATAAAGGGGTATTCCCAACTTCACTAAAAAAATTATACCATTATTTAAGAAAGGAGACAGAAGTATAGCTTTAAATTATAGACCCATTTCAAATTTGAACTGTTTTTCAAAAATTATAGAAAAATTAATGGCTAAAAAAATAGTATGTTTCCTGGAAAAATATAACTTACTGAACAATAGTCAACATGGCTACACTTATGGAAAATCCACAACAACTGCAATTATTGATTTTATAAATAACCTTTATAAATGCTTAGATGATAATAAAAACACAGTAGGTATCTTTTTAGATCTGAGCAAGGCCTTTGACCTGGTGAATCATTCTATCTTACTAGACAAACTGTGGAAATTAGGAATAAGGGGAAACACTCATGAATGGTTCAGAAGCTATTTAGAAAACAGAGAACACTACGTAGTCATAGAAAGTAAATCATCAAATATATTAACAACAAATAGTGGTGTACCACAAGGGTCCGTACTAGGACCCATGCTCTATTTAATATATACCACCGATTTTAATTTTAAAGAATCGATACTCTTCGCGGATGATATTTCAGCTATTGTAGAAGCAGACAAAAAAAATGAAAATATATCAAAAAAGGCAACTAATAAGATAAATGATTTCGAAAAATATTACACTCAAAATAAATTACATCTTAATAACAAAAAAACTAAATTTATTAAATTTGATAAAACTAATTGTGAGAGAAATATAAGTTACTTAATAAAAGCAAAACAGGGCTCCATTGAACAGGTAAATTCTACAGCATTTCTGGGGATTACTATTGACAGTAATCTGAAATGGGGAGATCATACTGATATTCTTTGTGCAAGATTATCTACGGCATGCTTCGCCTTAAGACAAATGAAAACTTTGGTTAATAGTGAAATGCTATTAATGTACTACTTTGCCCATTTCCATAGTCTACTAAAGTATGGAATAGTTGCATGGGGAGAAGGACCAAATCACAACAGAATTTTTAAACTGCAAAAAAGAGCTATAAGAATTATTGTGGGTATCAATAAACAAACCAGTTGTAGGGATTATTTTATTGAGTTAAATATATTGACACTAACATCTGAATATATACTACAATTATTATTATATGTAAAGAAAAATATTGCAAAATTTAAATCTGTAAACGTTAGCAATTATAACACAAGGAACGAAAATACCTTACAAATCCCAATTCACAAAAAGGAATTTTTTAAAAATAGTCCAATATATAGGAAAATTATAAGTTACAATAAACTACCAAATGAATTTAAAAATCAACACTTTAATATGTTTAAAAATAAAATTAAAAAACTGTTATTAAGCAAGGCGTATTACAGGCTTAATGAGTATATAGAAGATGTGTTGTAGTACTACTGTACTGTATTACCTAAAAGTTAATGTATAAATGTAAAACTATCTGTTTCTATTTTTATTTTTTTTATTATTATGTATCTTTGACATATTCTATATAATATGTAATTATATTGTCCAATGAATAAATTATCTATCTATCTATCTATCGGATTTTAACATTAGGAGGCCATTTATCTGAATCAATCGGTTCTTCGACTCGAGATACAGATTTTGGATTGCACTTGGAATCCGCCGGCCCTGACGGTATTTTATCAGAGTTAGTGGGTCTTTTTTCATGAACTATATTAGCTTCTTCAGGAATTTTATCAGCCTCATATTCCCGACTTGGATTAATTACTGATCTACTGGATGTAGAATTACATAAAGTCTCGACCATACCTTTTAAATTTTTAACTTCGTCACATAACAGATTTACGGTATTTTTCAGTGGCCCAATCTCTTTCCTTATAATATCACTCAACAATTTCGCAAAAAGAGAGTTAGAAAAAATTTGAATTAAATCATCTTCGTTTTTATCAATGTTTGCATTAGAACGCAGTTCGTATGTTGATTAATTATGAAAATAAATTTGTTGCAGTTAGATTGGAGTTGCTTGAATCTCGATGAAATCACAAAATCAACTGTCGAGTTTCTAGTCGTCGAAATCCTAAAGTTCCAAACGAATTTACACCAAAAATGCGCTGAGAACCTCGAGAAAAAAAAACACTTAAACACTTTAAATTTGGTAGTTCTTTTTGAATTCAATATTTAAAGCCTTTCTAAGCGGTAAAGCACTATTTAAAAGACTCTTTGTGGAAAGCTTACAAAACACCACACTAACAGTTGTCAACTTGTTATCACTCCCATATTGTTATCACAAGGATTTGCAGGAATAATTAACTAACTTTTTAAATAAGCATTTCATTAAATAGGGGGGTAAATTGCTTAAAAACAGAATATTTAAACCTTTTCTGTCGTATATTATTTCCATAATATATTACTCAGCATGGCTATCGACGTTCCAGTTCATTAGAAATCTACCTACTGTACTAATTTGTTCTCATTTCATTGAATAATTGTTATCATGAAAGACAAACCCTGATCGATTTGTCCATAATAAACTCTTACCCTTCTTATTACATTGCACCCCAGTGCTTACATGCGTCGTTGCCCGTCTTACATATAAAGCAGGTTCTCTCCTTTGGTGGCATCCCCTTTCTCCACTATTGCACCTGAATTTAACGATCACTACTTAGGACAACGATCATGAACATGATCCATGTCATACGGGAAGTAGCTATGACATTACTAAACCAAGACTATCGACAAATAATGTCCCTAAAGGCTTGGTTCAGGCAGTTACAGGCGACAATCACATATAGATTCATTCGGCTGTGGCACTGCGGTAGAGAGTAAGGAGAAACTACTGCACTATAGATTCTCAAGAATAACCACAATGATGAGTAGTGAAAGAGAAACGGCCCCGAGTTCCCGGCGTCCCTTTAATGGGAAAGGGGTGCGAAGAATCCCCTGGTGGAATAGTAATAGGAATAAGATTAAAAATACGACCTTGAACTGTATAGCAACATGGAATATCAGAACTCTCTATAAAAGCTGGGAAGATAACAAGCGTTGCCCTACAGATGCGCAGAATAGGTATAGAGGTCCTAGGTCTTAGTGAAGTGAAGTGGCCAAACGCAGGAAAATTCAAGCATGACGATGTGTTGCTGTACTACTTAGGATGTAACAGCGGAGAACACAGGCATGGTGTAGGCATTATGATCAAAAGAGAGCTTCAACAACACGTCACTAACTTTATACCCTACAATGAGAGGATGTTATTGATTCAAATACGCACCAGCCCAATAAACACGAACTTTATACAAGTATATGCCCCTACAGCCGATTGTGATGAACAAACTGTGGAGAAGATCTACTCCGATTTGGATGAATTAACCAAAAAACCTGAAGAAACACGAACTGAATATAATCATGGGGAATTTTAACGCCAAGGTTGGTAGGGGTAGAGTTGGGAATGTTGTGGGGGATTTTGGTCTAGGAGATAGTAATGAAAGAGGCGTCATGCTCATACAGTGTTGCCAGGAAAAAGAGTTGGTTATTACAAACACCTTTTATGAACTACCCCCTCGGCGACTCTGTACCTGGATATCGCCTGGCGACAATGATAATAACTTTATCAGAAATCAAATAGATTTTATATGTGTCAAGAGGCGGTTTAGAAACATCATAAAGAGTGTAAAAACCTATCCAAGTGCAGACGGTGATACGTACAACAACTTGCTGCCAGCCAATATAAAAATGAGAATGAGGCAACTGCAACGATCGATAAGACCTAAGAAAGTGAACTTGGAAAATCACAAAAAAGAAGCATACCAAACGCAGTTCAATGAACTAATTGTAAGGGATTTAACCGAGGCATCAACAATAAATATTGATACTGTCTGGGACAAGGTTAAAACAACAATGCTGCATGTGGGGAGCGAGTCGTGGGCAGGAAGGAACAATCAGCGAAAAAGCCATGGATGAACCAGGATATCATTAACCTTATGGAAGAAAAACGTAAACACAAAAACACCAACAAAGAAAAATACAGACAATTAAAACGACAAATCATCACAACTCCGGCCGGGTATATTACAGGGCACTCTTTTGCCTCTGGGGCGTAGTTCACGCTCCTAAAGGCGGAAGAACCAACAACAAGCTCAACGGCATAGAATGGAGAAGGGAAGCGGGAAACCACTCCATTAAAGATCCTTTTGGATATCCCTTGTCTTACAGCAATGATGCTGGGGCTTTGTTACTGAACAATCCGGAGGGAAAATAGTCCCCAATTCGGATCTCCGGCTGGGGAGAGTTTCAAAGCATGTAGTTAAAGATAGAACAAGACATCTCAAAATAGGAATATGGAATATGAGATCCCTTAAAATCTGTGGGAAACTAGAGAATGTAAAAAAGGAGATGGATGATATAGACATACTAGGAATAATTAAAATAAAATGGACTGAGAAAGGAGATTTTTAGAGTGCTAATTTTAGAATTATATATTCCGGAGAGAAAGGAAGTTACGCAGGCGTAGGGATAATACTATGGAAAAACTTAGGCACACGAGTTAAGAACTATGTGCAATACAATGATAGAATACTAATGGTAAGAATTGAAAATAAACTGACAATATGATATGATAAACCAACTGACACAGTAATAATACAGGTATACATGCCAAAATCCAGTCATGCTGATGAAGAACTCGATCAAGTATATGAACAACTAGAGGAAGTAATGGAAACGGTTAAAGATAAAGACAACCTCATCATACTTGGAGACTGGATTGATTCCGTAGGTGAAGGGGAAGGTGGAAATACTGTGGGCAAATACGGACTTGGTGGGAGAAATGACAGAGGGCAACAACTAGTTGACTTTTGTAAAGAGAAAGGACTAATAATTACAAACACATGGTTCCAGCAGCGTAAGAAAAGAAGATATACGTGGACTGCGCCCGAAGACAGAGCACGATACCAAATAGATTACGTAATGGTAAGAGGAAGATACCGCAACCAAGTTAAACAATGTAAAAGATATCCAGGCGCTGATGTAGCTAGTGACCACAATCTAGTACTGCTAAAATCTGAGCTAAGATTAAGAAGAAAGAAAAATAGAGCTAAAGAACACAGAAATCAAAAAGTTAAGACAAGACAGTGTTAAGAAAAGAAATCAAGAACTGGCGCATCAGAAAGTTAAAGAAATACCAAATGGTACAGTAAATGAGAAATGGATTGGTCTGAAACACTCAGTCAAATAGGAAAGACAAAGGAACAAATAAAACAACCATGGATTACTAAATATGTATTAAAACTTATGGAAGAAAGGAAAAAAAATCAAAAAGTGAAGAAGGAATTAAAAACTATAAAAGACTCCGAAACATAGTCAACAGAGAAGCAAAGAAGGCTAAAGAAGAATATATAATGAAACAATTCAAGGAAGTAGAAGAAAAGCTAAAGAAGGGAAATATAGAAACAGCCTATGAACTGATTAGGAAGCAGTTCAAGAAAGTCAATA
The DNA here is from genome assembly GCA_944588485.1 of Phosphuga atrata. Classification (NCBI taxonomy): domain Eukaryota; kingdom Metazoa; phylum Arthropoda; class Insecta; order Coleoptera; family Silphidae; genus Phosphuga; species Phosphuga atrata. The sequence continues at coordinate 19,341,781 of OX155898.1, read as the reverse complement.
GCCGTAGTAATAGCATATTAGATGAAAATGGAAAACTGGAAACTAAGAACAAGGAAGTGGGAGAGAGATGGAAACGTTACATAAAAAAATTATTTGAAGATCCAAGTGAGATGAGTAATCTGGAAAACAAATAAAATGTAACAAATGATCAGTTAGGATCCTCACTAACAAAAGAGGAACATTCAAAGGCTGTGGAAGAACTGAAGAACAATAAAGCACCAGGATGTGATGAAATAACTGGAGAAATTATAAAAGGATTGGATGATTAAACACATAGTTACATATTTAAACTTATCAAGGAAATATATGAAATACCGGAAATTTTTAAAAAGTGCATTATAATCCCAATACCAAAGAAACCAGGTACTTTAAAATGTTAAGAACACCGTCTCTTGAGTCTATTATCACACGTGTCCAAAATATTAACAAGAATAGTATATAACCGAATAAACAACAAAATAGATCAGAATTTAGATGAAGATCAGTTTGGATTTAGACGGAATAGAGGAACAAAGGACCTAAAAAAATGCTGTTTGTTGCATTTGTGGAGCAAGCCGTCGATATTGTGAATTGGAATGTGATGATGAAAATTATGACTAATGCTGGTCTAGATTTCAGACACAGACGGATAGTACATGAACTGTACAAAAATCAAAGAGGCATTATAAATATAAAGGGTGAACTACAAGAGGCATACATACAAAAAGGAGTACGCCAAGGATGCAATTTATTACCAGTACTATTCAACTTGTACATTGAGGAAGCAATTAAGGAATGTAAACAGGCTATGGGAGAAAATAAGATCAATGGTGTAGAAATTAAAATGACAAGATTTGCTGACGACATTGCTATCAATGCGGAGAGGAAGAAGAAAATCTGCAAAAGGCGTTAACAGGAATGAATAAGATCCTACGAGAAAAGTACAACATGAAAATCAACACACAGAAGACAGAGATCATGGTATGCAACCGCCTATTATAGGCTATTATTTTTGCTCATAATGAAAATAGGAGTAAAGAAAAAATTGTAATAAACAAACACATGTATACACACAATGAGCAGACGGTGATAAGATAATATTTTTTGTGATCAATGACACCTCTAGTGGGAGGACGGTAATAGTTAAATATTTTCGCTGTGTCAGACATATGAATAGCGACTTTCCGATCAGTAGTTGCAATAGAAGCGACATCGCTGGGCTTTAAAAGGATCTAATGCCGGCAAGTCCATATTTTGTGAAAATAGCGTTGAATTTTGAGTTTACACGTCCCTTATAATAAATAGTGAAAAGTCGCATTTGATGTTTATAGAATAGTACTTCTGTATAATTATTTATAATCGATATTTGACTACCAGTGAAACAATATATTATTAAAAATAACATTCAACTACTTTGAGAAATTGAAAAATAATTCGATAATAAATAATTTAATAGTTAATCTATTTCGACATTTATCGTAATTAGTCATATTTTCAGAGAAAGTTGAAAAACATTAATTTTGAATAGATATTATGGGTATTATATTGTAGTAATCTGTTAACCTTAATTAAATTTTATAATTACCAAAAAAATAGTCCCAATGTTTCCTCTTATATGCATACAACTTATATATATTTATGTATAATATATTTCAATTAAAGTTTATTTCATAAATGTTTTAATTCATTTTTCTAGATTTTTGTGTCAGGTAAAATTTGATTATTTTGCTTTTATAAATTAAGAGGTTTAATTTGGGGTTCAAATGGGGTAGTGCATGCGTACCGCATGGCAATTGCCACATAGCCTCTCCTAACCAATTCCGACTTACCTCCACGTGGTGAACCCTGATAACCCGAGCAACCCCGCCTGAGATGCGGTAACCAACCCGTATGGATGGTGGGGTCGGGGCTAACGAGAGCGGGAGAAATGGTCCTCCGAAAAGGGGGTTGGGCGTGAGGCTAACTACCTCACCTCGCTAAAATTTTCAAGTTACAAAAGACTTACAACAGCCTCGGATCGGATTAACATATAACGGACTAAGAAAAGAAACAAGGACTTGAAAACGGAACTAAAAATCGGCATGGAATGTACGTACCATGTTGCAGCCAGGAGAGATGCATGAAATAGCAGAGGAGCTCGATAAATACCATTTAGACTTAACGGCACTACAAGAAATCAGATGGAAGGGTGAAGGTAGCATAGACAAACCAAAGTATCGCCTATATTACAGCGGCAATGACAAGAAGGTGGATAAGGGGTGACGGCAATAACCACCATGTAAGTCCGACCCAAATGTCAACCTCTCCTGCACGCGGTGCCCGCTGCTAGATAACGAACGAGGCTCTGGCGACCGAGTCATGGCGGTATAACCATTCAAACGAGAATAAAGGAAATGTATTCTCACCGTGAGGGGTTGCTAGTCTCCCAGCGGGCGCCTCCCCAGGGGGCGGGTAGGGGAAAGCCTCCCAGATATGGGTGGTACCGGGGAAATTAAATACCCGGGGCGGACCGAAACTAGCAACAACAGTAGCGTCTGACCCAGAGTGGGCGGCTGCAAACGGCGTCTGACCCAGAATGGGCGGCCGAAAACCAAACTCACCAACCCGTCTTGCCAGCGTGGTGTTTTACGGCAAAAAACCCCATATTTTAAACCATGAAAATGATAGATGTAAACAAACAAATACCCCAGGCGGATAGGAGAATATCTCCACAGTTCCGCAATGATAACCAATCATTCTGTCCCACTGATTCTGGGGGGGGGGGGGGACAAACATCTAATGAAGCAGAAAACCTACTCAACAAAGAAGCAGAATATACACATGTATATCGCAACCTACAACACAAGATCGCTACAATCAGAGGAAAAACTCACCGAACTCGAGCGAGAATTAGATCATATAAAATGGGATGTTGTTGGTCTCAGCGAGATTAGAAGACGGGGAGAGCAACTTATAAAACTAAAATCTGGGCATAGCCTATATTATGCGGGAAACGACGAAAATTCCAATGGTGGAACCGGTTTTATAATACATAAACGTCACAGCAAGAATATAATTTCCATAAAGAAAATCTCCCCTAGAGTGACTAGCCTGGTCCTGAAACTAAATACAAGATACCACATAAAAATCGTACAAATCTATGCACCGACGACCAACTATAGTGATGAGGAAGTAGACATCTTCTACGACGATATATCTACGGCCCTAAGAGAGCAACCAGTCCAATTCACCATTGTATGCGGAGACTTCAACGCCAAAATCGGAATGAAAAGCGACGATACGGAAATTTCTTTAGGAAACTTTGGACTGGAAGGCAGGAATAACCGAGGTGAGACGTTGTTGGGCTTCCTACTACAAAACAACCTATTTCAAATGAACAGCATGGAGCACTATTCTTCTATAAAAAACTAAATCGAAGATGGACCTGGGAAAGTCCAGACGGCCGCACAAGAAATGAAATAGACTTTGTAATAACGGATAAGAAACATATAATTAAGGACGTAACGGTATTAAATAGATTTGATACTGGGAGCGACCATAGAATGGTGCGATCAAAAATAACCATTGATATAAAGAAAGAAAGACACAAAATGGTTAAAAAGACAATCAACCAACAATGGCACAGCCCACTAGATGTAGAGGAATACCAACAGTGCATCGCAGACCGGTTGACGAGTGGAAACGCGGACAAAAATGAAAACATCAACAACCTAAACGACCGAATAACAAATGCCATAATAGAAAGTCAAAGTACATGCTGTCCTAGAACAAAACAAGAAGAAAAACTCAGCCAAGAAACAATACAGCTGATGCAAAGTAGAAGAAACATGAGAAGTGAAGAGACAACCTCCATCGAAGAACTACGAGAGATAAATAAACAGATATCGAAGGCAATAAGGCGCGACATAAGAGCATATAATAAAGATAAAATTCAACAAACCATAGAAAACAACAAAAGTATGAAGGTCCAGCGTAGAAAACTGGGAAGCGGGAAGAGACAAATAACTAAACTCAGAAATAAACAAGGAAATATAACAACGAACAGAGAGGAGATCCTAAATGTCGTTGAAGAATTCTACCAACTTCTATATACAAGCCAAAAAGAACCAATCCCGGAATCTGAACCAGATATCGTATCAAATAAAAAGGGCATCATAAACCAAGGGTCTGAAATACTACCAGATATTACTTTAGATGAAATAGAAATAGCATTAAGTAAAACGAAGACAAACAAAGCCCCCGGAGGTGACCACGTCACCGCAGACGCCATCAAAATCGGAGGTGTCCACCTGCTAGGAAAAATCAGAGACCTGTTCAATCTTTGCCTGTTCAACAGTACAGTACCAAATGAATGGAACAACGCTATTGTGATCTTAATACACAAAAAAGGAGATATAGCTGACCTAGAAAACTATAGGCCGATAAGCCTTCTAAGTCATCTCTACAAACTATTTAATAAACTGGACTTCTACCAACCAGTGGAACAGGCAGGATTTCGCACAGGATACGGAACCAATGACATTCTACAAAGTGTTAAAACAATAGTCGAGAAAAGTATTGAATACAACAGACCACTCGTACTGGCCTTCATAGATTTCCATAAAGCATTTGACACCGTCGAGTTAGATGCAGTTATGGAAGCACTACAGGAATGCCGTGTCGACCATCGCTACACGAGAACCATTTACAACATCTACAAAAACGCCAGTATGACGGTTCAACTCCATGAAAACACCAAACCCATTCCAATTGGTAGAGGCGTGAGACAGGGGGATACGATATCGCCTAAATTGTTCACCGCGGTTTTGGAACTCGCTTTCAAAAAGCTCAACTGGGAAAGAAAAGGCTTAACCATAGATGGCAAAAATATATCAAATCTGCTATTTGCAGATGACATAGTGCTGCTTGCTGACGATCTTAACGATATAAAAACAATGCTATTAGAACTCCAGGAAGCATGTAATACCGTAGGCCTAAGAATAAACTATTCCAAAACAAAATGTATGACAAACTTGGTCGCGAGCAGACAGATAGATGTAGGCGATAGAGATATTGATTTCGTAGACAAATACACCTATTTAGGTCACGAAATACGCATAACTAGAGACAACCAAACATGCGAATTTAAAAGAAGAATAATCTTCTCTTGGGCCGCATATGGAAAACTTCGGGACGTATTCAAAAGCGATCTGCCAGTCTGCTTGAAAAGGAAAGTGTTTTATCAATGTGTATTGCCAGTTATGACCTACGGCACTGAAACCGCAACACTCACCGTCGCCACTGCAAAAAAGCTCCAAATTGCACAACGAAAGATGGAAAGATCGATGCTCGGCGTGTCGCTACGAGACCATATCACAAACGAAGACCTACGCCGAACAACAGGTGTCACAGATGTGGTTGTGCGTATGGCGAGGCTAAAGTGGAACTGGGCTGGACACGTGGCCCGAATGTCAGATGGAAGATGGACCAAGAGACTACTGGAGTGGAGGCCAAGAGCAGATATACGAAGCAGGGGGAGGCCCCCCACAAGATGGACAGACGATATAAAAAGAACAAGAGGAGCCTGGATGCGAGAGGCTCAGGATAGGAGGAAATGGGCGGAAATTGGGGAGGCCTATGTCCAGCAGTGGACGCAAAGGGCTGTTTGATGATGAATGACAAGAAACGAGGAGAAAAAGGAGTTGAATTCTTAATAAATAAAGCAACTAAACATGCTGTACTAGGATTCGAAGCAATCAACGACAGAATATGCAAATTACGCCTTAGAGGAAAATTCCACAACCTTTCTCTTATTTGTGCAAACGCTCCAACAGAATGATGGTGAATGATGGTGAGGATGAAGCAAAAGAGCTTTTCTACGATCAGCTTTTAAACATATGCGAAAATACGTCTGAACACGATGCATTAATACTACTGCGAGATTTTAATGCTAAAATAGGTAAAGAACAACAGTTTTCCAGCTCAGCCGGTAAATACTCACTACACCAAACCACAAGTAGCAATGGAGAAAGAATATGTCATCTTGCAACGAGCACCAACTTGAAAATAACAGTACGTGTTTTCCACACAAAAAAATACATATATAGACGTGGACAATGTTCGGTGGCAGAGCAGTGAAACAAACAGACCACGTCCTTTTTAACAAACGCAGAGCTACCATGGTCACGGATGTCAGAACGCTTCGAGGAGCCAACTGTGACTCAGATCACTTCCTACTAAGAGTCTTAATCAAATAGAAAATCCCCAACGCACTGAAAACCAATACCAGAACAAACAAATGGAATACGGATGCTCTTAGAAAGGAATTAAAACAAAACGAGTATAAAAAATACATTGCGAGAAGATTACTATCAACTAATGCAAACACTGGTGTTGAACAAGAATGGCAACATATAAAGTATACTTCAAGCTGCGGATATAACAATAGGAAAACAGATAAAAGTCAGAAACCCATGGTTCGATAATGTATGTAAGCACGGAAAAAGGTACAACAAAGTGGAACCCGAGCCAACTACGAGCACCTCAGGAGAATAGCTTCAAAACTTTGCAAATCAAAAAATAAAATAATGTTAAATAAACAAGTGGAAGAACTAGAACAATACAACGTAAATAAACAAAGCAGGAAATTTTTAAGGCAGTACAACGGCTTTTCAACCTAGAACCATCTCGTGTTTAGATAAAAACGGGACAATACTAATCGAGGATGACAAAATACTCCAAAGATGGCATGAACACTTTAGTGAGCTAGTCTCCATTGAAATCCAAAGGGGTGAAAGAGAAAAGGAAATCGTATGGCACTATGAAGCACAACCCGAAATCCTCGAAGCGAGCTATGAAGAAGTTACCGAGATAATACACAATCTTAAAAACAATAAATCTCCAGGAAGTGATACAATTCCCACGGAACTTCTGAAAAATGGAGGTACACCACTGTGGGAAAGGATCCATAAACTTATTGTCAGGGTATGGAATGAAGAGATTATGCCAAGTGACAAGGCGGAAAGGTATTATTTTTCGCATACACAAGAAAGGAAACAAGAAAGAATGTTCCAATTACCGAGGAATTACTCTTCTTAACGCCACTTACAAAATATTATCCAGCGTAATATATAATAGACTATCAATATAGGAAGAGGAGATACTTGGGGAATACCAAGGTGGTTTTCGAAGGAATCGATCAACAACGGACCAAATACATCTAATAAGGCAAATGCTTGAAAAATGTTATGAGCATAACATAACTTTGTTCCACCTGTTTGTTGACTACAAACAAGCTTTTGATAGCGTGTCTAGAGAAGAACTATTGTACCAGTTACTTGCCCTTGGAATTCCTCAAAAACTTATAAGAATGGTAAACTTAACTCTAACCAATACACGTGCTCAAGTATTAGTAGCATCCAAACTCACGGACGAATTCGACATCGGGGCAGGCGTCAGGCAAGGTGATGCTCTATCTGCTATGCTATTCAACTTTGTACTTGAATCAGTAATTAGAAACCTGCACATAACAGGCCACATACACACAAAATCTCAGCAGCTATGTGCATATGCCGATGATAGAATTATATCAGCACGAACAGCAGAAAACCTAAAAGAAGCTACTGCCTCCTTAGAACAGAAATCTAGCGTAGCCGGACTAGTAATAAACGTGAATAAAACCAAGTTCATGAGAAGTACCAGAGATCCAACACCCTGGCCAGAGCCACTACAAGTCAACGCATTTAATTTCGAAGAAGTCAGAACCTTCTCTTACCTAGGGTCGAAAATAACTAACGACAACAGAATCAGCGAAGAAATCAGTGCGAGAATTGTAGCAGGAAAGAGAGCTTATTACACGAATAAGAAGCTACTGGGAGAGAAGTTTCTAAGTGTCAAATCAAAGTTAAAGATCTATAACACACTCATTAGACCCGTCATAACATACGCGTGTGAAACATGGACCATATCTACGATCAACGAAAACGTACTACGAGTCTGCGAAAGAAGCATATTACGCAAAATCTTTGGCCCCGTACAGGAAAACTGTGGTACATGGAGATTCAGAATGAACCATGAACTGGACAAACTAATTGGAGGAGCGGACATCGTAAGACATGTAAAGGCACTACGGTTACAATGGTTTGGACATGTTATGCGTATGGAAAGCACTCGAGGACCGAAAATACTGACCAACTGGATTCCACATGAAAGAAGAGCTCGGGGTAGACCTCGTAAGAAATGGCGATATGACTGCATCGAAGATCTAAAGATATTAGGTGTGAGAAACTGGCTGCAATTGGTTAATAGCAGGGAGAGATGGAAGGATGTTGTAACTCAAGCCAAGGCCCACCCACGGCTGTAGAGCTATAGAAGAAGTAATCTGTTAATCTTAATTAAAATTTTATAATTACCAAAAATATGGTCCCAATGTTTCCTCTTATTTACATTCAACTTTATTTCATAAATGTTTTAATTCATTTTTTTAGATTTTTGTGTCAGGTAAAATTTGATTATTTTGCTTTTATAAATTAAGAGGTATTGCATTCGGATGACATAGATAAACCCGAATTGGGATAAGGACATTCTTAAATTCTACCTAATTATAGTTTTTTATTATATCAAGTTTAAATAAAATAAATGTCAATACCTGTTACCATTAAATAATATAAAAATAAAATGCAATCACCATGCATTAGATTTGGTATTGTTAAAGAGGTGAAATGAAAAACAAGATATTAATTATACTAATCCTAAATACTAATCCTAAATACAGAGAGATAGAGGTTACAAAAAGGTTATTAAGCGTACGGTTCACTTTACGTTATTTATACTACTACGCATATTCTGGGCATACTAATGCGCACGTGCATTTCAACGTAACAGTACACATACTTTGCATAGCAGTACAACTGATATACTTCTTCTTCTTCTGACTCTACAGCCCAGGGTGAGCTTTGGCCTCCTTAACAATCCCCTTCCACCTTTGACGGTCTTCAGCGACACGTGTCCAGTTTCCTACTTGTTTCAGCATCTTCCTCTACCTTATCTTTCCACGTGGTTCGGGGTCTACCTCTGCTTCTTGAGGTGTTAGGTTGCGCTTTATGGATGGATCTGGCTGCTCTTGCACTCGGCATTCTAATCATGTGGCCCGCCCATCGAAGTCTCTGTGCCTTAATGAATCTTACTATGTCTTCACATTCTATTAGTTCTTGAAGTTCGTAGTTCATGCGACTTCTGTATCCTTCTTCCTCTCTCACTGGTCCAAAGATCTTCCGTAAAATCCGTATTTCAAAAATACGAAGAGAGTTTTTGTCTGCTTCCGACATACTCCAGGATTCAGCTCCGTAAGTTAGCACGGGTCTGATCAGGGTTTTATATATTCGCAGTATTGCTTTACGTGAGATGATTTTTTATTTGAAGAGCTTCAGATGTGAATAATAGCATCGATTCGCAGCTTGGATTCTATCTTGTACCCTCAGTGATAGATTATTTGTGTTATTGAAAGTTACTCCAAGATATTTGACATTTTGAACTTCTTCAAACCGATGATCATTTATAATGAAGTTCTGAGGAGCCCTTCTTGGGTTATCACGTGACAGTTTTAGGTATTTTGTTTTATCTGCATGTATTTTCAGGCCGACTTTGCTCGCTTCCTCTTCTATTTTTAAAAACAATTCTTCTAGAGTTCTGTTGTCCCTAGCCATGATCAGTATGTCGTCCGCGTACGCACATATTTGGTATGATTTTGTTATTATATTTCCCTTATTTTCGAGGTTTCCAATTGGATTTTGTAGCGCAAGGTTAAAAAGAACAGCTGACAAGGCATCTCCCTGCCTAACACCGGTTCTTATTTCAAATTCCTTTGATGTTTTGTTTTGGACTGTTACTCTGGCCTTGGATCCATCCATTGTCATCATGGCTAGTTTGGCAAGTTTATGTGGGATACCCATTAGAGCAAGTGCACTTCCTAGTTTTGCTCTTTTAATACTGTCGAATGCTTTTTTAAAATCGATTAACAGACAGTGCAGTTCAATGTTGTATTCATAACATTTTTCCATTGCTTGTCTTAGCACAAACACCTGATCCAGAGTTGATCTACTTTCTCGGAAGCCACATTGATATTCTCCTAATATTTCTTCTGCATACGGTCTTATCCTGTCGAATATCACATTGGAGAGTACCTTATATGCAGTGTTGAGTAGCGTTATTCCCCTGTAATTGTCGCAGTTTGTTTTGTCGCCTTTTTTTGTGGATAGGGCAGATTAACCCAGTTTTCCACCTTTCAGGCATCTGTTCTTCTTTCCATATTTTGCATATTAGTTGGTGCAGTCTTTTATTTGCATCTATTCCGGCCAGTTTTAAGATTTCAGCAGTGATGCTGTCCTCGCCGGGTGCCTTACCATTTTTTAGCTTTTCCATGGCTGTTTTGACTTCATCCAATGTAGGTGGCTCGGTATTTTCTTGAGCTGTGTATATTACTGTTTCTGGCTCTTCTAGGTCTACCATATGATCAACATTTAATATCTCGGCGAAGTACTGGCGCCATCTATCCATGACATCTTTCTCTTCCGTTAGAATTTTTCCGTTCTTATCCTTGCATATGTTTAATTTTGGCTGGTACCCTTTCGCTTCATTTCTGATTGTTCTATAGAAATCCTTCACTTTGCGTTGATTATAGTTCTCTTCTATGCTTTCTATTTTCTTTCGCTTCATTTCTCTTTTTTTCCCCGTAGGCACCTGTGGGCTTCTCTCCGCTTCTCTTGGTATACTGCATTATTAGTTCTAGTGTTTCTTTGCAGCATCTTTTGTCGCGCATTATTCTTTTCTGTTATAACCCTTTCACATTCCATATCGAACATATTCCTATGTTTCTTGATTTTCTTTTTGTCCCTACTACAACCCTACTACTTTGGTTACTTTGATTATTGCACTCTCCATGGACTTCCACTCATCGTCAATATTGCTATGGGCTGGGAGTCTATCTAACTCCATGCTGATGGCGTTTTGATATTTGTTTAGGGCTCCATTTTTGCTCAACTGGTCTGTATCCCACTGCTCCCTTTTTGTACCTTTAGTTTTGGCGACATTTGATAATCTCTGCCGTAGTTTTCCCACTACCAGGAAATGGTCGCTATCGCAGTTTGGCCTTCTGTGGATCCTCACATTGGTTATTGATGAGCCGTATCTTCTCCTTATAAGTACGTGGTCGATTTGGTTTACCAGTTGGCTTCCCGGCATTTTCCATGTGCCTTTATATATAGTTTTTCTCTCAAAGGCTGTACTTTTTAATCGCAGCGACATTGCGTTGGCTAATTGGCATAGACGAATGCCGTTTGGGCTTGTCTCATTGTGCAGTGAATATTGACCAGCTACTTCGACTGCGAAATGTTCTTTCCCTATTTTAGCATTGAAGTCTCCCATTATTATTAAGGTATCATAGGTGCTTGTTCTTGCACAGACATTCTCCAGAGCATCATAGAATCGGTATTTTGATTCTTCGCCGCTGTCTTCTGTTGGTGCATATGCATTTATGAGAGTAATGTTGTTGAACTTCCCATGTATCTTCATTGTACTGAGCCTTTCATCTATTGGTGTAAAGCTAATAATTGATGCTCTCATTTTTTTATTGACAAAGAAGCCAGTTCAAGTACAACTGATATACTATACAGTATATCAGTGGTATTGCTATGCAAATGTACATATAACTCAATACGCCTCCTTACATTTGCATTGCATTTACATTAGACTTAACCTATTACAATAAACTTAACATATTTCGAAATTTTTACAATTTTTCTCGGCATAGGGCTTTTGTGAATATATCGGCGACATTTTCATCCGTATTGATTTTGATTACAACTATAAATTTTTCTTTTAAACATTCATGCACATAATGAACTTCAATATCTGCATTGACTAACTTTATCTCGGATTCGGCTAATAATATCTCAAAAGATCCGAAAAGTTTTTGGTCATTTGTTAAGGCTAAGAAGTGTTTAAGCCGTATTCCAGGTGAAATGTCTTTGGATGATGCTACCTTGAATACTCCGCAGTCTATAGTAGATGGTTTTGCAAGCTACTTCAAGGGAGTTTATAGAACATCGTCCCCATTTACGAGTCAATCAGATATCTCTGGTCTCAACATCCCTCTGATCAGTCTTACTAGAGTCACGGAGGATGAGGTTCTATCAACTCTTAAGCAGGCCAAGTGTAGCTTGACCAGCGAAGCGGATCTTATTCCATCTTTCTTACTTCGTGACTGTGCGCATATTTTTGCAACTCCACTGACTACTTTATTCAACAAAATTCTCTTTGAAGGCAAGTGTACAGCTTTTTGAAAATCCTCAAAGGTTTGCCCAATACACAAATCTGGCCAGTTGACCGACATTTCAAATTATCGTCCCATATCTCAAGTTTACAACTTCTACAAAATATTCGAATCGATCGTTTTTAACTCCATCTTTCCCCGTATTAAGCATCTTGTTTCCACACACCAATCTTGTACACCAATCACAGTCACCAATCAATTGCACACAGTCACCAATCTTGTAGCCTTCCGCTGAGTATCCTACTCCAGTTGTTAGGGGTAGTAGTAAGTAGGGGGCAGGTGGACTGTATTTATACAGACTTCGCCAAGGTGTTCGATAGCGTCGATCATGCAGTCATTGTAAACAAGCTGCATTCCTTTGGCCTTGACGGCAAACTTGTAGCTTTATTTTCCTCTTACCTTGAGGATAGGATGCAGTTTGTATCTCATAGCGGTTTTTCATCAGCTGAATTTGTAGCCTCTTCTGGTGTTCCTCAGGGATCCATCCTCGGGCCCATATTATTCAATATGTTCATTAATGACTTGAGTGCGTCTCTATCTTCCCCTCATTTACTCTTTGCTGACGACATTAAGATCTTCTCTGCTGTTATGAACCCAGATGACATATGACGTCATCTTTTGCAAACTAGTCTAAACACCTTAAGGGAATGGTGTGAAGTTAACAAGTTGGACCTTAATCTTAGCAAGAGTAAAGTTGTTACCTTTTCTAGACTCCAGCAACCGATTGAGTGCAGGTATTCTTTATCTAACGTCAGTCGTGATCACTGTGAGTTAGCCAAAGATCTGGGGATTATTTTCGATTGTCAGCTTTCATTTGTTCAACACATACTGTCTTCAGTAAAGAAGGCTGCAATGGCTCTTGGATTCAACATCCGTAATTCTCGCAATTTTAATAATAACTTCGCTCTGAGGGTGCTTTACTACAGCTTTGTGAGATCCGTTTTGGAGTATGGATCCATCATTTGGGACCCTCACTTTAAAAAGCACATTACTGCTCTGGAAGTTATTCAGAGGAAATTTCTGAAATTCCTCTGGTTTAAAACGTTCGGCGGTCCTCCGGCGCTTCACGTCGATCACCCATTGCTGCTAGCTGAGCATGGGTTTAAATCACTTAAATTTCGTAGAACTCTGGCTGGTCAGGTCTTTCTATTTAAGGCAGTTGTCCAGACAGAATCCTTGACGCCCCAGAGATTGTCAATCAATCTCTTTCTATATTCATACATCGGGTGGTCCTATTTCCTTGAACCCACCTCTCAATAGCTTATGCTTCATACATAACTGGTTGAGCTCTGATTGTGACATTTTTGGCAAGCTCAAAGCTTTTAAAGCAAGTGTTGTTAATTGCCTGACGAATTGTCCTACCTAACGCATACCTAAGCGCATTGTTTGTGTATTTTAGTTTGTTCTTTATTATTTTGTATTATATTTTTGTTTTATTTCTGGCTGATTATGCTGTTTTTTTTATGTTATGATAATGTACGGTAATTTTGTATTTAATAATGTAATGTAATCTTGCTCTGTAATTGGTTCACACTGTTGGGCAATGATCGAATAAATAAAATTAAATATATATATATATATATATATATATATATATATATATATATATATATATATATATATATATATATATATATATATATATATTGAGTTCTTAGTAAAAATTCCATTTTTAGCTATATCAATTGCACCCGAATTATCCTCATATACACTAATAGGCTTCATTAATTTTACATTAAACTCTTTTAATAATTCCGCTACAAATTTAAGTTTACTTACATTCTATAGTATTTTCATGACCTATTTTATTATACATCAGTTTCAAATCCCTTGTCAAATATAAATATTTCAAAATCCTTAAAGCATATTTAAAATGTGTTTCATCATAACAATTTTAAAACCTACTTAGATAATTACCGGTAAAACTTATATCAAATCTTGTAGCCGAACTTATATATAATAATGCCCCAATTAAATTTCTATATTTAATATTTTTTTCATACTTATCAGACTTTTCAATTTTTAAATTTACCTCCATAGCTGTATTATATAATTTACTATTTTCCAAATTGTATTTCTTACCTAGCAGGTCAATATATTTAGTTTGTCTTAGTTTCATTTCATGTTTGCACGGTTCATATTCCACAGTAATCCCTAAATAATCTTTAATTTTACCTAGATCTTTCATCTTAAATTTTTCTGATAACATATTTTTAATTCTTTTGGTTTCGTTTTCATTTTAGCACAAATTAACAAATCGTCTACAAATATTAATAAACAAATGATGTTTCCCTTGTTCCTGAGAGTAAATGAACAAGAATCAATATTAATTCTCTCAAAACCTAAACTTCCCAAAAATTTATCAAGACATTCATACCATGCTCTTGGACTTTCTTTCAACCCATATAGAGCTTTTATTAATTTACAGACCCTATTTGTACCATCTTCATAACACTTTGGTTGCTTTACATTAACTTCAGAATTTACCCTACCATTTAAAAATGCTGTTTCTACATCCATTTGTTCAATTTCTAGGCCCATTTAACAACAAAATGATAACAATATTTTTAAAGTTTGCATCCTGGCTACAAGAGAATATATATTTTCGATTTCATCTGTCTGCTGAAAACCTCTTACAACTAACCTAGCTTTATAGGTATCATCCACCTTTTTTGAATATACCCACTTTACATCCAAAACCTTTTTATTATTTACATTTTCAATCAGCTCCTACGTTTTGTTTTTATTTAAACAATCAATCTCCTTATCCATAGCATTAATCCAAGATTTACTTTCATTATTCTCAATCGTCTCCTCAAATGTATCACGTATATTAGTTTTACAAAGATTTACAAAGATACTACTATTATATACAACATAATCATTTAGTCTTTGTGGAAGTTTTTTAGTTCTCTGATTTCTTCCAATTTTGGAATTTTCTTGAACTTCTGAACTTTCAGCTCTATCATTCAAACTTTTATTGATACTGTCATCTTCTTCACCCTATGAGTTATTAACCGAAAGTTCATCAATGTGTAAATCATTATTTTGATTAGACTCCCATTCAGATTTATTCTCATTTAAACCAATACATTTTCCTCAACAATATCAACATGTCTTACAACGATGACTCTATTATTTAAAAGTACTCGATACCCAACGTTACTATAACCGATTAAAATTCCCATATCAGCCTTTCGATCCCATTTTGAAGTTCTTTTTTGTTCTGGTACCCTTACAAAAACATTACTCCCGTATAATCGTAGGTTAGAAACATCCGATTTCTTCCTAAAAAATATTTCATACGGAGTCCTTTTCTTGGTAGTATTATATAAAATACGATTTTTCAAGTAAGTTGCCGCGCAAACTATTTCAGGCCAATATTTTTTGTCTACATTTGCTTCAGCTAATAAACATCTTGATAGATTCATAATAGTTCTATTAAACCGTTCAGCAGTTCCAATTAATTCGTGTACATATCCTGGACAATTATTTATAACGATACCCCTTTTCTTCACAAATCTATACATATCACTGTTTAAATATTCTTTGCCATTATCACATCTCACAAACTTTACCCTTTTTCCAGTTAAATTTTCACATTCATTCACATATTCAACAAAGCAATCAAAAACTGCCGTTTTGAATTTCATGGGATACACCCTAGCATTTTTACTGTAATCATCAATGAAAGAGACAAAATATTTTTTACCTTTAAAACCTGTTGTTTTGAAAGGTCCATAAACATCTGTATGTACAATTTCTAAAATCGCTCTGGCTCTTTCTCTATTATTTTTAAACGGAATATTATGCATTTTACTTTCTATACAATTTTTGCATTTCATAAATTCAGTTTCAAGTTCTGTTGGTATTCCATTTAGTAATTTATTTTTACATAAAACATTTAAATATTTAAAATTTACATGGCCTAATAAACGATGCCATTTTTCTTTCTGACTCATGTTTTCGGTACTTTTATTTGCTATTTACAAAAGAGTTTACAGTTCTCAATTTACTTTTCATTAGAAACAAACCATTCTGCTTAATAGCTAGCGCAGTCGTTTTAGCATACATATCAATAATTTTTGTCATGTTGTTGTTGTGTTATTTTACTGTAACTAATCAAATTTGACTTCATATCCTTAAAAACATTTTTCATTTCTACTGGATTTTGTTCACCAAATGCATTGAAAAAACTTGACACAGTTCCTATTTTGGTAGCTTTTACGATTCTATTGTCACCTAGATAAGCATTTACCGGTTCTATAAGTAATTTACAATTTTCAAAGTATTTATCGTTATTAGTTATATGATGCGTACATCCGCTATCTAAAACCCATTTTATTTCGTTTAGATCTACATTACTTATCTCTGTGTTTAGCGCCGTAATATCCGCAACTGTGGTAACCCAAGCGCAATTTTGTTCCCCGCTCACCTGTCCTTGTTGAACGTTTGTTTTTGGCGATGCACATGATCTGTTGTAGCTGCCTTGGTTTCCGCGTCCTCTGCCGTAATTTCTGCATGAACTATTTCGGCCTCTAGATGAGCGCCTCTCTGATCACCCTCTGCTTCTGTTCGCTTGGTTGCCGTTTCTGCAGTTTCTTTGTATGTGACCAGTTTCACCGCAGCCAAAATACTTCCTTTCCTGGTTTACCAAAAATTACTTTGACTTCCTTTCCGGGTTCTCATCTCTTCTGTTTTTCAATTCTGGCATTTGAATTTTACTTCTCACGTATTCTGCTGTTTGATCAGGGTCTTGAAACGTATCAATTAAATCCTCTATATCCGCGATTCTTAACCTTTTTTGGCCCACGGACCAGTAAAATTAAAAAAAAATCGCGAACCAGTGATATTTTTTTTAGCAAAATTTTACTAGGTATTAAACTACTACATAATTTGGTTAAATCCTAATATCAATCCGACTGGTACATAGTGGCGCTGTTGTCGTTTTTTAAACTTGCGCATTACAATTTCGGACATGCGCATTATAATGGGAGACAGAGGTGTAGTGAAAATAAGTTGAATATATTTTGTGACGAGTAATAAAATATATTTTATATATTAAAGTGGGTAAGGTAATCGCGCAATTAGAGGCAGTGCGAATTCTCGATCGAATATAGAACAATGTGGCAAGGACCGTTGGTCTAATGATAAATTACTACATTCAAACCAATCACCCTTCAATATGTTCATTAATGACTTGAGTGCGTCTCTATCTTCCCCTCATTTACTCTTTGCTGACGACATTAAGATCTTCTCCGCTGTCATGAACCCAGATGACTGTCATCTTTTGCAAACTAGTCTAAGCACCTTAAGGGAATGGTGTGAAGTTAACAAGTTGGACCTTAATCTTAGCAAGAGTAAAGTTGTTACCTTTTCTAGACTCCAGCAACCGATTGAGTGCAGGTATATCTAACGTCAGTCTTGATCACTGTGAGTTAGTCAAAGATCTGGGGATTATTTTCGATTGTCAGCTTTCATTTGTCCAACAAATACTGTCTTCAGAAAAGAAGGCTGCTTGGGCTCTTGGATTCAACATCCGTAATTCTCGCAATTTTAATAATAACTTCGCTCTGAGGGTGCTTTACTACAGCTTTGTGAGATCCGTTTTGGAGTATGGCTCCATCATTTGGGACCCTCACTTTAAAAAGCACATTACTGCTCTGGAAGTTATTCAGAGGAAATTTCTCAAATTCCTCTGGTTTAAAACGTTCGGCGGACCACCGGCGCTTCACGTCGATCACCCATTGCTGCTAGCTGAGCTTGGGTTTAAATCACTTAAATTTCGTAGAACTCTGGCTGGCCAGGTCTTTCTATGTAAGGCAGTTCACAGTATCGTTGACGCCCCAGAGATTGTCAATCAATCTCTTTCTATATTCATACATCGGGTGGTCCTATTTCCTTGAACCCACCTCTCAATAGCTTATGCTCCATACATAACTGGTTGAGCTCTGATTGTGACATTTTTGGCAAGCTCAAAGCTTTTAAAGCAAGTGTTGTTAATTGCCTGACGAATTGTCCTACTCTTCACGACCATGTCTAAGTGTCGGTTTGATCTTTAAACTTACCTAAGCGCATTGTTTGTGTATTTTAGTTTGTTCTTTATTATTTTGTATTATATTTTTGTTTTATTTCTGGCTGATTATGCTGTTTTTTTATGTTATGATAATGTACTGTAATTTTGTAATAATTTAATATATATATATATATATATATATATACATTGAGTTCTTAGTAAAATTTCCATTTTTAGCTATATCAATTGCACCCGAATTATCCTCATATACATTAATAGGCTTCATTAATTTTACATTAAACTCTTTTAATAATTCCGCTACAAATTTACTTACTTTAGTTCTCTTACTGCTTCTGACACAGCTACATATTCAGCAAATGTTGAAGAAGCCTTTGTTACTGACTTTTGTTTTCTAGATTTCCAAAATATTACATTTCCAAATACATTTATTAAATAACCAGTTGTAGATTTTCTATCTAAATTGTCGCCTGCCCAGTCGTCACCTACATAACATTCTATAGTATTTTCATGACCTATTTTATTATACATCAGTTTCAAATCCCTTGTCAAATATAAATATTTCTAAATCCTAAAAGCCTATTTAAAATGTGTTTCATCATAACAATTTTGAAACCTACTTAGATAATTACCGCTAAAACTTATATCAGGTCTTGTAGCCGAACTTATATATAATAATGCCCCAATTAAATTTCTATATTTAATATTTTTTTCATACTTATCAGACTTTTCAATTTTTAAATTTACCTCCATAGCTGTATCATATAATTAACTATTTTCCAAATTGTATTTCTTAACTAGCAGGTCAATATATTTAGTTTGTCTTAGTTTCATTTCATGTTTGCACGGTTCATATTCCACAGTAATCCCTAAATAATCTTTAATTTTACCTAGATCTTTCATCTTAAATTTTTCTGATAACATATTTTTAATTCTTTTGGTTTCGTTTTCATTTTAGCACAAATTAACAAATCGTCTACAAATATTAATAAATAAATGATGTTTCCCTTGTTCCTGAGAGTAAATGAACAAGAATCAATATTAATTCTCTCAAAACCTAAACTTCCCAAAAATTTATCAAGACATTCATACCATGCTCTTGGACTTTCTTTCAACCCATATAGAGCTTTTATTAATTTACAGACCCTATTTGTAACATCTTCATAACACTTTGGTTGCTTTACATAAACTTTAGAATTTACCATTTAAAAATGCTGTTTCTACATCCATTTGTTGAATTTCTAGGCCCATTTAACAACAAAATGATAACAATATTTTTAAAGTTTGCATCCT
Source organism: Phosphuga atrata (assembly GCA_944588485.1). NCBI lineage: Eukaryota > Metazoa > Arthropoda > Insecta > Coleoptera > Silphidae > Phosphuga > Phosphuga atrata. The sequence continues at coordinate 19,322,168 of OX155898.1, read as the reverse complement.
GGCTACAGGAGAATATATATTTTCGATTTCATCTGTCTGCTGAAAACCTCTTACAACTAACCTAGCTTTATAGGTATCATCCACCTTTTTTGAATATACCCACTTTACATCCAAAACCTTTTTATTATTTACATTTTCAATCAGCTCCTACGTTTTGTTTTTATTTAAACAATCAATCTCCTTATCCATAGCATTAATCCAAGATTTACTTTCATTATTTTTAATCGCCTCCTCAAATGTATCAGGTATATTAGTTTTACAAAGATTTACAAAGATACTACTATTGTATACAACATAATCATCATTTTATCATTTTATAAGTCTTTGTGGAAGTTTTTTAGTTCTCTGATTTCTTCCAATTTTGGAATTTTCTTGAACTTCTGAACTTTCAACTATATCATACAAACTTTTATTGATACTGTCATCTTCTTCACCCGACGAGTTATTAACCGAAAGTTCATCAATTTGTAAATCATTATTTTGATTAGACTCCCATTCAGATTTATTCTCATTTAAACCAATACATTTTCCTCAACAATATCAACATGTCTTACAACTATGACTCTATTATTTAAAAGTACTCGATATCCAACGTTACTATAACCGATTAAAATTCCCATATCAGCCTTTCTATCCCATTTTGAAGTTCTTTTTTGTTCTGGTACCCTTGCAAAAACATTACTCCCGTATAATCGTAGGTTAGAAACATCCGATTTCCTCCTAAAAAATATTTCATACGGAGTCCTTTTCTTGGTAGTATTAGATAAAATACGATTTTTCAAGTAAGTTGCCGCGCAAACTATTTCAGGCCAATATTTTTTGTCTACATTTGCTTCATCTAATAAACATCTTGATAGATTCATAATAGTTCTATTAAACCGTTCCGCAGTTCCATTCAATTCGTGTATATATCCTGGACAATTATTTATAACGATACCCCTTTTCTTCACAAATCTATACATATCACTGTTTAAATATTCTTTACCATTATCACATCTCACAAACTTTACCCTTTTTCCAGTTAAATTTTCACATTCATTCACATATTCAACAAAGCAATCAAAAACTGCCGTTTTGAATTTCATGGGACACACCTTAGCATTTTTACTGTAATCATTAATGAAAGAGACAAAATATTTTTCACCTTTAAAACCTGTTGTTTTGAAAGGTCCACAAACATATGTATGTACAATTTCTAAAATCTCTTTGGCTCTTTCTCTATTATTTTTAAACGGAATATTATGCATCTTACTTTCTATACAATTTTTGCACTTCATAAATTCAGTTTCAAGTTCTGTTGGTTTTCCATTTAGTAATTTATTTTTACATAAAACATCTAAATATTTAAAATTTACATGGCCTAATAAACGATGCCATTTTTCTTTCTGACTCATGTTTTCGGTACTTTTATTTGCTATATTTACAAAAGAGTTTACAGTTCTCAATTTACTTTTCATTAGATACAAACCATTTTGCTTAATAGCTAGCGCAGTCGTTTTACCATACATATCAATAATTTTTGTCATGTTGTTGTTCTGTTACTTTACTGTAACTAATCAAATTTGACTTCATATCCTTAAAAACATTTTTCATTTCTACTGGATTTTGTTCACCAAACGCATTGAAAAAACTTGACACAGTTCCTATTTTGGTAGCTTTTACGATTCTATTGTCACCTAGATAAGCATTTACCGGTTCTATAAGTAATTTACAATTTTCAAAGTATTTATCGTTATTAGTTATATGATGCGTACATCCGCTATCTAAAATCCATTTTATTTCGTTTAGATCTACATTACTTATCTCTGTGTTTAACGCCGTAATATCCGCAACTGTGGTAACCCAAGCGCAATTTTGTTCCCCGCTCACCTGTCCTTGTTGAACATTTGTTTTTGGCGTTGCACATGATCTGTTGTAGCTGGCCTCTAGATCAGGGCTTCTTAAACTATGGGTCGCGACCCCAAATGGGGTCGCTTAGTAAAATCTTGGGGTCGCGAGATTTTAATGTAAAATATTTAAGTGTGACTGTGTTGTCGCTTGTTGTCCAGTGTTGCATGGGCGTAGCCAGGGTTTGGGGGTTCAAATTCATTTTTGGGCAATGGATAAATGGCTGAACTTAAGTAAGAAAGATATATAGAAATGTGCGAAAAAGAAAATATAATGAGTCTTTTCTTCAATTTGGCTTTACATTTAAAAATTGTAATGGTAACGAACAACCTATTTGCTTGATCTTAAACGACACTGTCGCGAATAGAATTTTTGAAATTAACAAGGATTAATTCGTGCAACTTATCACAATTAGTGCAAATTAAAGAAAGCCAAAAATTTTCAATTCAGTTGGACGAAACAACTAATAAGAATAAGAAAGCCAAAATATTGGTTTTAAATCATTTTTTCAAGCTGCTCATTATGATCATATAACTTCTACTCACTATCTTATTCATCGGGAGGCCCTCGCAGCAAAAAAAAATAGCACCAGAATTGAACGATGTGTTTCAGGATGCTATTAAGATAATAAATTTTATTATGTGCAATGCTCTTAACAGCCGCTTATTTTCAAATCTCTGTAAGGATACGGATTCCCACTATACAAATTTATTATTACATGCAGAAATAAGATGGATATCAAGAGGTCAAAGTTTAAGAAGATTATTGTTATTAAAGGACGAAATCGAAATATTTTTAACCGAACACAAATGTGATCTTGCTACTTTTTTTCAAAATGACCTGTGGCTATCCAAGCTGTGTTATCTATCAGATATTTTCGAGAAATTAAACGATCTAAACTTGTCTCTTCAAGGAAAAAATAGTACAGTAGTTTATCCTTGTTAATTTCAGAAATTCTATTCGCGACAGTGCCGTTTAAGATCAAACAAATAGGTTCTTCATTACCATTACAATTTTTAAATGTAAAGCCAAATTAAAGAAAAGACTCTTTATATTTTCTTTTTCGCACTTTAGATGCCTGTTTGTCAATAATAAATCCTGCTTGTTTGTCAATAATAAATCTACTTCGAATGATAAAATTGAAAGTTTTATTTAAAAGATCAACATTTGGAAAATTAGGGTAGAAAATAATTCGTTCCAAATGTTTTCCAGTATCGACAATTTTATATCCGAGCAAAATCAGTGCAAAACTTTTATCGCAAAAATTGTTATATGTCACTTAAAAGCGCTAGAAACACAGTTTCGTAAATATTTTACATCCAATATTGATTTTAAAAAGTTATCTTACAATTAGATTCAAAAACCATTTTTGATTGGAATTTTTGAGATTGATCGTCTGCCACATAAAGCGCAAGAAGAATTTGCTGAGCTTTCGAGTGACTCAAACCTAAAACTAGACTTTTCAAAAAAGCGTTCGTAACAGAATTCTGGATCGGAGCTAGAACTGAATTTCCCACAATCTCTGATATGACATTAAATATTCTTCTGCCTTTGAACACCACATATTTATGTGAAATTACTTTTTCAGCTTTAACATACATCAAATCCCAATATCGTTCATTGCTAAAAAATGTTGAAGAGATTTTACGTCCCGCAGTGTCAAATATTACACCAAGATTTAGTTTGTTATGCAGTAAAAAACAAGGACATCCGTCTCATTAAAAACTAATTTTCCTTCAATTCTTATATATTTAACCACTTAACGGCTGCGCTCGAATATATTCGAAAGGACTTAGACTCGGAATATATATATATATATATATATATATATATATATATATATATATATAGGGTGCTTCAAAAAAATGTATACACACTTTGAACTTCCATAGAAAATTTATTTACCGTTCTACAAAGTTAAATTTCAGGAAAATAGAAAGCTGAAAGTCCAATGTAAATGAAACATAAATAACAAATGTTAATACTGTTCAAATTGGTGACCTGCAGCATCAATACAATTCTGAGTACGAGTCACCACTGATTCTGTACATCGTATCAAAACGTCCAATGAGATTTCTCTACACACTGCTTGAATCTCATTCCAAAGAATGTCTAGGTTACGTGGTTTACGTTTGTACACCTCATCTTTTACTGTGCCCCACAAGAAGAAATCCAGTGGTGTAAGGTCTGGAGAGCGTGCTGGAAACTCGATTGGCCCCCTGCGTCCTATCCACTGTCCCGACAAATTTTGATCCAGGTAAGCTCGTACGTCCCTGTGAAAGTGCGGCGGAGCACCATCTTGTTGAAAATAAAAATCATCATTACCGTATAATGCACGAATGGCAGGAAATATGGAATCAGCAAGCATTGTTAGGTAATTAATACCAGTTACAGTGCCTTCAAATCGAAAAGGTCCAATGAGTCCCCTTGAAGACAAACCGCACCACACATTTACACCAGGCAAATTTACAGCTTTTTCAATTGTAATGTGAGGATTTTCTTCACCCCAGTAAACACAATTGTGCCTATTGACAGTTCCATTAAGTTTGAATTGGGCTTCATCCGACCAAATGATGCTACCCATAAATCCCGGTTCACGTATCACCATCTCCTGAATCCATTCACAAAATTGCAACCTTCGATCTGGATCGTCGTCATTTAGCTGTTGCACCAGCCTTGGAATGTAAACACGATACTTGCCTCTCTTCAGAATGCGTAGCACGCTGCTAGCACTTACATCACTTTCATGTGCCCCTTGCCTTGAAGATTTGTTAGGAGAGCGTTGAACAGTTAACAGTTCCCAGACTGCCGTTGATGACTCATCACTTGTAGCTGTTCGAGGCCGACCTGAATGACCTTTATGCACATCACACACTGTTCCATGAACTTCGAATTTGTCTCGTATGCGTGTAATTGTTAATCTTGAAGGTGGTTCTGTATCATACTCCCTTCTCCACTGTCTTTGAACTTCATTTACATTCTCAAACTTCCAGTACCACTTAATAACCTGCTTACGTTCTTTAAAACTCAAACGTACGTCCCCCATGTTGATATTACAAATTCCAACTGATAATATAACATAGAGGGACGATTATGCTGGCACCTGGCGAAGAAATATAACATTATCCTTGTAGAGCGGGAAAACTACAATAGTTTAAAGTGTGTATACATTTTTTTGAAGCACCCTGTATATATATATATATATATATATATATATATATATATATATATATATATATATCATTATTGCAAAAAATGCCGTTTTCATGAAAAATAGATATATAATTTTCGAAACTATAATAAATACATTTTTATAAATTTATGTGCAATTTTTAATTTTTATATGTTTCTAAACATATGTTTCAAATTCTAAAATTATATTGTTACCTAATCAATAAGTCACGATAAAAAAAAATAGGGTCGCGAAAAAAATCACAATCGTAAATGGGGTCGCGATTGAAAAAAGTTTAAGAAGCCCTGCTCTAGATGAACGCCTCTCTGATCTCCCTCTGCTTCTGTTCGCTTGGTTGCCGTTTCTGCAGTTTCTTTGTATGTGACCAATTTCACCGCAGCCAAAACACTTCCTTTCCTGGTTTACCAAAAATTACCTTCACTTCCTTTCCGGGTTTTCATCTCTTCTGTTTTTCAATTCTGCCATTTGAATTTTACTTTTCACGTATTCTGCTGTTTGATCAGTGTCTTTGAACGTATCAATTAAATCCTCTATATCAGCGTTTCTCAACCTTTTTTGGCCCACGAACCAGTAAAATTTAAAAAAAAATTCGCGAACCAGTTATATTTTTTTTAGCAAAATTTTACTAGGTATTAAACTACTACATAATTTGGTTAAATCCTAATATCAACCCGACTGGTACATAGTGGCGCTGGTGTCGTTTTTTAAATTTCCTACATGCGCATTACAATTTCGGACATGCGCATTATAATGGGAGACAGAGGCGTAGTGAAAATAAGTTGAATATATTTTGTGACGAGTAATAAAATATATTTTATATATTAAAGTGGGTAAGGTAATCGCGTAATTAGAGGCAGCGCGAATTCTCGATCGAATATAGAACAATGTGGCAAGGACCGTTGGTCTAATGATAAATTACTACATTCAAACCAATCACCCTTCCTTACACTCCTTGTTACCCTTTTATGCATACCCACTTTCGCCTTGCTTTTATCGCACCGCCATACCCACCCATCCTTTAGACTTTTTGCTTTCACCAATTTCATATCATCTCCATACTCAATACAAACATACCTTTTCGCTAACAATACCAGATCCATCAACCATTCAATCATTCTGCCACTCTCTTGCATCTCCCTTAATTTAACAATACAAAATTCCATTTTAAACGTATTAAAAATGTCGCTATCTAATTCAACTTATGAAAAATAAGGAATTTTAAAAAACCAGTCGTACCAGTCGGGTAAGTTAATTGTTAAAAAAACATTTTTATTATCATTTACTTACAATAATATTTAAATGTAAAGATATATAATTATTTTTCTTTTTTTTTCTTCAGTGCCGTACTAATCATAAATTACATAGAATTAAAATTAGTTTAAGATATTTGTATTTCGTAATTTTATAAATTAAAATTTAGTTATTTTTTTTATAAGTAAATTTTTTTCTCGGATAGAAAAAATTGTCTGCGGAGCAGTAAAATTTCTCCGCGGACCACTGGTCGTCCGCCAGTATAGACCAGCGGTTGAGAATAGCTGCTGTATATAACTGTACAATTCCGGCAGAGTATTTAGTATATAATTTAACTTTTCCTTTTCTGTTACACTTGTCCCCGCGTTTTTTAATTCATTTACGGCTCTTTCAATGTCACAAAAAAATATTGTCAAATCACTAGTCTTTTAACCTCAACTTCTCTAATTTATTCCGACACACAATTTGTAACGCTGTAGATTCTTTTAAATATAAGCTGTCGAGTCTTTTTTAAGTTTTGGTACGCCATTTTTTTGTCACAAATAAATTTCAGCTGTCTATTTGATACCGCACTATAAATATAGTTTATCGCTTTTAAATCGTTTTCATCCCAATCTTCTTTATCTACTGCCACTTTTTGTCTTTCTACAACCGTTACACATTTTTTCATTTTTAAAAACATAATAATACGGTTTCTCCACATCCTGTAGTCCTCACCATCAAATACCGGTATCGCGATTTCACTTCTTCCGGCCATTTTTATTTACCACGTGTTTTCCTTTGTGCACGCGTTAACTATTTTCGGTAACACTAATATTAATACTCCTCCTTAACCATGCTTAGCTACCATGTTAAAGAGGTGAAATGAAAAACAAGATATTAATTATATATTAGGTTTTTATCTAAGAACAAATACTAATCCTAAATACAGAGAGAGGTTACAAAGAGGTTATTAAGCGTACGGTTCACTTCACGTTCTTTTATACTACTGCGCATATTCTGGGCATACTAATGCGCATGCGCATTTCAACGTAACTTACTATACAGTATATCAGTGGTTTTTTACTGCTATGCAAATGTACATAACTTAAGGACGTTCCCAAGAAAATTAGTTTTCTTTAAATTATTGTGTAATTTTGAATATATATAGTTAAAAGTACCCTTTACCCGTAGAAATTTGTTTAAATAATCCTTGCGATGGAAAATTTGTAAATATTGACGGTTAAAATTTGCACGTTTAACATGTAAACCATACCCGGATTGATGTTCTAACACACGTTTTATTAAATATCAATAGTAATTTTCTTGATATTCTTTTGATAAACTGAGAATCAGTAAATGAAGATATAACAAATATCTTTCTGTAAAAATAACATTAACAAGCGGTATTGATTTTGTTATAATATTGTTAAATCCAAGCACTTTTGATGGTTTTCATGTTTACTTCTATAACTTGAAGAGTGGGAGATGGAGACTTGGCAACGTTACACTGTTTTTTAGCCTCAAGACATGCCCGCGAGAGATTTAGCTATTGCATCACTAGTCTTTTTTTTAACAAATCTACCATTCTTCAATCGAGAGATCATCATTAATATATTATTTTCAATATCCTATATTTAATTATTATTTCAAAATATCGAAATGCTACGCATATCAACAACATAAAAATATAGTTAGAATGCCATGTTGTCGGATCGGAGAAACGACGCAACGAAAGTATTTTAGAACTTCTACGCAGATAAGCGGCACCCAAAGAAACATTGCACCTCAACTAAATTTTATAAAGCGGCACGACTGCTGCTTGGGAACATCCTTAATATACCTAATTATAGTTTTTTGTAATATCAAGTTTAAATAAAATAAATGTCAATACCATTATGTTATTTATTTATTTATTTATTTAATTTCCATTTATTTATTTAATTACCATAATGTACCATTAAATAATATAAAAATAAAATTCGCCGAATATTCTCCCAAAAAAACGCTTTCCTTGACCATCATACACAATAGCCTCATAGGATTAGTGGAAACAATACCTTCAGGTGAAAGTGCCAATGGCTAAGAGAGGCATACAATAGGGGTAAACCAAAAAGCGGTGTAATAACTGAAGTAAGGAAGAATACAGAGCAGAGGTGAAACTTTTTGATTTTCTCGACCACATTAGAAGAAGCCGCTAAGTTTTTGACCGTAAGTACCTTAAAATAACCATTAAGGGGATCATTTCGAAGTGCATTTACCCTGCAAGTACCCATTTTTTTTAAACTACGAAAGATATCATAACGATTATTTTTGTTTCAATTAACGAGGTTGGAGCGAATCCCATGTTAAATATTTTTTTCAAGTATAAGCTTTGAAACTTTTTATACATGAAGATCAATACTTTATTTATGTCCTCTCAAAATTTGAAAGTGATCCCCGTTAAGTTTATCCGAAAAAAAAAATCTAAAATGATGTTTTTTCGAATCTTATACACAGGTTCCTATGGCCGACAAGCTTCCAAGTCTTTATTTATTTTTTTCGATATTAATTTCACAACTTTAAGGAATAAAAAACTGTATACAATAAACTTAAAACACGATAACATTAAAGCAATGTGATGTTCCCGATGTAATTATTTAAATAATTAAAGTTAATTTTTTTTGTTTTCAATCTTGTTTAGAAGAACAGTAATTCACATGGCAGATGGTTTGGCAAGGTCGCGAGAACAGCTGATTGTGAGAGAAACGAAAAACATGGAAACATTTTGAACTTTTGAACGTCTGTGGAACTATTTGATAGAATACACTCCAGCTTTTTATATAGTTTATCTATATTTTTTTGTCTTTTGGTAATTCAAGGTTTTCGGCCAACATCTTGAGTTAATAAAATTATAATCCCTTTACAACCAGTCGACTGATAACACTGATGTTGGCAGATCCTTTTTATGTCTCCTTATAAGTCAAAAATAACGAAGTCATTTAATAACTTTATTTTATTAAATAAATAATAATTACCAATTTTTAAATTTGTTATATTATTATAAATAAAAATAACGAATTTTAGCAACTATAAGGATATGTGAATATACAGAAAAATTCAAGTACTATTTTGACTCATTAGTTACGCTCGAACCTCCTTAAAATTATGTCTGTAACATATTTATGTCTGACATGAACTTTTAAATTATTTAAAATACACGTTTAGTTAAGTAAATTTTTGTATGTGAAGGATGGCATTGTTATAATCGTGCGTAAAAGTCAAATGTAAATCAAATGGAATTTCATTATTAAACGATTTCTCTTTGATGTTGCCATCGTAACAACTTGCGTCACAAAAAAAAACATAGACGTAGCGAAAATAAATAATCTTACATTAAAATTGAAATAAATTTTTCTTATTTTGAATCAAGAAGTCTCGACATCTCAGTCTGGATTTACCTGACTCCAATATAACTTATCCTAACCATATCCTAATCTAGATTAAATCTAGATTTACCTAGATTACATCGACAACGACCGAATAGTTTTCCGGGTACCGTGTGTTTTTACTAGTTAGCAATTTTCGCCAGGGAGGCTCTGAACGTTTTAACCTTTTTGTGTCAGTGATTTAAAGTATTTTGTGTGTCAAAATTACAATTTTTCAATATTATCGATAATAAACAATTACTTTTAGATTTTTATATAAATAGTATTTAACATGCATCGAAGGGGTTAGGTAAAGAATACGGGATTGTTTTGAAACTTAGTGTTGTGGACTTTTTACAAGTGTAACTGTTGATAATCGTCTTTAGCACTCTTTAACTAAGATCTGAAAGCAACAATTAAGCTTCTACGTTGTCTACGTTGGTTCAATAAATATTCGTATTTTTGTTGAAAATAATTGTTGACATTTTCAAGGTGACAGATAATAGATGCGAACGCAACTAACTCGACGTTGCCACGTTTATTTTTGTTTATATGCCCGTTTATATGAAAAACTGTAATTTTTGGCAACTTATATACAATCTTTAACGAAAATCCTTCAATCCTTCTTGAACCAGCTCAGGAAATTGCACCGTTGAACTTTTATAGGAAACATGCTTGGTGGAATGAACAATGTGAAAGAGTGATCAAAGAAAGACATTGTGCTTGGCACAAGTGGAACGGGAGCAAGACTTCAGAAAATTTAAAGGAAGTACAAAGATTAAGGAAAATGGCCCACCAGACTTTAAGGACGATTCGAAGAAAATATATGAAGGACCAAATAACGGAAATGGACGACAATTTTAAGAAAAATGACACACGATTATTTTATAGAGCATTTAAGAATGAAATCACTGGATATTCAACGCCGAGTTTAAACTTCAAAAGGGAAGATGGTACGCTTGCATTAAACAACAAGGAAAATTGTGATATCCTGGCTGCATATTTTGAGAAGTTGTTAAACTGTCCAAAACCGACAGACAAGTTGAGTTTTAAATTTACAAAACAAAATTCTGACTCTACACCACCAGATGTAAACGAAATTAAAGGTATTATCAACTCACTTAAAAATAATAAAGCCTCTGGCGAGGATGGGATAATTGCAGAGATATGGAAATTTTTAATAGCGACGACAAATCTATTTCAGAAAATTTGGATTGAGGAAGCAATTCCAGAAGACTGGTTAATCGCCTTAATTCATCCACTACAAAAAAAGGCTCAAAAATTGATGTCAATAGTTATAGGGGGATCTCATTGTTGTCTGTCACATATAAAATATTTGCAAAATTACTTCTAAACCGACTTGAACCACAGATCGAATCACAGCTTGGTGAGTTCCAAGGGGGGTTCAGAAAGAATAGATCGTGTGCAGAACAAATTCTTAGTTTAAAATTGATATTAAAATATTACAACAACAGGCCAAAGTATATCTTTATCTCATTCAGTGGACAGGGATAGTGTTTTTGACACATTGAAGGAATACCAAGTTGATAAAAAAACTATAAATTTAATAAAACTTACATTAACTAATACGATTTCCAGAGTAAAATTTTTAAGTGAAGTTAGCGAGCTCTTCGAGGTTAAAACAGGGCTAAGACAAGGGGACAGTCTATCACCACTGCTTTTCAATTTGGTCTTGGATAAAGTCATGAGAACGTTTTGGGAGAAGAACGATTCAAGTGCTAAAATTGGTAGCAAGAATCAGAACCTCAAAGTCAAAGGTTTAGCATTTGCTGACGACATAGCGCTGCTTGCTGAATCAGAACAAGAAGCTATTAACCAAATTGATCAGTTAAAAGAAACGGCAGAAAAAGCGGGCTTACAGATTTCGTTGGTAAAAACAGAGATGATGACAAGTGATCAGAAATATACTAAGAAAATGATAAAAACAAATTATGGGAGCATCAGGGTCACTGACCGATTTAAATATCTTGGAGAAATAATTAGTAGCAATGGGACAGATAAATTGGCAATTGAGAACAAAAAAGGGAAATTGGAAAGATTAAATTTTTGTACAAAAAATATATACAATAAAAAGAACTTGTCTATCAATGCAAAATTACGACATTTTAATACAGCTGTTAGACCAGTCATCTTGTACGGCATGGAAACTACAAATATAACCGGAATGGAGAATTTTCTGAAGATAGAAAGAAGAATTTTAAGAAGAATTTATGGACCTAGGAAAACACAGGAAGGTTATAGATTGAGATCCAATGCAGAAATTTATAGTAAAATTGACAACCTTGAAGTAATGATCAGAAAACGGCGACTTCAGTTCTACGGACATATGGTCCGCATAGATTGCTCAAGGTTAAATAAACAAATTTTTGATGGAGAATAAATAAATCTGGATCTGATAATAAAATATGATAATAAAATCTGATAATAAATAAAATCTGATAATAAAATCTGTAACTATAAAGGGCAAGGGGGGCTATGTAAAACGAATGAAGGAAGAACTTCAACAATTCAAAATTACTGAAGAAGATTGTCTAAACCGAATAGAGTACAGAAAAAGAATTTTTGACCTCAAAATTCTTGTCGGGGAGAAGAGGAATCTCAACAGAGGAGAGTGGACTGCTGAAAGAAGAGCTGCGCAGTCGACCAGGATGAAAGACTTCTGGAAGAGAAAGAAGGAAACTAAACCTACAAAGAAATGATATTTGCGTTGTTGGCCTGTCCGCGGGTAAAAAAAAATACAATCTTTAGCGTCGTATTGAAGTTGCATTCATACTGCAACGAACAGCCACGCCACAAACAGCTACAATGTCTCGACTTAAATATTTAAGTGTCCTAGATGTCCACCAGATTCTTTTTTTTGACTTTTTGTAATAAAAAAAATTGTATCTACCAGCAAATAATTGACGTGTATGACTTGTCACATAACTGAGAATGTAGATACAACAGACCTTATTACGGTTAGTTAAGCGCATGTGCATCCGCCAAGTTTGAAAGGCGGGAATATGAAAGTTTCGGGCAAATAATAAGGTTATACGTCAAAAAGTTCGGGCAGACATGGCGGAAATTGACACATGTGCACAAACAAATTTCAACTATGAAAAGGTCTATTCGGTCAGCGTTGCCAAAATTAATTTTAAACATATAAATTATTTAAATTTTTCTGCGTCACATGTTTGTGTAAAGTATATATAAAATTGGCTTCTAGAAATTATTTGTCTATTATGAATATTCAGAATATTTTAAGAGATCCCGGCTAAACAATTCAAAAATTACTTGAATGTAAATTGATACCAGCCGAGTTGGTTAAACCAACGGTCCTTGCTACATTGTCCTGGATTTTATCGAGAGTTCGCGCTGCCGCGCGTATGTGGTCTTGATTTACCTATGGTCTAACTTTACTTAACCTGTGATCTAAATTTAACGGGATTATACCAAACGGTCCTTGCGACATTGTGTTCACGCTGCCGCACGAATTCTCGATCCAATATAAGACAATGTGGCAAGGACCGTTGGTATAATTCCGGTAAATTAGGTAAATCAAGACCACATACCGAACTCTCGATCTGGTTAGATTAGGTTGCCCGCCGCGAAGCGGGCAGATAAATCAAGACAACATACGCGCGGCAGCGCGAACTCTCCATCCAATATAGGACAATGTGGCAAGGACCGTTAAATCAATCAAAAATATCTTCTACTATCTTCGCATCTACTATCTGTCATCTTGAAAATGTCAACAATTACTTTCAACAAAAAACACGAATATTTATTGAACCAACGTAGACAACGTAGAAGCTTAATTTTTGCTTACGGATCTTAGTTGAAGAGTGCCAAAGACGATTAAGAACAGTTAGACCAGGTAAAAAGTCCGTAACACTAAGTTTCAAAACAATCCTGTATTCTTTACCAAGTCCTCATCGTAGATACAATAATGTATGATACACGTGTGTAAAAGATTTTTGTGCACTCGCTTGTATCATAAACTACTATTTAATAACATTTTAAATAATGGTACTGTTTACTACACATTTACACTACATATTGTAAACAGTGAGAAAAGCAAACAATAAATAGTCCAGATATATGTTATTCTTGTTCTGCGCGAAAGAGTCTCCTAGGACCAGGCGGAATCAATATTTATTCGTCTTGATGTTTGCCCATTAACTCTTCATGTGCAAAGATTGAGCGAGTCTTCGTTGCTGCCACCACACGTGTCTGGTAGGTCTTCTCCCTCAAAACCCCGTGTATGAGTAATTTTCTTTAATTTCTCTCGATCCTTGAGATTGGGAAAACCTAATACAGCCTAAGTCCTTTTCCGCCTGTTTGTACCAATTAAACCTTGTTGCCTTTTTCTGCAGAAACGTATAGATCTTATGTGTTAACCTAGTTGAGTCCATTCTGCCCAAATGTCCCATGAATTGCATCCTTCTCAAACGGATTGTGTCTGTGATTTTAGGAATTAGGTTTAGGAAGGTGAATTGCATCTTTCATTCTTAGTCCCAAAATTTTTCGCATGATTTTGCGGTCCTTAATCTCCATTTGATTTCTCCAAATTGAGTTTTATGTTGTAGATTATGTGTGTCGGCTGCATAAAGGGCTGCAGGTAAGGCTACTGTTTTATACTATTAAATTTTACAATTCCAAGAGAGTATTTTTTTTGTTTTAAATTTGCTTTGTCAAATGGAAAGCAGTTTCCATTTTCTGTAGGCTTGCTTCTATAAATTTTCTTTCGCTGCCAGTTTCATTGATCCATTCACCTAAATACTTGAAGTCTGTCACACGGGAGACCTTACAATTACCAATGCGGAGTGTATGCGGAGCAGCTTTAATATCCGTTATAAATTTTGTTTTGTCAAAAGAAATCCGTAAACCGATTTTTGCTGCTTGTTCTTGAAGTAATTCAAGTTGTTTCTGGGCATCAGAAACGTATGCAGCAATTAACGCCATGTCATCCGCAAATGCCAAGCAGTCGAATGCTATCCCTTTAAGTTATGGTCCTAGCCTATGGGATGGTGCAGTAGCTCGTCTCCATTCTCGGATGACTTTTTCAAGCGCACAATTAAACAATAATGGATATAATCTATCTCCTTGGCGCATTCCTGTTTCAATTGAAAATTCTGCGCTCAGTCCTCCCATAAATATAAACTTGTATTCAAGAGGGTATCTTTGATAATTGATGTTTTCTTGCAATCTAATCCAAATTTCTGTAAGAATTTTTTTTTAGAAATTGAGGAAATTTTGCTTTCGGTCTGCCTCTCCTCTTTCTACCACCTAACTTCCTTTCAAAAATTTTCTTTGGTACTCTCTCTACATTCATCCTCACGATGTAGCCTAACCTTATCTTAGTCTCTGTCCTTTGACTACAGCGATTATATTTGGTTCGTTAACAGATCTTGAATTTGTCGGTTAGTTCTCCTTTCCCATCCCTCTTGTGTTATTTTTCCTCTATATATTTTTCTTAATACTTTCCTTTCCCAAACTCCAAGTGATGCTTGTTCTTTTGCTCCCAATGTCCATACATCACTTGCGAATAATACTATGGGTATGATAATCGTCTTATATATACTAATTTTCAGATTTCTTGAAATACTTCTGTTGTGTATTACTTTCTTAAGAGCGTAGACACATCGATTTCCTGCCATTATCCTTCTTTGGATCTCTCTATATATTTCCCGGTTTCCTATAGAATTCTGTCCCTAGGTAAGTAAATTGTTCTACTTCATCAAATTCGTAGTTTTTCCTTCCTCTGTTATTATGATTTGTTTGTTCCCTTGCTTATATTCTTTTTCTGTCCATGTCATATATTTTGTCTTATTTTCATGGATTTCTAATCCTACTAGGCATGCATTTTTTTCTAATTGTATTATTACTCTTTGCAGTTCTTTTTTTCCCTCTGGTTACTATTGTCAAATCGTCTGTAAAGGCTAGACATTGATGTTTTTTATTGTATAGAAGACCATTTCTATTTAATTTTGTTTTCCTCACGACATATTCTAGTACGCAGTTAAACAGTATTGGGGACAATGGATCTCCTTGTCTTAAACCTTCCTGTACATTGAACCTTTCTGAAGTTCTTTTTCTTACTCTCACCCTGTTATCAGTTTCTTTTAATGTTAATTGAATTAAGTTAAATAGTTTTCCTTTAATTCCAAGTTCTTTTAAAGCTATGTACAATTGCACTCTCTCTTTATTCGGTCGTACGCTTGTTTGAAATCCAGGAATAGCACATATGTATGTTTGTTAAATTCGTGGCTTTCTGACTGTAGATCTCTTAAAGTAAATATTTGATCTGTAATTGATCTGTTCTTCCGAGAGCCGCACTGGTATTCTCCTATTTTCTGGTCTAACTTCTTTGTTAATTTATGTTTTAATGTAGAGGCAAGGATTTTATATTCTACATTCAATAAAGCAATTTTTCTATAATTTGTGCACTCCATTCAATCCCCTTTCTTGTATATAGGAACTATCACTGCTTCATTCCAGCTTTCAGGTAATTTTTCTTGCTCCCAGATTTTTTTGTATTAGATGGTGGATCCACTTGCTTATGGTTTCCCCCCCCCCCATACTTGAGCATTTCCGATGTTATCTGATCATTTCCAGGACTTTTGTTATTTTTTAAGTCATTTATTATTTCTGCGATTTCTATTAAAGTTGGTGGTTCCTCTCTCCGTTGTCTTTCTTCGTCAATTTCTTTTTTCTGCTCCCTCTCGTTTTCTTGGTTTTGTGTTTTGTTTAAAAGATCTTTGAAATATTCTTTCCACATTTCTATCATATCATCCTCATTGCCTATTAATCGTCCTTCTTTGTTTTTATAATATACTGATCTCGGTTGATATCCTTTCCTTTCCCTCTTAATTCCTTGGTACATACTCTTTATTTCTTTATAATTATAGCTTTCTTCTATTTCTGCTAAGAGTTTTTCTGTATACTTTCCTTTCTTAGACCTCTTTACTTTTTTACACTGTTTCCTTTGTTCCATGTACGCTTACTTGGATTCCGGTGTTTCTTTTTTTTAACATCTGCATTCTCTGAACTTTTCGCTTCTCTATTTCTGTTTGGCATTCTGCATCAAACCATTTTATTCCTGCTACTTTATCCTTTCCTTGGATATGTCTTACTGCTAGCTCTGTACACGTTTTTATATTCGTCCAGATACTGTCTATGTTATTTGCGCCGTGCATTGTCTGACATTACCTATTAATCATTTCTGTATATTCCTCCCTTTATTCAAGTTTTGCGATTCTGCTCCTGGTTTTTTTGCTTCAGCTTTATTCCCACTAAAAACTGATCTGAATCCGCATCTGCCCCTCTATAACTTCTGATGTCAGTAATACACTTTTCTTCGTCTTGTTCTATCAATACATGGTCTATTTGATTAATGTATGTTCCGTCCGGTGGTCTCCAAGTACCTTTGTAAATTGCCTTTTTTCCGAAGTATGTGCTTTTATTCTAATGCCCTTTTCTTTTGCAAATTGTATCAACAGTTGTCAATTTTCATTGGTGTTTTCGTGCTTCCTAAATTTGCCTATTGTAGGTCTGTACATTTCTTCTTTACCTATTTTCGCATTCGCCTCACCTAGAATTATTTTTAGATCGTATCTTGGTATTCTCTTGAATACTTGGTCTAGCATATCATAATAGGTTTCTTTCAATTCCATTTCAGTTTCTTCTGTTGGTGCGTGTATATTTATTAGTGTTATATTTTGTTATTTTCCTTTTAGTCCTATCCAGCATAGTCTCTCAGATATAGGTTTGAATTCTACGACAGCCTGCTTTATTCTCTTGCTTACTAGAAACCCTACCTTGCATAATGTTTTTTCCTCCACTATTAAAAATTATGCAGTCCTCTATTTCCACGATTTCATTTCCTTTTTGTTTTGTTTCTTTTATCTTTTCAATTCTCTAGTAAGTTGTTTTATTGCTCCTTCTTCGTATGTTCCCCTAACGTTCCATGTTCCTATTTTTACATTTTCTTTTATTTTTTTATTTTTTCCTGTTTCTACTTTTATTCTCTGCTCACTTTTCCTTTTCATAATCCTTTTTCATTGCCAGGGTCGCTTCCTTGTCCTCCCATGTTTTTATTATCTCTAGTTTTTGGCCTTTGCATTTCTAATGCCTTTATTTCCCTATTCGATTTCCACACTTGTCCTTCTCTTATTAATTTTTAATGTCCTACTTTGATTTCTTTTCCTTTGTTCATTTCTCTTTTGTAATTTTTCTTATCTCTCTTTGTGCCTCATTTCCTCTTCTGTCATGTCATTGTTTATAAATACTTTCTCGTTTGTGTTATTTTTAAGCTTGATAAATACAAGCTTTTCATGATATTTATTTTGTCATCCTACGTATTTAGTACAATCATGCATGCTTCTTCTCCTAATGTTATGGCAATATTTATTTTCACTTCTACTCCTAATTTTTCCTTGATGAAATTGTTTATTCCTTCTTGTATGGTGTTCCTTCCCCTTGAATCCATACGTAAGCCTTGTATTACCACATTCTTTTTTCTTTTCTCCTCTTCCAATTTTTCAATTTTTTCATTTGTTTTTTTGAGTTGTTGTTTGAGTATATCTATTTCTAGCTTTTATATCCTTTAATTCTTCTTTATGTTCAATTTGTTCTCTTCGTAGCTCTTGTAACCCTTTTTGTATAATTTTTATGTCTTCACTACCTTTTCTTTGTTCTTCCATAACACCTAACCACCTGACATACGTCTCTCAGACCCAAAGTAGCAGTAATTTGCTCACCTGAGACGCATGGCAGGTGGTTAAGGGTCAATATCCCTTGTATCAGTTGTGAGGTTTTCCTTGTGGAAACATGATCATTTCAATCACGTTTTCATTTCTTCTCTTTTTCTTCTTTTCGTCTTTTTTTGGTGTTTTATTTGTTTTTTTTTTGATGTGTTAAATACCTCCTCCTCCTCTCCTGCTCTCTTCCTTAACCCGCCACGCTAAATGAGTAGCTCGGATTGACCGTAAGTGACTCACTCCTTGGTGTCACCTTTAATTTTCCTTATATTAGGTTCTTTTTCTGGCGATCCGGCAATAGTGTATGCGCTTCGATCAGAAATTCGCTTGTGTTTTTCCTCTGTCATCAGCTAACCTCTCTTAAAACCGGTATTGTTTACCTCTGATTTTCCGGCGTCTGGATTGTCACTTCTTGACTTTTCGCCTTCCCGAGTAATTTATCTTTGGCTTCCTTCTTGACACTTTCTCGTATCAATTTTTCACTACACGACTCGAAGATTCGGGTTTATTGTAGATGAAAAATCTGACACGTCAACTCAGGTTGGCAACCAATTTTACTTTTCCTTTTAAACAAAACATTGTCATATAATGAAGATATTGGTATCTATATAAATAAAAGATTAATAAATAAAATTTTTGGCCTCCCGAATTGTAAAGCTAGCTTTGACATCGTGCATACGTCCAGCCAAACTAAATTTTTACAGACAATGTTGCAAAATACGGCTACGATTCGGTAAAGTGGCCAGTAAATTTCAACCTTTCAAGGATTTACAAAATAAATTAAGTATAAGACAATAAAATCTAATTTAGAAATGGCTACTTTACACCATATTTGACACGATAATGTAGAAAATAAGAATGATTTTTTATTATAAAGACATTTGAAGAAAACAGTTGCAAAATAACATATTATGTACCTAATAAAAATGTCAAACTTTGTGAGTACCAACATTTAAAAAATTAAATAATTTCTAATATTGTAAATAATCTAAATCTATTTCTTCTTAATTAATTATTGTCGGCCAAAAAATCTTATACAAATTTCGTGCGGAAATGATTTTACAACGCTCCAGCTAATGGGGAGCTGTTGCCAAAAATTACTCATTGCAAACGAGCAGTTGCGTTCTAAAATAAAAACTCTTTGGTTATTGTTTTGTAGTAAATACACAGTTTATTTCAATAAAACAAATGCTATATGCTATAAAATGATACATGGCGAGTCGATAGCAATTACCATTAAATAATTTAAAATGAATATACAATTACCATTAGATTCGGTACGTTTCGAAGGAACGTTCTCACTTTATAATCCGCCGAATATTCTCCCAACAAACGCTTTCCTTGACCATCATACACAATAGCCTCCAATTTCTCGATATCACCTGACCGTATCAGCTGTTTTATATGGGCGGAATTAATTTGTAGAACTGAAATCAAAGAAACACACTATAATTCACAAAAAAATTCACTTTTATCACATAGTTAATGTTTTATCTTTATTGATATTATCTTAAGGAACGTGTGCGATTTGCTATAGCGTTGAATGCTTAATGTCGACCCTCAACTGTTTTTGGTGAAGGTGCCGGGATTATGTTAATGAAACATTCAAATGAGCGCATTGTAATTTACATAATAGTTACGTATGCAATATTTCTCGATGTAATTATGGTGGATGTTAAAAACTATTGATTTTTGCTTTGTTTGGGTGATAAATTGGCAATTTATATTATCCAATGAATAACCAATTTATAGGCAACGCATTCAAGAACTCCTTTATATTTTCCACATTGGAAAATAATTACGTTTCATGTCTAAAGGTTCTTTTAACAACAAGAGAACTTCTACAATTTTATCTAGAAGCATATTTAAACAAACAGTTGTGTTATCTTCACAAAGCTATATAATATAGTGGGGTATATGCATGTATTTATTTTATACTTTTAATTCACTGTTTTCATCGTTATAATTTATAAAAAACTATAAATACTATTTAAAAATGCCCTAAATAAGTTTTAAAAAATATTTAAAATGTAGAGCTAATTATTTTTAAAAACTAAACAGGTAATAATTTTGAGATATTTAAACGCTGCCATTTGATACGCGCGCTCTGTTGATACTATGTACTCTATTGTTTACTGCAGGTGTTCTCGCCATTATTTTAACTAAAAAATTTCAAAACCCAGTCAAAAAAACACCAGTTTATTGCACTTTGTATTGCACTAAGTATTGCACTTTGCCTGAATGCAAAAACACTATCAGAATTGCACCCAATAAAGTATTTTTCCAGTCCCGATAGGTGCAAAAATGCGTAAGCAATGGTTATCAGAACAGATAAAGTATCTTCAACAACTTGTTTTCATTCTGAGTTAGGTAGGTGAAAACAGATATTTGGACAGTTCTTAGTCAGTAGTTTATTTAAATTATGCCAACGTTTCAACCCAAAATAGGTCTTTATCAAGGCGTATCTTTGTTGTATGGTGTTGAAAAAAACCCTGCTTAAAGCAATTCTGTGCGGATGTAGCGTCCATCTTGTTCGAATGAGTTAGGTAGGTGGAAACAGGAATTGGACAGTTCTTGGATAATAGTTTATTCAAATAACGCCAACGTTTCGATCCAAATTAGGTCTTTATCAAGGCGTATCTTTGTTTTATGGTGTTGAAAAAACTCTGTGTAAAGCAATTCTGTGTGGATGTAGCGTCTATCTTGTTCTAATGAGTTAGGTAGGTGAAAACAGGTATTTAGACAGTTCCTGGATAATAGTTTATTCAGCTAAAGAACTGTCAAAATACCTGTTTTCGCCTAACTACCTAACTCATTAGAACAAGATGGACGCTACATACGCACAGAATTGTTTTACCCAGGGGTTTTTCAACACCATAAAGCAAAGATACGTCTTGAGAAAGACCTATTTTGGGTCGAAATGTTGGCATAATTTAAAAAAAACTACTATTAAAGAACTGTCCAAATAACTGTTTTCACCTACCTAACTAATTAGTACAAGATGGACACAATGATGGACGCACAGAATTGCTTATTTACATTGTTATAAAGATCACTTTGATGTAAGTATAACGTATTTTCATACCTAATATGGTTTCAGTTAATCAGAAATAAGTTTTGAATTGAAAATCAATCACATAAGCAGTAGATAACTGTATCTAAATCCACACTGAATTGATAAATTCACTACCACACTTATATATAAGTGAATAAGTAAGTGCTTGTAAAACCTTAATTCATTTGAGCAAATCTGCACTAATGAGAGATAAATATCGAAACGCATCTGCAGTATGGCTATTCACTTAAGTTAATAGAAAGATATGATCTTAAAAACAAAGTTATTTTTCAGCTTCTCGTTTAGTGCCACGGGAGTAGACTGAGACCCAGTAAATGGCTGGCAGATTTCACATGAGATTTGTTTTGGTAGTCCTAAAAAGGTAGTCCTTTGGTAGTCAATTATATTGTAGAGCTCCGGAAAGGTTGAATATATTTTTATATTCAGGCTGTGTTCCGACTTTATTTAGTTTCTATATAACTGAGGTTAAAACGTAGTGAATTTATCATTATATATTCAGTGTAAGTATTGATTACCACGTAGTAATGGTCGCAACCATCCTATTCACGTATCTAAATCCAGTTTACAAAGTTTTGTGATTCCGTCTATTGTTTTAACAAAAAACAATAAAACATTTACCCATTCAGCAATGTTCCTATACTACAATTATACCAAATCAGAAACGTGTATCCCCTCAGATACGTTCATCCCTTGACTTTTTTAATGTGTAATACCTACTTAAAGGTTTTGTTTTTATATTAAAGGGATCTAGGGCTCGTGGAAGACTGGACATTATAATCCTATAATGCCTAAACGAGTCCTTTTGTTCTCTGTTTTTTGAGCGCATATGAGTAAGTGTATATTCAAGTGTGTGTATGTATATGTCTATATATATATATATATATATATATATATATATATGTACATATATAAATATATATATATATATATATATATATATATATATATATATATATATATATATATAATAATAATAATAATTTATTTATTTTTGCCTCTTTGACAGAACGATCAGTATAACGTAGTAATATGTAACTTAAAAAAATATATATAACTGAAAGAGAAAAATACATTCTGATGCAGAGGAAAAAATGAGATGTAATTCAGATGTGTGCCAAGGCGACATAGCTAAATAAAATAGTAAAAGTACAGTTGGAGTAACATAAGTACATGAAGGCAGGACGATTTTGTATAGCAGCTAACATCTCACGGAGATACAGGTAATGGGGAACATTGTTTATTATATAAAACTGCGAAAATATATTTTTTAAACTTAGATTTCGAATCGAAGTCGTTGCAGAAGAGTGGAAGGTTGTTAAATAGATTGACAATTGTATAATGAAATGATCTTGCAAATAAACTTGTTTTATGAGCAGGTGGTGATAAGCGGCCACGATTTCTTGTATTAAGGGTATGAATGTCACATCTATATGAAAGTTTTTCGAACAGATAAGCAGGTGTTTTATATTTGATAATATTATAAAATAAGGAATAACTTTGCATTATGCGACGGTTATCCATATTTAACCAGTTTAAATCAGACCGTTTGTGGCTTATTTTATCGAATTTGCGTAGACCAAAAATAACCCGTAAGCATGAGATTTGAATCCGTTGAATACGAGTTTTTGTCCTTTGGTCTAGGCATGGATGTAGTAACGGAGAACAATAAGAAAATTGTGATAATACTGTCATTTCACACAGCGAAATTTTTATTCTTTGAGATAAAAACTCCCGATTATGATATATGACCCTTAGATTGCCGTAAGCAATACTGATACATTGACTCACATATTTATTATATCTAAAAGTATTATCAAGGGTGATGCCTAGGTTTTTCGCTTCAGAAACAAATGCGATGGGCTGATTATTTATTGAAGGTTTAAAACTGGTCACTAATTCAATACACTTTCCTTTAGGCCCAAAGAGAAGGTATGCTGATTTAGACGGATTTAAAATTAGCCCATGAGAAAGGGACACTTCGTATAGTGTATTGAGGTCATAATTTAGTTTAAGTAACGCATCGCGGTAATCTTCGGCTGGAAAAGAAATATACAGTTGAGTATCATCCGCGTACATATGATATTTGCAATACGATTACTTATCTATGATGAAGGCCGTATGTATTGTGAACAATATAGGCCCCAAGATCGACCCCTGGGGGCACCAGACACTGACTCCTGGAAGTTTGATATACCAGACTCTAATTTTACCGCGTGGCACCGCCCTACTAAGTAATTACTTAAAAGATCTATGGCTGACTGACCGAAACCAATGTAATGAAGTATTGATAGTAAAAGTTGGTGATTGAGCGTGTCGAAGGCTTTGCTGTAATCAAGAAGTACTAGTGCTGGTATTAATCCCGCATCAGATTCTAGTAGGATGTCATCAGTGACTTTCAACAGCGCAGTGGTGCAACTGTAACCTTCTCTAAAACCTGATTGGAATTTAGGTAAGATGTTAAAGTATGCCAAGTGCTGTTTTATTTGGTTGTTCATGATTATTTCTAAGATTTTGGAAAGTGTTGGCAGAATACTTATTGGCCTCAGATGACTAAGTTGAGTGGGGTTTTGTTTTTTCGGTAATGGCGTAATCAGTGCCATCTTCCACGCGCTGGGAAAGACCCCATCTAGTAAACAACTATTTATTATATTGGTAATGAAGGACAGTATATAGGGGCAGCATAATTTAATGAGTCTAATATTCAAACCATCATAGCCACTGGAGGTGGATTTGATGTTTTTCAAAATTTTATTGACATCTTCTATATCTACAAGTTTGAAGGTGAAGCCAGAAGAGAAATTACATTTAAAGTTATGTTTGTAGTAGCCTATAAGGTCACTATAGTTTACATTGGGATTTGGTATAGAACCAGTGAAATAGTCATTTATGTCATTTGCGTTCCCCAAGTCAGAGGGAATCTGACTAACTTTGTTACTCTTATTTGGAACAAGATTCAGGGATCTTAATTCCTTCCACATTTTTTTAGGATCTGTGGTATCTAATTTCCATTGAAAGAAAGCTTTCTTTTCATTTTTTATGGCCACGTTTGCATAATTACGAAGACTTTTGTAATAGTTCCAATCACTTGGGCATTTGGTTTTTTTGAATTTAGCCTTTGCTTTAGTTCTAAGTTTAATTAGAAGTTTAATATTATCCGTTAGCCATGGGGGTGTTTGTTTATTTACTTTTATTGTTCTAAGCGGAGCTAGTTTGTTAAATATATCTAGAACACAGTTATTGAGCAGAGCTACTTTGTCGTCAATGTTATTTAAGTAATAAATTTCGTCTAATGGCGAAGAATTAAGTTCATTAGATAGATCATCGAAAGAAAAGTGATTAAAATTACGGTATGTAAGTAATCTGGATGATAATTTGTTTACGTCGTTTTGAACTTCGACATAGGCTAGATCATGATCCGAGAAATCTATATCTTTTACACCAGTATCTTATACTAAAATATTGCCGGTAATTATGATTAGATCTATCGTGGTAATTGAGGAAAGCGTGACTCGTGTAGGCTGGGATACAATTTGCTGCATACCTGCAGAGCGTATGATGGAGTTAAGGTAAACTGTTTTGGGATCGTCTGGTTTCATCATATCTATATTGAAGTCACCTAAACAGATGACTTTTTCACAAGAAGTAAGTGCGTTATCAATGGACTCTTCCAGATGATCTAGGAAGAGTTTATAATTTATAGTCTTGGATCGATATAGGACGCCTATAGCAATATTATTTATCGATATCCATAGTTGTTCAACTGCTGGATCACTATTTAAAATGTTAAATTTGAGATTATTACGCAAATAGAAACACACACCACCACCTCTGTTCGGGCGATCACATCGAGAAACTCTATACCCAGCAATACTAATAATCTCATTACTAATGTTTTCTGAAAGCCATGTTTCACTCACTGCAAGGACGTCATATTCGAAACCTATGAGAAGCTGCCTAACACAATTAATTTTGGGTATTAACGATCGCACA
The DNA here is from genome assembly GCA_944588485.1 of Phosphuga atrata. Lineage (NCBI taxonomy): Eukaryota > Metazoa > Arthropoda > Insecta > Coleoptera > Silphidae > Phosphuga > Phosphuga atrata. Next base: position 19,296,623 of record OX155898.1, on the reverse strand, counting down.
TTTAAATGTCCAATTTTCATAAAAACAAATATTTATCAAAATAAATTAATTAAATGAAATGAATGAATTATATAAACTTTTTGTTTGTTTTTGTTTTAAACTTATTTTAAATCAACGTGCCGTTATGTGACTCCGAATTGATATCTTATATACATATGGACATATACATACTCAAATACATATACATACATATACACGTACACGAAATACATACACACACACACATACATACACATAAACAAATTAAATCGAGAGTATAATATCAAAAGTCAATAAAGAACGCCAAATAAAGAAAGCGGTAGAACCAAATGAGGCATAAACAGTTATTTAGTTACTAACTATTAGTGCGTTTAGGTCTTGAATGCAGGTTATTTTACGTTTTTTATTTTTAACTAAAATAATTATATTACCCTTATCTGTCCACACGTTTTTGCGATCAAATTTTTCAACGGCTTCCTTTAAAACATTCGAGCGCATTTCAGTTAAGTCCTCTTTAATGGACATTTTAGACCCCTTTAGTTTTCTTTTATTACGGAAAACAAGATCCCGATACTTACAGGACGTAAATTTTATTAGAATTGCCCTTGTTTTACCAATTTTAGGCGCGCCTAAACGATGACAATTTTCAATTAATTCACCATCCACATCGGTGTTTAGCATCTCCTTGATTACCGCAGCTACAGAAGTCTCTAATATCTCATTCTAGTTTTCTGGGATTCCATGTATTAATAGATTATTTCTTTTAATACGTTGTTCCAGCTTATCGAAATTTAGTTCGGATTGTCATTTTAATTCCTCGTTCTCCTCGCTGAGTTTATCTATTACTTTTTCAAGACTTGATATCTTCTGCTCGAACCGCTCGAAGGACGTTTTTAGTTTGGCAGCGATAAGATCAGACAAAGTCTCCATCACATCGGATTGTTTTAATGCACTAATAATGATTTCATTAATTTCTTCTTTCTGAGACCTTGTAAAACCCATTTTGAAACTGCGTGTGTGTAATATTTTAGTACCACTGTGTTTTGACAATTTTAAATATATTTAGTGTACTAACTTGATATAATAAATACTATATTTAACGGAGCCGCGTACGAGGCAACTACACATCAAGCATGTCGACTGTTGACGTCATATATATATTTATATATATATATATATATATATATAACGTGAGTTCCAAAACTCTGTAATATCTTAATTCACACACATAAAATTCAACAAATTATCAAATGTCATTTTTAAGTAGCTGTCAATTGTTGTTGTTAATGTAAATTCATAAGCATGTATTATTTGGAGTGGTCTTGAGGTTATGTCGCATTGTTTTTAGTGTTAAGTTCAACAATTTCATTAGTTATAAATAAGACGCCTTGTCATGGGCGTACCTAGGGATTTTGTCTAAGGGGGGCAGCCGTCCAGTTGAACTCATTGTCATTTAATATGAGAGATCATAAATGACGCCTAGTAATAAATTATAATGCAGTTCCTTCGCTCTCTTTTTTACCACGTGGAGTCTTAACTCCCTAGTAAAATTGACAGTTTAGTAGCTAAATCTGTATTAATATTATAAATAAAAAAGGAATTGGAATTTGGATTAAATGAAAAAAATGGATTTCGAAAAATTTTGGCGATAAAGTTTGACGATAAAGTTTTACATAGCGTGAGGGTGGATTTCTTTTAAAATTGCTTGTAGGCGCCTATGTTCCCTGACATAACACTGGCACGGTCATAAGATTGCACAAGAATTGGAACATCGCAAAGTTTGTTTTTGTTCAGTGCTTCCAAAATAAGAGTGGCCAATCCATGAGCGTCCCTAGACACTGAGCAATGGATAAATCTTTCTATCACTGTTTATTGCTTTACGTATCGAATGATTGTAGACAACTGTTCTTCTTTATAGCACCTTGCTTCATCGACACTCTTTTACACACATTTTTTACAATTGCCTCTCTAGCTAGGCATGCCATTATTTCAACAATTTCATTCTGAATATCTGGACTGCAATAATTAATATGTTTTTCAAAGTGTGCATAAAAGTATTTGCCATATTTCGAGAAAAGTTGAGCTATTTCCAAAAAAAAACCTCTATTTTTAGACGGACAACCTTGACGGACAAGGATCTGTATTGTATCAATTAGTTTCAATGAGTATTCTCTATTTTGAATAACATTATATATATATATATATATATATATATATATATATAAATATATATATATATATATATATATACATATATATATATATATATATATATATATATATATATATATATATATATATATATATATAAATATATATATGTACATATGTTGTACATATATTGTGTTTTTACAAAACCACATTTAGTCATTACCTTAAATGATTTCTAATCTCAGTAGTATGCTAAAATTAAACAAAATAAATGTATTCACAAGACACACGTTATTACTATATTTTCTAAAGTCCAATGCTATACAGATATAAGCAATATGAATGTGTTGACATATTTTCAATACCATTAACATTGGTGTCATAACAATTTTGTTATATGACACAAAATTTTTGATAGACTCTCCTATTCACAAAAAATGTCTATCCAATGATATAAAAAATGACCCATGATGACATTAAAAAAAACATGTGGCGCAACCACTCGGAGACAATTGTTGCTAACAAATTAAAAATATCGTCGAAATATACACTGGTAGATATTGCATACAACCTTAAAATATGCCCGCCATACACACAACGGTCCACATGACAGGTCTACCTGTGCAGGTTTGCCTGCGCAGGTAGACCGGAGCCTGTGTGGGAATGGACCTGTGCAGTTTCTTCTGTACGGTTGACCTGCGCAGGCAAACCTGCGCATGTAACCTGAACGGTAGACCGTAACGTGTATGCCGGGCATTAAATTGCACGCGTATTAATTCTACATCGCTTGGTGCAAAACTTTTGTCGGACACTGTATAATGAAATGTAACTTGCCCGAGCCCAGAACGAGCAGTTCAAATTCATGGAAGAAAATTATACGGCTGCCCGTGTCAGAATCAAAGATTGAAGAAGAAGTATGAACGAGAACAGAAACGAGACTCGCGTCTCACAAGAGCGAGACCACATATCGTTCGTTTGGATGAACAGGCTATAAACTCGTAATGTTCTTGCCTGCAGAATTTATTTATTTTTTCTCAGTAATAGCAAAATTGACAAAGTCAGGAAGTGAACAAAAACGTTATCAATAAACGTTAATCAATAGTTTAAAAGATATTATAAGAGAGGTTAAGTTTTAAACCAATTATTTACAGAAATGGAAATATATTGATTTGAAAACTTCAAATCGCTCTTTAGGCTTTTTTGAGTTAATACCCTGTTCATCTGGACCGATGATATGCTCTCGCTCTCGCCCAAATAATTTTCAAAACTGTCTCCTCTCGGTCACATCCCGCTTTTATCTGACGAGACGAGACGAGAAAAATATCGTTCTCGTGTGAAACCCTAATGATAACTTGTCAACTCAACGATCTGCAAGATAATTTTGCCTTCTAGAATACTTCCTACTTCAAATGCCACAAAATGAATTACTAGAAATATAAAACTAAAACTCTATAGGTCAGCATACCAGTAGTACTGAATGAGTGGGGTTGCCACCTCAGACCTGGGTCTCGCCCGGAGACGATAACTTAAAAAAAATGAATTATGAATTCAAAAAAATTGTCGACAGCTCAGGTCAAAATTAAGTTTTATGCATAATTCTGCCTTTACCAATCCCGTTACGGTTGTCTATTATGGGTATATGGCTATCGATATACTATTATGGGAAATACTTGTACATATTTCCTATAATCGAAAAAAATCCAACCACATATGCATTACTTGCAAGTTTTGGTAGTTCATTGAAAACACCAGAGGAAAATATTTGTATCCATTTTTTATCAGTTGCCCAAATCGAGCGATGTGGTGCAATGAATGATATTTTTAAGAAGGCAGATATCATCATATAATTTATCGGCCATCTAATTCTACATTTACGTATTTTGCAGCATCTAAAAAATCTTGGTATTTGAAATTTTCGTTCTTAAGATTAATTACCGAAATATATTTGAATGGGCTGTTTTCAAAATTATAAAATTTTTCCAAGTAATCAATTGCGTTTCTGTACATATTTTTCGCTACAGACACAAATTTTTGTTTTTTATAGGTACTTAGTAAATAAATCTAAACTTGTATTCACTTTACTACTGAAAAATTGATCTCCAAGCTATTTCATTTTCTGATTCATAAGTCCCATAAAATGATGCACAAAGTGAATATAACATTCGGCTAAAGATAAACTGACTACCTAACTATCTTTATCGTCTCGAATCTCATATTCACTGTCCTTCACGAATCGTTTCACCAAATGATTTTGTGCGTATGTTCTTCGCCCAGTTGTAGAAAATAAAATTTATCGCTGACCAGGCAGTAACATTTTTTTCTAAAGCTTTATGTACAGATAGCCATTTCGTTATCTCGTGGCGAATAATATCGTTATATTCCAATTCCAAAAAAATCAAAGCAATCTTTTAGTTCCTTGAATCTTTTAGAGCTAATAGAAAATTCAGCATATATTTTTAATACCAAGGTTTCAACATCGAGAGACAATGCCTTACATGCGTGTCTAACTGCATTATGAATTACATGGCAGTTACAATTTCTTTTCAAAATTTTCGGATTAAGGTCCTATCCTACCCTCTTTGAAGCAGCCAGTACTGCGCCAATTTGTAGACGTTGGGTCGTTGGAACGCCGACCGCGTTAGCTATTCCGTACACGGCACACGAGATACACCCGACACTGCATTTAACCCTTTCGCTGCTATGGACTGCTATAGCAGTTCAATTGATTTGACGCACAAGTGCTATGGACTGTTATAGTAGTCCAATTGATTTGGCGGCCAGATGCTACGGACTGCTATAGCAGTCTACCGACTTCATGAAGTCAGATGAATTCAGTGAACTTCATGAGTTCAAAGATTAGGGACTCACTCCTGCACCTAAGATTTCAATTTTTATAAATCAACAAAAAAACAAGATTTTATTCGAATAAAGATTTAGGTTTTTGAAAATTTGGCAATATTTGCCAATTATTTTGACATTTTCGTCCAACTTTGACATAAAACAAAAGAATTTCGCAAAGTTTGTCCACTAAAATCAACAAATAAGAAGATTTGATTGCAATAAAGATTCTGGTTTTAGAAAATTTGGCAATATTTGCAAATTATTTTGACGTTTTCGTCCAATTTTGACACAAAACAAAAGAATGTTGCAAGCTTTGTCCATTCAAATTAACAAAAAAAAACAAGATTTGATACGTATAAAAATTTGGGTTTTTAAAAATTTGGAAATATTTGCAAATTATTTTGACGTTTTCGTCCAATTTTGACACAAAACAAAAGAATTTTGCAAGCTTTGTCCATTCAAATTAACAAAAAAAAAACCAAATTTGATACGAATAAAAATGTTGGTTTTTGAAAATTTGGAAATATTTGCAAATTATTTTGACGTTTTCGTCCAATTTTGACACAAAACAAAAGAATTTTGCAAGCTTTGTCCATTCAAATTAACAAAAAAAAACAAGATTTGATACGAATAAAAATTTTGGTTTTTGAAAATTTGGAAATATTTGCAAATTATTTTGACGTTTTCGTCCAATTTTGACACAAAACAAAAGAATTTTGCAAGCTTTGTCCATTCAAATTAACAAAAAAAAACAAGATTTGATACGAATAAAAATTTTGGTTTTTGAAAATTTGGAAATATTTGCAAATTATTTTGACGTTTTCGTCCAATTTTGACACAAAACAAAAGAATTTTGCAAGCTTTGTCCATTCAAATTAACAAAAAAAAACAAGATTTGATACGAATAAAAATTTTGGTTTTTGAAAATTTGGCAATATTTGCAAATTATTTTGACGTTTTCGTCCAATTTTGACACAAAACAAAAGAATGATGCAAGCTTTGTCCATTCAAATTATCAAAAAAAAACAAGATTTGATACGAATAAAAATTTTGGTTTTTGAAAATTTGGAAATATTTGCAAATTATTTTGACATTTTCGTCCAATTTTGACACAAAGCAAAAGAATTTTGCATGGTTTGTATATTCAAATTAACAAGAAAACAAATTTTGCTTCGAATAGAGATTTCGTTTTCCAAAATTTGATATTATTTGCAAAGTACTAAAAGTATTCCGCACGGGCTATAATGTAATGTTCAGAATATTGAGCACAATCACATCAGTTGAAAAAAGTAATTCTCAGAGAAAGGGTTAATTTTGTGCATATTCAATTTTATTTACGCTGTCCGGAGAAATAATAGTTAAACCCGGAGCCCGGAGATAACTCACTGAAACCCGGAGTTTCGGGCCAAACCCGGAGAGGTGGCAACCCTATGAATGAAGTGGAAATTTTGAGTGCTACATAAAGGGAAGAATATCAACTTCAGTCTTCGAAACTAAGTTATGCAGGAAAATTTATGGATCAACCCTGGTCAAGTTGCCTGATGAAAGGCAAAACAAAAATGGGTGCTAAATAAAAGCAAATCGCGAATTAGATGGGCTAACCAAACAACCAATTCAGATATGAAGGCGTATAATGCGAGCGGCAGGGGATCTTTCAGTTCTAGAGAAGCGAACAGTGAGAGGGGGAGAGGGAGAGAGAGAGAGAGATAGCCTTTTTTAAGAGAGAGGAACTTAGACGGGTTTTAAAAAATGGTGAAATACCGGACACTTTATTTTTAAATAATTTCAGTACCAAATTTCATATCTGTAACATCCTGGGTTTATAAAATGTCGATATTCTATTAAAAAACTTTCAATTTTCAAAAATCAACAAAACAAAATCCTTCAACAACTAAGGAACTTACAGCATAAAATTGAAGTAATATAATATAATTGGATAACTACACATGGGTGACTGTTTCTTCGTGTGCATTGCAAATTGCATTTTTGAGTTGAAGGTACGATCTAAGAAACCCTTCCTAAGAATTTTTCGCTTATAAATTTTTTCATAGAATTATCATCTTGGTTTCGTTGAGTCGCACTATACCAAATCCCAATTCGTAACAATGGATAATCGAAAACGAAAATTATTAACTATGGATTCATTCTTTCAGAGAATTTAAAAAAAAACTGAAGCTACTTCTATAAATACTGCAAAAAGCAATCTACCTCAACAGTCTACGAAGAATACGGAGTATCTCCAGGATCAGGATCTACATTAGGCTGTACCGATCAAGAGCAACGAGAAACACAGTGACGTTGACATTTATATTGATATAGCTAAAATTTTGTTATGTTAAGATTGATGAAATTGACAAATTTTGGATTTTAAATTGTTAATGGAAACCAGTTCACACTTTTAAACATTCCTATTGTCTGAAAAACACTTTAGACAGTTTAATTGGTTAATGTTTTCGGTACAATTAAAAGGAATCTTTTGTAATTATTGTTTCTTTTTTGCAAAATTTGGGGGGTTAAATTGGGTTCAATTACGCAATATTCTAAATTATTAGGTAAATATGGTGATATATGGTGATAGAAGAAGATTTTGGTAAAACATGAAAATCAAGTACCACAACAATTCAATTGTTATTTATATCTTGTTGAGTTTGAAGATTTGGATAATATTAAACGTTAGTGTTTGTATCTTTTCTTTAAAGATTATAATTTCTAGGAAATTATTCTATACATATCGTCAACAAAGTTAACATCATTTGTATAACTAATCTTTCTTTAACAAACTTTCTTAAAAACAAGTGAAGTTAGTGAAGAAAAAAATGCCAGTAAAGTAGTTGTTTTTAAGAAAGTTTGTTAAAGAAAGGTTAGTTATACAAATGATGTTAATTTTGTTGACGATATGTATACAATAATTTCCTAGAAATTATAATCTTTGAAGAAAAGATACAAACACTAATGTTTAATTCAATTGTTTGTGCGGAAAATATTAAAGGCATTTAAAACCCCTCACGAAATACAATAAATATTGAAAAACCTCGACAAATTGTGGAAAATAGATTAAAACCAATAATCGAAAGTATAATTTTCTTGGGAAAACAAAATATTTCCTAACGAGGTCATCGTGACGTTGATCGTCTTTTAAACACGAAATCGATTACAAACGCGTGAAATTCTACGTTTTAAAATACCAGCTAGAGATATAACTTGTTAAAGTTATTATATTTGGAAAACAGTCATTCTAATGCCACCTACAAAAGTAACTTAACTCAAAATGAGTTGATTACTTTATGTGGAGAAGAAATGTGAAATGGATTCTTAGATCGTACCTTTAACTAAAAAATGCAATTTGAAATGCACACGAAAAAACAATCACCCATGTGTAAGTTATCCAATTATATTATATTACTTCAATTTTTTGCTGTAAGTTCCTTAAATGTTGATGAAGGATTTTTTAAAATTGAAATTTTTTTAAGACACTATTACAACAGAGGTTAAAAAATCTTAATATTTCAGCATAATGTTCGATGAAAACACTGATATTAGGCATATTTCACAAATGTCTCTAGTAATAAGATATTTGAAATCTCATTCTAATTGCTTAGAAATTAATGAAGATTTTGTGGAATTCATTGATTGTCATAATGATAATTATAATGTTGTTGCTCATGAGCCTCTACTCCGTTGGAATATTTTGCCAAAAACTGTTTTAAAATTTTTGCGAAATCATAATTTAAATTTTCAAAATTATATCGGAATTGCAACAGACGGATGCTCAGTTATGATGGGATAATTGAATTGTCCCTTGTGCATTGTCCAATGCGTTTAAAACACCATACATACATCAACAATGCTTTAAAATGTGTCCATTTCAAAATGTCTACAAGTGCAGGCCGCTCGAAATACCATTGGTACAATTAAATAAATAATTTCATTTTTTATTATCTCGTCCAAGCGAGTAATAAATGATGGTAAGAAGGACATGATTCTTAAATAAAATTTAAAACTTGCTTTTTAAATATTGTGGAGTCATTGGAATTAATCTCGGACAAGATAGGGATTCTTTTAAAAAAGCTCTTTGTCCGATATTTCTAGCAATACGGTAACTTTAAGTAGGCAATTACAAAAAAAAATCTATGGACAAATCTTTTGCTAATAACTTGGTAAATAATACTATTGATCTTTTATCAAACAAGAGGGAAAATGTTGTAATATCGATTAAAACAATTTACAATGATGCATAACATTTTTTTCTATTTTGCGTCTGTAATGCATTTTGCGTCTGTAATGTAATGGGTGCGGTTATAGCTCGCCGGGTGCTGTTATGAGTAAATTTTTTGAAGGTTGGCGCTGAAATTCAGAGCTATCCGTGTCAAATTTTCGGCGAGATAGTTTTGAGGTTATGTGATGTGTGGAAATCGCGAGTACACAAATTTAATTAATTGATGGTAATAAAGAATATAACACATATCTAATACAAATTCTGTCCATCAATGGTAGAATTATTAAAAACATTTGTAGTGGCATTGGATGATTCTTGAGCAGTAACACTCACGCCAGGAACATTATATATAGTGCTACTATAACTGTTTCTATCAAATTGCAACTGAATACGATCTAAAATGAATACCGCTTCATAAAAAGCTGAAATATGTATACAGATTTACCCACCTTCATAGCCAGGTAAGACTTATAATATGCGTCCCTTATCTTCTTCTAGAATATCTTCTTCTAAAGTCTTTGACTTTTAGGTGCATAGTCCTGAGATAATAAGGCCTGCAATTTATAATATTTGGATATATCGGATTAGGTAAAGAATAATCTAACCATCCATTTTATTCAAATCTGTAGCTATGTTGGCGTTTAGTACACGCCACTTTAGGTTTTATGTCAATTTCCGTTAGTTTCAATTGTGGCACGGCGGGCGCTGAATGGCTCCAGCCTCTTAACGCATATAAACCGGCACGGTCTTCAACTAAGGTCCGAAAGCAAAAATTAAGCTTTTTTTTACGTTGGTTCAATAAATATTCGTGTTTTTGTTGAAAATAATTGTTGACATTTTCAAGATGACAGATATTAGAATCGAACGCAACTAACTCGACGTTAATTTTTGTATTTATGTCCGTTTATATGAAAAACTATAATTTTGGCAACATATATACCATTTTTTTTTATATTTTATTTAATTCTTGGGTAAAGGAATTTAATTTAATAAAATAACTGATATTTTGCCAACGTTTCAGTTTCTTTTATACTGACCTTCTTCAAGGCTTATATCTATTTAGTATATACTAATTAAATTAAACATAATATAAATATAAACTGTTAAGATTAAAATATAAACATCTTGTAATCTTAATTCAGCTTCGATTCATAAAAAGCTGAAATATACATACAAATTTACCCACCTTCATAGCCAGGTAAGGCTTATTATATGCGTCCCTTATAAATTTATGAATACCTTCTTCTAAAATCTTTTACTTTTTAGGTGCATAGTCCTGAGATAATAAGGCCTGCAATTTATAATATTTGGATATGTCGGGTTAGGTAAAGAATACAGGATTGTTTTGAAACAGTGTTTGGGACTTTTTACGTGGTGTAACTGTTGTTAATCGTCTTTGGCACTCTGGTTAATCTGCGTTAAAAGGCGTATGATGTACAGGCAACCCACTGTACGCATTATGCGCATGCGCATTGGGGGCAAACCACAAAGGCGTAGGGAAAATAAATTTGAAGGGGGGTATATAAAAATTGTTTATACCAGTGGTTCTTAAACCTTTTTTTTGCCGCGGCACCCTTATCGAGGTAAAACAATCTCGCGGCATCCTTGTCGGGCTTTAAAAAAGTTGACTCTTTGGACAAATTTAGTTTGAAGATTTCTTCACGTTTATGTACTAAATCGGACGGATTGCTTCCAGATGTCTTTTTAATTTGTACCAATCCGCTGTTAGCTACAATTTTATGACAGATAACGCATTGCCCTTCCGGTACTTGTTCGTTCCCAACAGAAACAAAGCGAAACGATATGTGGTAGCTAGGATCATCATCATCATCTTCAACAACCAGCCCTTAGAAAGTCCACTGCTGGACATAGGCCTCCCTCATGGCCCTCCACCCATTTCTATCTTGGCCTGTCTGGATCCAATTATTTGCGATTCTTTTCAGGTCATCGGTCCAACGTGTAGGTGGTCTTCCTCTGTTTCGCTTATCGGTGCGAGGCCTCCATTCCAACAACCTCTTTGTCCACCTTGCTCGACGATGTCTTTCACGCCGGTTCTTCGCCGCAGGTCCTCGTTTGTGACGTGGTCTCTCAAACTCAATCCAATCATTGACCTTTCCACCTTGCGTCGTGCTACTTTGAGTTTTTTCACGGATGTCGTCGTTATGGTGAGTGTTTATGCGCCATATGTGAGCACTGGCACAACGCATTGGTCGAACACGTTTCTTTTATGGCAGATGGGGAGTTCGCTCTTGAAGACATGTTTTAACTTTCCATAGGCCGCCCATCCTAGGCCGATTCTTTTGTGCAGCTTGCATGTTTGATTGTCTCTAGATATTCTTACCTCGTGGCCCAGGTACATATACTTTTCGACCCATTCGATTTCGGTGTTATCGATGTTTATACTTTCGCTCATGACGAGATTTGTCATGATCTTCGTTTTGGAGAAGTTCATTTTCAGACCAACCCCGGAGCATGCCTCCTCCAATTCGCAGAGCATTTGTCTCGCCTCTCCCAAGTCGTCAGTTATTAGGACTATGTCGTCCCCGAAGCGGAGATGGCTAAGGTTCCGACCATCTATGTTTATTCCCTTTGTGTCCCAGTCGAGTTTTTTGAAGGCATGTTCTAGAACGGTAATAAATAATTTAGGAGACACGGTGTCTCCTCGCCTAGGATCATATTTCCTTATTTTTCCTCGGATTATCTTTTGGTCATTGTGAGTTGCGCTTTCGCGAACTGGGGCAGACGAACTTGTTTGATTTAGACCATTCCAGATTTTAGCGAATTGTCTACAATTTTGCAATAAAAGTAGGAACTCAAACTCGTTTAACTCCTCATGTAATTTTCTTTTTACATTTCTTAATTATTGCTGCGACACCCCAGGCATTCTCTCGCGGCACCAGTTTGAGAACCACTGGTTTATACTATTTAATTTTTTTTCTTATTTCGGATCGAGGTCGCGCTGGCGAGCGATATGTGGTCTTGATTAATCTTCTCCTAATATAACCTAATCTAACCATAATCTAGCCATACATTTTATTCAAATCTATAGCTACGGTGGAGTTTTGTACACGCCACTGGAGGTTTTATGTCAATTTCCGTTAGTTTCAATTGTGGCACGGAGGGCGCTGAATGGCTCATGCCTCTCAACGCATATTAAGCGGCATGGTGTTCAACTAAGATCCGAAAGCAAAAATTACGCTTTTACGTTGGTTCAGTAAATATTCGTGTTTTTGTTGAAAATAATTGTTGACATTTTCAAGATGACAGATATTAGAATCGAATGCAACTAACTCTACGTTACCACGTTTATTTTTGTTTATATGCCCGTTTATATGAAAAACTATAATTTTGGCAACATATATTCAATTTTTTTTAATATTTTATTTAATTCTTGGGTAAAGTAATTTAATTTAATAAAACAACTGATATTTTGCCAACGTTTTGGTTTTTTTAATACTGATCTTTTATTTATATTTATATTTATTATGTTCAATTTAATTAATATATACTAAATAGATATTAAGCCCTGAAGAAGGTCAGAATTAAAAAGACCGAATCGTTAGCAAAATATCAGTTGTTTTATTAAATTTAATTCCTTTACCCAAGAATTAAATAAAATATAATTAAAAAAAAGATAAGATCTTAAGATACATATACACAATCTTAAGCTTCGTATTGAAGTTGCATTCATATTGCAACGAACAGCCACAGCTACAATGTCTCGAGCTAACCTTGGACTTATATACACAATCTTAAGCTTCCTATTGAAGTTGCATTCATATTGCAACGAACAGCCACAGTTACAATGTCTCGAGCTAACCTTGGACTTAACCCGGTTAGATTAGATTGAAGGACCGTTGAATCAATCAAAAATAATAAACATGGCAACGTTGAGTTAGCGGCGTTCGCATCTGCTATCTGTCATCTTAAAAATGTCAACAATTATTTTCAACAAAAACACGAATACCTATTGAACCAACGTAGAAGCTTAATTTTTGCTTTCGGATCTTACACTGTCGTTAATCGTCTTTCACACTCTTTAACACTCTTTAACTAATTGTTAGTTAAAGAAAGACGATTAACAACAGTTACACCAGGTAAAAAGTCCTAAACACTAAGTTTCAAAACAATTCCGTATTCTTTATCAAGTCCGGTTATGTCTTTATCCTTATATATAGATAAACAAGACCTCAACTGTAACATTATTTTCATTGCACAACTCGTTAAATTTAGTAAATATAGTTTTTCATATCGTGGACGTGATTTATCCGGCAACAAATTTCTCTCTGTATTTGCAGCAATTTCCTGAATTTCAGGTGAAGTATAAAATACTTTCTCAATTTTAATTTTAACTTTAAATTAATTGCAAGTGTCAGTGAAATGTCAATTAGCAGTGTCACCAACCACCATAAAATATTCTAAATATGTTTGGGCAATTTTTTTGTTTAGAAATGGCATAAAATTGCGCAAAATAGAAAAAAGACTATTAAAACCTCGTTCGTAAAGCGTTTTACACCACTTGTCCATAAGAAAACTCCTCGCTACGCTCGTTGCTTTCCAAACTTGGACGCGTGCTGAAAAATCGCGCTTACTGAACTCGTCCTTTAATATACTGTAAACGAATTACATATTAAGATTACGAAACCTGGAATTACCAAAAGGCAGAAAAATAAAACAAACGTAGGTCAACGTATCATAGAAGATTATTACCGAATGAACATATATTTACCGATCCTAGATAATATTTTTACTGATCTGAAATACAGATTCAATAAAGATACAATGAATTTTTCAATTTTAACACAATAATACCTAGTGTGTTTATTTAATAATACCAAGTTATTTTATTAACAACAAATGACGAAGATTTAGATGTCACTTTAAAATCTATAGAAACATATGTAAATAATTTTTTTATCTGAATATACAACATGTGCAATAGCAATTAATTCTGAAATGGAATTTTGGAAATTACAGTGGCATAAGAAAAATCAAATGAAAGAATTTTTACCAGAAAATACCTTAGATGCATCTAAAGAATGTGACGCCAATATTAACCAAACATACATATTATACATAGGGTTGCCAACTTTTTTTGAGATAAATAACGTATCAATTTATTTGGATAGGAAAAAATAAAGTATATGGAAGAAAAAATAGTATTTTTCAAATTAACTTTTTATTCCTTTAGAAATATTTTTTGAGTAGTTTTAGAACATGTTAAGAATTTTTTGGGTGATTACCAGTTTTTCTTTGCTCTAATTCGTTTCTTAAACGATATTATCAATAATATTATAGCCATTATTGTATAAATATATGCAGCACGTGGCTTGTAAAGTGTAGATAAATTTTAAGAACTTCCTGATCCTGTTGATCACTTTAATAATTTTTGTATAATTTTTGGACAACCATCACTTAAACTTATAAAATAATTACATATTTGCGCCAAATTAAATATAAAGGTCACTAACCAAAGAAACATTTTTTTTTAATTTTGTTCTTCTACAAGCAGTCACAAAAATGACTGACTGAAAAATGATTGAAAATGTATATCAAAACCATATTTTCTAGGTCACATATCAAGTAACCTATATCAAGTTTCACTCTATTATGCACTATATGTGCATAAGAGATGCCTTTTATTAGATTTGGAGCTTCCTTTTGAATATATCTATACTATGAGTGGTGAATGCCAAAATTAGACTTGCAATTATCTGCAATGAGTCCCGATGAATGAAATAATTGGTTGTAAGAATCTATAGACTCTACCATAATAGCTTCAAACATGCCATTGGCAGATTCGTTCATCTTCATCATTTATGACACTTCTAAACTAAAACAACTTCTAACACTTCCATTTTCGTTCTAGCCAATTTATAATATTTATTGGCTATCTTAGAATCTGGATATAAAGTTTTCCTTAATGTATTTGTGCAATCCATGCTATTATAAGATAGATTATGTTTCGCCGTTTGAAATGTCAATGCTACCTTCGTTGCTGCAATATTCTTATAATCATTAGATCCTGGACACCTTGACTTAGTATTTGATGTAAGGAAATTTTCTAGTGCACCAGATGTTTTCTTCGTTTCAGCTTTCATCTTGTGCTTCTGAGCTTCTTGGTGTTGCTTAATCGGTAGAAAGAAAGAAACTACCACCACCATACCAAACCATCACCATTTTCAACAGAATACTGAATCATGAATTCTTATTCTTCAATTTAAATAATAATTATTAAAATATATATTCGTATAACTAAAAATATTTATTTATTTATTCTGATCCAGCAAATGATACACAAAGTACATATACTACATACGTTGTGTCCTATAGAGATATATAAAAAAATATCTGTACATAGGACTGGATTCCAAACACTTGGAATTTACAAAAATTTATTAAATACTTAAAATAATAAAAAAAGAAAAACATAATTTTAATTCAACATAATATTACTAATCAACATAAATATCAACATAATATTACTAATAGTTCATACTTAAGCTTGAAAACCAATAATCATAAATCCACAGAAAATTGAAACATAATACATATTGAAACATAAACACACATATCCTATGTCAACCTCATTAAGTACCAAGAAAGTATCAAACACACAAGATTCAATCGTAGATTATATCACAGTAGTTCATTGATCCAATTAATTATATTTTTTTGACAGTTATTTTATTTCCAATCAGGTTTTTTAAATTATTCGGTAATTTATTAATCTTTCGGTAATTTATTAATGGATTTATTAGTCTTTGGCAAAATAATCAACTTGTTTCTTGTTTTTCCACTATGCATCATATATATATATATATATATATATATATATATATATATATATATATATATATATATATATATATATATATATATTCTTTTACATTCATCATAAAAATAAACCACAGTATTCACTATATAGAGTTTATTAATACTTAATACAGATTTAACCTTTGCTATTCTAATCAATCTATTTTGTATAGCGACAAGTGGTTTATTTACATTATCATAGGCACTACCCCAGGCTATTAAACCATAGCTGACAATACTTTCAAATAGGGCATGGTATATCACCTTCATAGCTTTTCTTTCTAGAATATGACTTAGTTTATGAAACACAAAGATCAAGTATCTAGTCTTTTTTTAAATTTCTTTAATATGGTAGTCCCATCTCATAAAGCAATCAAGATATACTCCAAGATATTTACCGGAGTCGACACTCATGATTTCCATATCCTCAATATATAGCTTGATATCAACAGGTATACTATCGCGATAACACCCAACAGTTATAAAACTAGTTTTATTAATGTTTAGTGATAGTTTAGTGATAGTTTTTAGTGATTAGTTCTAGGTCATATATGAATCTTATTCAACCATACCATATTTTTCGCAGCTATATCCTCCCAGGCTTGACCCGAACATAATAAAGCCGTATGTATCATCAGCATATGAAACTAAATTGCTAGTAGGTAGGATGTTAAAAATATCATTGATATATAATATAAAAAGTAAGGGACCCAAGATAGTTCCTTGGGGAACCTCTGTTATTGAAATATGTGTTTTGCTATAACAATCATTATACATCACTAATTGAGTTCTATCAGATAAATAGCTTTTTATCAAATCATAAGCAACCCCTCTAATCCCATATGCTTCAAGCTTAGAAAGGAGAATATTGTGGTTGACAGTATCAAACGCCTTAGCTAAATCAAGAAAAGCTACTATTGTTGGTTTATTAATATCAATGTTTTTAAATATGAAATCGGTTACATACACTAACGCATCATTTATACTTTTATTTTTCATAAAGCCAAATTGTTTGTCTGATATTACTTTATTTAAGTTTAAAAAATTTATCAGTTTATAATGTAGAAGTTTTTCAAAAACTCTGGTAATATTCGAAATTAATGAAATAGGTCTATAATTGTTAGTTAAATGCTTATCACCAGATTTATACACCGGTATAATTTCAGCTTTTTTAAGGGATTCAGGCCATATACTAGGCCATATACTATATAGGCCATATATTAGTCAAGCATATGTTGAAAATATGTTCTATCGGTTTACTATTGTCTTTAACTAGACATTTCAAGACTACTACTTATTCCATCTACTCCCCCAGATTTATCTCATAAAAATAGATTGTCTTTTCAACATATTTGGAAAATGAATTAAAGATTTTAATTGTATTCAACTACTGTACGATAAATTAAATGAGAATATAAACATTTTATTTTAAATCAGACAATTTGTATTGATAGAGTATCGATATAGAGTATGATAAGCATCGATAAATAGTTCAGTAATAACCTATATGAGTGTTTAGTTTTACACATCACAGTCTCTCTCTCTCTTTGGTTCCGAAGATTGGTTGGCAGCAATTTGGTTCTCTGATAGTCTTTGGAATTTTTCATATGATTTTACTCCTATATGTCCTTGAATTTGTTTCATGTATTGTAATCTGGGTCTTCCTCTGCCTCTTTTGCATTGTACCATTCCTTCGATAACATTGATTATAAAATCATTGTACCTATACAGATGTCCTATTAACTGGTCTCTTCTCCTCATTATTGTTTTTAATAGGGCTCTTTTTTCACCAACTCTTCTAAGAACTTCTTCTTTTGTCAGCCTTGCCGTTCACGAGATTTTCTGCATTATCCTCCAACACCACATTTCAAATGCTTCTTGTCTTCTCTTATTGCATGTACCAAGTGTCCAAGTTTCTGAGCCGTACAATGCCACACTCCAGACATAGCATTTTATAAATGCTTTTTTGGTCTCTGCATTTAAGTTCCTTGATGTAAGAAGCACCCGTTTGTTGTTGAAGGATATTTTTGCTTGCGCAATTCTGCTTTTTATGTCTGCTGAACTTTTGCCATCTGATGTGATTTTGCTTCCTAGGTAGCTGAACGTATTAACTTGTTTCAGAGGTACATTGTTAACCCTAATGCCAGCTGTAATTTGCTGGCGGTTGCACATCATGATCTCTGTCTTCTGTGTGTTGATTTTCATGTTATACTTTTCTGGTATGATCTTATTCATTCCTGTTAACGCTTTTTGCAGATTTTCTTCATTCTCTAAAATAATAGCCATGTCGTCAGCAAACCTTGTCATTTTAATTTCTACTCCATTGATCTTAATTCCTCCCATAGCCTATTTACATTCCTTAATTGCCTCCTCAATATACAATTTGAATAGTACTGGTGATAAATTGCATCCTTGGCGTACTCCTTTTCGTATGTATGCCACTTGTAGTTCACTCTTTATATTTATAATGCCTCTTTGATTTTTGTAAAATTCATGTACTATCCGTCTGTCTCTGAAATCTACACCAGCATTAGTCATAATTTTCATCAGCACATTCCAATTCACATTATCGAAGGCTTTCTCCAAGTCCACAAATGCAACAAACAGCATTCTTTTTAGGTCCAGCATTTTATCTACAAGCTGTCTTTACATTAAAATAGCCTCCCTTGTTTCTTTATTCCGTCTAAATCCAAACTGATCTTCATCTAAATTCTAATCAATTTTGTTGTTTATGCGGTTGTAAACTATTCTTGTTAATATTTTAGCCATGTATGATAATAGACTCAAGGTACGCTGTTCTTCACATTTTAGAGTACCTGGTTTCTTTGGTATTGGGATTATGATGCACTTTTTAAAGTCTTCCGGTATTTCTCCAGTTTCATATAGTTCTTTGATTAGTTTAAATATATAACTATGTGTTTCAAAATCCAATCTTTTTATCATTTCTCCAGTTATTTCACCGCATCCTGATGCTTTATTGTTTTTCAGTTCTTTCACAGCGTTTGAATATTCCACTTTTGTTAGTGAGGGTCCTATCTTATCATTTGTAACATTTTCTTCGTTTTCCAGATTACACATCTCACTTGGATCTTCATATAATTTTTCTATGTAACGTTTCCATCTCTCTCCCATTTCCTTCCAGTTCTCAGTTACCAGTTTTCCATTTTTATCTAATATGTTATTACTACGGTCATTAACTTTCTTGAACTGCTTCCTAGTCAGTTCATAGGCTGTTTCTATATTTCCCTTCTTTAGCTTTTCTTCTACTTCCTTTGCATTGTTTCATTATATATTCTTCTTTAGCCTTCTTTGCTTCTCTGTTTCGTAGTCTTTTATAATTTATAATTCCTTCTTCACTTTTTGATTTTTAATTTTTTTTCCTTTCTTCCATAAGTTCTAATACATATTCAGTACTCCATGCTTGTTTTACATGTTTCCTTGTCTTTCCTATTTCTTGACCAACTACTCCTAGAACTGAGATTTTCTGACTAATCCATTTCTCATTTACTGTACCATTTGGTATTTAACTATTTATTTTCTGCTGTGCCAGTTCTTAATATCTTTCCTTAAAACTGTCTTGTTTCAACTTTTTGACATAGTATTTGCGGTATTCTTTAGCACTATTTTTCTTTCATCTTAATCTTAGCTCAGATTTTAGCAGTACTAGATTGTGGTCACTAGCTACATCAGCGCCTGGATAACTTTTACATTGTTAAACTTGGTTGCGGTATCTTTCTCTTACCATTACGTAATCTATTTTGTATAGTGCTCTGTCTCCGGGTGCAGTCCACGTATATCTTCTTCTCTTAAGCTGCTGAAATCATGTGTTTGCAATTATTAGTCCTCTCTCTTTACAAAAGTCCGTATTTGCCCACAGTATTTCCATCTTTCTCTTTACCTACGGAAGCATTCGAGTCTCCGTTTAAAAACCGTTTCCATTACTTCCTCTAGTTGTTCATATACTTGGTGCACTTCTTCATCAGCATGACTGAATGTTGGCATATATACCTGGATTATTACTATGTCAGTTCGTTCATTTTCTATTCTTACCATTACTATTCTATCATTGTATTGCACATAGTGCTTAATTTGTGTGCCTAAGTTTTTCCTTATTGTTATCCCTACGCCTGCGTAACTTTCTTTCTCTCCGGAGTACATAATTCTAAAATTACCACTCCAAAAATCTCCTTTCTCGTAAGAGGGCGTTGGCTTTTGGTAAAGGAGGTCCCCTTATTCCGAGGAATACCCGGTCCCAGCATTCGTTAGCCGCTTACTTTGCAACCGTATTTTTTCCCATAAAGTCCCATAAAGAAAAAGAAAATTTGACACTAAAATAATTTGGCATTTCGAACGAAAATTTTCTTGAAACCAAATTCACTATGTTTTTAACACAATTCTTAACACTAACACCAATCTAAAGTTAACTTTTTGTTGTTTTCATTATAAATTTCTCTCTATGTAAACTTTATACCATTCAAAAATACATAATTTCAACGAGCAATTTTGAGTTTAATTTGTTTGGTGGTTACCAAGGATAATTTCGTGGTTACACATCACAGTAAAGATTGAAAATAAAGTATTATCGCATACTTTATTTCTATGCAAAAGTATAAAGCATATTTATCAGAAATAAAGTAGGATACGTTATTATAAAGTATGGTTGACAACCCTAATTATACATCTACCCGTTAACGTTGCTTCTGCAGATAGAAGCTTTTCTGCACTGAAAAAGTTAAAATCCTGGCTACGAGCCAGTATGTCTCAAGAAATACTAACTACATATTCATAGATATTTTGATATTATTATTGACAGTATAATAAACAAGTGTGGTAGTAAAGAGAGAAAAGTAGATTTTTTCTACTGATATATGTGAAAATGGCTTACCCTACATGAAAGTGACATTTTTTCATTCTAGAGATGAAAATATTTTCACATCTAGAGACGCAAATGAGCATTTTAAATTTATGAATTTCTCGATTAAAACACTACACTAACCAAATTTGCATGGACTTTCTTATTAATTACATCAATTTAAATGAAATATTTGAAGTGCAAACGTAAAACGAGCCTCAAACTATTTAAAAAACCGAAATAAAATTAGGACATTTGACTTGAAAAGTATCACCTTCTATGAGAATGCAATAAGTTACCATGGAAACGACCAAACCAACAATTAAATTTGTATTGACAATTCTGACAGTTCGCTTCGAATTGAATTTATTAAAGTCGAATTATGGATTCTACAACCGAAATTAATAAAAAAAATTGCATTTACTAATCGCTAACTCGCTGGCGCTAGTGAGCAAACTCCCACCTCACCAAAAAAACCCACTTTCATCTCTTCCTGTAAAATATACTATTATTGTTTAAAAAATATTTAAATAGTTTTTTTTTTGTTATGAAGTCTTGGATCCAAAATTTATAGAATACTCTATTTTTATTTATTATATGTATATGCGTTGGTTTTGTTTGTTATAATATTATGTTTTTATTGAAAATTAATTGAATTTTATTTTGTTATTCTCATATAGTATTTCTTCTTTATAATTATACATAATATATTTTTGATGTTGTTTGTTTGTTGTACTTACCAAATAAAATACTCATGAATTTATCTTTTTTTGCCCTCCAATTAAACCCCCACCCTATCCCCAAAACCAGTTGGCTGGAAACGCCCCTATACCTCACAACATGTTTTCTTGCTCATTAGTTATTTAATCAGATAGATATCGGATATGTCGGATTTAATTTTGAAATGATACACAGTAAATTATTATTTAATTGGTAATTTTTTATTGATTTATAAAGTAGACATGTTGACTTGTCGGATAAATGGCCGCTTGGGCTATACTAGCATACCCAATTTTTTGAAGACTGTTTCCAAGGCAGGCTCAATTTCGAAAACCCGTTGTATCTCTGTTTTCATTTTATGAATTGTTTGTGGTTTGTTAGCATAAACCTTGAACTTTACAAAACACCAGAGAAAGATATCGTATGGTGTCAACTCGAAGCATCTGGACGCCCAACTAACGTCAGCATTTAAGGAAATCACACGTCCATGAAAATGTTTTTTTTGTCTTAACAAATCGATGGTTTCTATTGCTGGATGGCCTTTTGAAATGAAAAATAGTAAATTATTATTTAGTTGGAAAATTTTTATTGATTTATAAAGTATACGATTTATAAAGTCAGCAATCGACTCCATCATATTGACCACATTTCTTTGAGGCATATACATCGTCCAATTGATCCCATAAAAATTTAAATGTCGCGGTACGATAACGTATTCTATTTGCAGTTAGATCTTAGTCTAGACCAGAGGTCGGCAACACTATGGAACGGGAGAACCAAAGGTTGAAATTTACAAAATTTCCCAATTTTTAAAGATGGCTCTTTAAAAATTGATTTTCTTAAAAGTTTATTTTTTTTTATAATACCATTTGCTTACTTATAGAATAGTAATATCAATGCGAGCATTGCATGCCATTTTGAAAGTTTGGTTCAATCTGGCTCATAACTAGTTGTTTTAAGTTTCAAGCACGACTCTAGATTTTTATTTGTTAGTTGTCTTCTTCGTTTAATTATTCTTATATTTATGCAAGAAAGCGCTTGTTCGCACGAATATGTCGACCCGGAGATCGTCAGCACTCCAAATGCCAACTTTTTAATCTCACTATAGCATTCTAGAAGGCTATTCCATGTGCCGAATATGAGTGCCTCGACTCGCGGCATTTCTACTAGAGCTGTCCACTTGTGCTGTGCCATGTGCATGCATTTCCTCTAACTTTCTCTTGATTTCTGTGAGCTTGCCACTCCACAAGTATTTGCATTTGAAGAGATCCAGCATCAATTCCAAATGGTTCAATGTACTACGAACGCGAGAGTAGTTTTGTTTGTTTTGAATTGCTCGAATCTCATGCTTAATTTTTTATAGCTACGCTGAATTAACTCGTTTAAATAATTGCATTGGTTTTTAAAATGCAGTAATTTATCGCTCTCCATAGCTTCAAAAAGAGGAAGTGATTTTATGTTCGAAACAAATCACTTCTTCCACCAAGGCACAGACTGGGTTTCCATTTCCTAGCCGTCTTAGATTTAGCCCATCTAGTTTCATTGTGATATCTACGAGTTGAATTTTTGAAGGTATTTGTCTTCCTCCAAATAGGTATCCAGCCATGGCTCTACAACCCAGGGTGGGTCTTGGCCGCCTCAACAATTCTCCTCCATTCTTTCCGATCCTGAGTGGCTTCTTCCCAGTTGAGCACCCCCAGGGTTTGAAGGTCCTTGCGGATATTATTCAAAAGCCATCAAAGTTTTGGGCGCCCCAGTGGTCTTTTGTTGTTAGGGGTTTCTTCCCAGACCATTTTAACTAGCCTTGAGTCATTACTCCTCTGGACATGTCCCAGACATCTTAATCTGTTTGACTTGATTTCTTGTACTATACTTGGGCTATTATATAGCTCATATACCTCGTTGTTCGTGCGCATCCTATACCGCAACGTTTGTTGATCCCAGACTGCCCCAAATATTTTCCTAAGAATTTTTCTTTCAAAACGATTGAGTAGTAACGTGTCTTGTACGGTCATGGTCCAAGTTTCGCTAGCGTAAGTTACCACTGGTCTGATCGTAATAATTGCTGGGTTGCGTAGTAGCATTTATTTTCTTGTAGAATGCGCTGTCCTATTTCTACTTTAACGTTGTTATCTGATGTTATTAATGCCCCTAGGTATCGAAAAGACTGTACGTGCTCGAAGTTGTACTCATCCATGGTAACATTTTGTCGAATTCGATCTCGTCTTGTGTTTCGTGTCATATGCATATACTTCGTTTTCTCCTCGTTGACTTTCAATCCCATCTTTTTTGCCTCTTTTTCGGGTTTTATAAAGGCTTCCTTCACGCTAATTGTATTTCTTCCCACAACATCTAGATCATCTGCATACGCTAGAATCAGTCTGGGTCCGCTATTTTCGAAGATGCTCATACTTAGTTCGGTTCGTCTTATCACCTTCTCTAAGGCTAGGTTGACCAAAGCCGGTGACAGTGCAACCCCTTGTTTAAGGCCTTTGTGTTATATCAAATATTTCGCTGTATTGACCTTCTATTTTAATTAGACCATATGATCCTTTAACGCATACTTTAATCTTTCTCGTTAGTTTGCTGGGTATTCTAAGCTTTTCTAGTGCTGACCATAAACTTGCTCTGAATATACTATCATACGCCTGTTTAAAGTCTACGAATAGATTGTGCAAATCTCTATCGAATTCAAAGCATTTTTCTAACAGTTGTCTTAACGTAAATAGCTGGTCTTTTGTTGACCGTTTCCTTCTAAAACCACATTGGTATTCTCCAACTATTTCTTCTGCATACGGTGTTATTCGGTTCCTAATTATGTTGGACAGAACTTTATATGATGTGTTAAGAAGTGTGATCCTTCTTTCCAACCCCTTCCTCCAGTCCTTCTTTCCAGTTCTGTGGAATCGAATTATGTTCCCATATTTTTTGTATCAGCTGGTGTATGGTATCTCCTAGTTTCTGTCCACCCTCCTTAAGGCATTCCGCGGGATGCCATCTCTTCCTGCTGCTTTATAATTTTTTAGCTCTTTAATGGTTTCAGCTGTTTCTTCTCTAGATGGTGGATCAACCCAGGTTTCAGCCCTATGTCGTTTATCTAAATAGGTATGTCAAGCACAAATCAAGCACAAATCAAAATGTTTCAATAAGTTTAGTTTGAAAAAACATCACACTTTATTGTGCAGAAGTAGGTCAGAATACTGGCTCCTTATATCTTTAAGGAATTCTTTAATTGATGATGTTAGAGTACTTTTGGCCAGATGATGTTAATAATCTTAGTTACCAAGTTCATGACCTCAATTATCTCGCACGGAAATATTTTTGCACAAAACCCCTCTTGATAAATTATCCAGTAAAACGCTAGAATGTCGTGCTTTAATTTTACTGAAAAATCAGTGTTAACCCTCTAGTTATTCCTTGCATACTACTGGCTTCATCAGCCGCTATGGAAACGATCTTATTTAAAATGACTCCGTTGTCTTCCAGGTATTTGCGCACAGCATTTTGTATCTTCCCCACGAGTTTGCCCTGAAAGCGGTTGCAATCCTAGCAGTTCTTCTTTTGGACTTTTGCGGCGACTTATACCTGCAGAAAAGGGTAACTTGTGCCGTTTCTTTTATGCCGCAAGACTCATCTATAGCAAGTAATAAGGCAGAAGTCAGTTGAATATCTTCCACTTGCATATTAGCAAAATGAGCGCCAATGTGATCCAGATTCCGTTGGAACTATATCCGCGCGCTTGAAATTATTTAATATCTTCTGATTGAATAGAAACCCCGCCCGTTTTTTTGAAACATGCGTTTTTTAGATTAGGACCTTCCAAATATATGGTATTTTTTTCAATTTCATTTGACTTGGGGATGTGTATGAAAACAGCATTTGAACAATTCAATTGTTTTTATTTTATATTAATTAGCAATAATAAAATACTTCCACCATGCGATTATGAAGCTGACCTAATAATGTGTTAAATAGTGGAAGATCGATAACGGTTCATTTAGTAAAACTGGAGATAATGAATATTAAATGTTACTGTATCCAGCAAACTACCAAAATAAAAAATCTATATATTTCTGAAAATACACATATACGAACAAAATCCCAATATAGGTGTCGACTTATTTTATGTAAACAAGCGACAAATAAAATTTCTGACGAATCCAAATCATGGAGTCAAAATAGGTATTCGATTTGTAAAAGAATGACCATTTGTGTAACATTTGAAAACATTTGAGCAGTTCTATCTTTTACTATTTTAGCAGATAATGGCAAATCTTTGATTTTTCCTTGTTTTCTGCTTTGCTTTCAATCATGAAATAGTTCTTCAGATGCACGTATGAAACTATCTTTGACGTACTCACCAGCCTTGAATGATTTCTTCCTTGAATGATTTTTTTGCAATTTCTAGTGACATTGCAAAGCTTCCCAGC
Source organism: Phosphuga atrata (assembly GCA_944588485.1). Taxonomy (NCBI): domain Eukaryota; kingdom Metazoa; phylum Arthropoda; class Insecta; order Coleoptera; family Silphidae; genus Phosphuga; species Phosphuga atrata. The sequence goes on along the minus strand of OX155898.1, from coordinate 19,270,618 downwards.
TTTACATTATTTGAATTTTTTGATTGCGCCCAGTTACTTAGCAAAGAATTTTGAAACTTTTGTTTTTGAAGCTCATCGACAGCTTTTTTTCGTGCTTAACTCGCTGAATATTTACCAGCGAACTGGATATGTTTTGTAATGAAGTGTCTCTCCAAATTTGACTTTTTTTTTGTGTGTGAGTTTCTCGTGCTAAATGAGACAAGTCGGTAGCCTATCTGAGTTGCATGTGAAAGCAAAAGACTTCGTCCAATCCCCATTGTCTTCTTCGAAAGAGAATGAGCAATGAAATAAAATCCGAATGTGATTTCATACAGTAAAATTTGTAACAGACAATGTGAAGAAAAGTAGCAGGTGCAATAAACGAAATTAGTTTCATATAATCGGTTGCGCGATTTTAAGGGATTCGATAACAAAATAATTAATAATTGCTTATGGAACTGGAGAGCCGCAGTTTTACATCGAAAGAACCTCATGTGGCTCGCGAACCGCAGGTTGTCGACCCATGGCACACCGCACCAAACAGTGACTCTCTGTGGGCCATCTTGATATTGAGGACATTCTCCTCAAGATCACTCCAAATAATTGATGGTTATAATGAATTTACATTAACAAGAACTAACAGCTACTTATAGATGATTAGAAATTGATAATTTATTTATTTTTATATATTTATCCGTAGCTCTATAGCCCTATGTGCATTATGGGTGACTGCACAATGCGTCTCCACCTCTGTCGGTCGATCATCATCCGGGGGTCGTAGTCTAATCCGATAGTACGTCGGTCGGATTACGTTATCGCACCATCTCATTCGCGGCCTTCTCAGCGGTCGTTTGCCAACGGGGTAATTGCCCATGCCATACTCCCATGCCAATTTTGCCGTTCGTTCGTTCGGCAATCTTTGGACATGTCCCGCCCATCTCAATCTCATCCCTTTTTTCACATTTACAATATCGGGTTCGTTGTACAACTCAGTGAGTTCCCTATTTTTTTAGTTCTGTGGACAAGATGGACTGGATCCAGTATCGGCCCAAACACTCTCCGGAGTACCTTCCGCTCGAAAACTCAATTTTCGTTCGCTATCTTTTGTGAGTGTCCACGTTTCACAGCCATACATAACTACCGGTCGTATTATCGATTTGTAGATTCGTATTTTGGCTCTTCTACTAATACGTTTGGATCTCAGTGTTTTGTCCAAAGCATACATACAAAATTTTGGATCTGATAACAGATCTGTTGCCACTCTGAATTCTGGCCTCTTGACCTCTTCTGTTATGTCATTATCGGACGTTATTACCGCTCCTAGATATTTGAAGCGATTCGCCCTCTCGAAATTAAAATCTCCAATCGTCAAATTCTGGCCTACACAATCTCCTTGAGCCTGCCTTGATACGTACATGTGTCTGGTCTTAGTTTTGTTAATGGCCAATCCCATTTTAAGTGTTTCATTTTCTATTTTGAAGAACTGTTCTTTGACTTTAAGAACTGACCTGGCTATCACATCGATGTCATCCGCAAAGGCAAGTGTAAGTTTTGGTCCATCATTAATGTACATCATCCGCTCTTATGGCTTTCTCCAGCGCTATATTGAAGAGCAGTGGAGATAGTGCGTCTCCTTGTTTCAGCCCGTTGTTTATGTCAAATGCGCTTGAGACAGTGCTTCGAATTCTAACTCTGCTTTTGGATCCATTTACACACATTTGGGTAAGTTTAATAAGCTTTTGCGGGATTGATAGTTCTGCCATTGCCTGCCAAAGTACAACTCGCAAGACTCTGTCGTAGGCTTGTTTAAAGTCGATAAATATATGGTGCAACCTTTGATTAAACTTCCAGCACTTTTCCATAATTTGTTGAATAGTGAATATTTGGTCGACTGTAGACCTGTTTTTTTCTAAAGCCGCACTGGTAGTCCCGCACGACGCCTTCCACGATAGGTGTTAGTCGTTGCAGAATAATTATCGATAGTATCTTGAATGACGTATTTATCAATGAGATGCCCCTGCAATTCGCGCACTTCATTTTATACCCCTTCCTGTGTATGGGGATTATAATACTTTCTTTCCAATTGTTCGGTATTTCTTCCTTTTTTCAGTTTGTGGTAATTAGCTGGTGTATATGCCGATGCAGATCTTCACCTGCATATTTTATGCATTCCGTTGGTATGCTCTCTTTGCCCGGCGCTTTTCCGTTTTTCATCCTCATTATGACATTTTGGACCTCCTCCAGGTTGGGGTCTTCTACAGAAAAATCTGCCGTGTGGTAAGCTTGTGCATTTTGGTTGTCGTCTACTTGAATATGGAGAAGTCCACTAAAGTAGTTATGCCATTCCGTTATAATTTCTTGCTCATTTGTGATTAGGGTCTCATCATCCTTCTTGTCCCCTGTTCTTGGTCTAAATTAAGATTTTGTTTCGTCCGCCTTCCTCTAGTATTCCTTAAGTTGATTGCCTCTGAAATTAGTTTCCAATTTTTCTAGTATTTGTTATTATTATTCTTATTAGTATTCTGGATTCCTTTCTTATTTCACTGATATATCTTCTGTTTGTCCCATTGGGCTATTGTATTGTTAGCATTCTCGCTTTTTCTCTCTGTTCTAATACGCTCCGACAGTCATCGTCGAACCAGTTCATATGCTTCTTCTTTTGTGTTGGACCCAGTATTTCTTGGCAGCATTAGATATTCATCGCTCTATTGTACCCCAGATCTTAATTACGTTCTCATCTTCATAGATTTCTGAAAGGTTTTCCAATATTTGTTTTTGAAACTCATTTTGTTTTTTTCGTCATTTAGTTTACATACTTCCCACCTATTTGATCTTTCCGCTCTTTTATTTTTGTAGTTAGAGATGCGCATTCTCACCTTTGCTCTTACTAGGATGTGGTCCGAGTCCGCATCTGCACCTCTCAAGCTCCGTACATCAAGGACGTTGCTTCCATGTCAATGTGGTCTCTCTGATTCCTTGTGATACCATCATTTGATATCCAAGTCTGTTTGTGAATGTCCTTGTGTTCAAACATTGTAGACTTGAGTTATTGCTAACCGCTAGTTGGATGAGCCGCATACCATTGTCATTACTAATGTTGTGTAGGCTGTGTATACCTATGGTTAGTTTGTACATTCGCTCTCTTCCAATCTTTGCATTGAAGTCCCCACAAAATAGTATCATGTCTTGTTTAGGTATTTGCATAATTGCTGTTTCTAGTTGGTCTGAGAAATCTTCTTTGGTGTCTTCATCCTTATCCTCCGTAGGGGCATGAACTGATATGATAGAATAGTTGTACAATGGTCCCTTTAGTCGTATACCGCAAATGCGTTCACTTATTGGGTTGAAGACTATTACGCTGTTAAAGATCTTCTCTGAAACTACAAACCCTGTTCCAAATTCATGCTTTCCGTTTTGGGTTCCGCTGTAGAAAATATGTGACTTGCTTATTCTAAGATCCCCACTGTCGAGCCATCTGATTTCTTGGACTGCTGTGACGTCCATTCCTATTTTTTTCAGTTGTCTTACGGCGTGGGATACTCGGCGTGAGATTACGTACCGATACTCATATTCCTTTTTCGATGCTTATGTCGTTTTCCTGTGTGTTCCGTCCGGTCCCGAGACGCATTCGTAGTGTTCATAACTGTTTTTTGTTTTCCAAGGCAGGGTAGTTAACCTTACGCTCAACCTTCATTAATATAAAATTTCTGTAAAAAATATAAAGAAGACTGAAAAGTAGCAAGTCACAAAACAAAAAGAGATATTTTTTTGGAATACCGTAGGACTTAAGAGAAATGAGTTCGAAATATAAGGATAACTTGTGTTCATGAATACCTTCGGTATTATAGGATTAGTGGAAACATGGATTGAAGAATAAGATGGAGAACCTGTGGTCTAATAACTAGAGTAGGGAAGAATATAGAGCAGGGGTGTCCAACCCTCTTGTTTCTGTTGACCATATTATGGGCCATCCATAAATTACGTCACACGAATTTCATAATTTTTTCATCCCCCTCCCCCGCCCCTATGTCACAGATGGTCACATTTGTGAGACTCCCCGCTTGTGTGACGTCTCATATTTTGCAATTTTACATATCTACAAATGATTTAATGAAAACAGCAGTTTCAAAAAAATCAGTTTTATTTGGGACATTGGGACAACCTGGCATTTTACTATTTGTAAAAAATATTGTGATTCACGTAAATGATTTGCGTACCAAGTTACATCATTTTTCAATATCTTAGGCTGTTCAATATCCAGTCTAGTATCTGTTGGCACAATGTATTCGCCAACCACAGGAAAATCAATTGGTCAATTGGCTCCAAATATTAACCCGCACACTCTCAGAGTTCCATTTTTCTAGCTCCAAGTCAGTAGTTCGATTACTGGAATCTAGATGTGAACTGAAATTGTCATGCTTTAATACAACGCCAGTTAGTTCGCGACCAAGAGGCGCTATTTTTCGTTCGACACTGTTGAAAGCATTTCTTCCTGCGACATTTGTGGCAATGTAAATAGCATGCAAGTCAAAATCTTTAACAGAGGCATTACAATGAATCAATGCATTACATGCAAAAGGTGGTATCGTTGATTTTTGTCGGGACCACCATAACCTTACCTAACACCCTGTATAATAAAAATCTGGTCATGGAAAAGTCTTTCCTTCATTTATTGATCTATAGCAGAGATGGCGAACCTTTTACTGCCCGCGTGTCATTTTTTTTTTTAATTTTTTACATGTGGAAATGCCTACGTGACAGGTAACTTTTACAATGAATGAACATTTCTGATTGTGAAAATCAGTTACCATATTTACCCAAATAAACCTGAAATGGTACTCAAAGTATGTAAAATAAAACCCCAAGTGTTCCTTACAAGGAACAGTAGGTTTATTTGGGTTAACCTGAATATAAGCATTATCTGTGGCGCTACAGCCCTGTGCGGGTCCTGGATTCCCATAGTGTCTTCCTCCATTCGTGCTTGTTTCTTGCTAGTCCTTTCCAGCCTCGAACTCCTAATAGGAGCCTTAAGAGTTCGAGGCTGGAGAGAACTAGAACTTTGAAGCGTCTTCTGTTACTCCGTCTTCCCATCTGAGTTTTGTCCTGCCTCTTTTTCATCCTCCCTGTAGTTGGGCGTCTAATAGCCTTTCTTGGGTACGCTCTTTTCCGGGGCTCTTGCTACATGTTTTGCCCATTGTAACTGCATTATTTTGACTCTGGTTACAATGTCGAGTTCTTCGTGCTTTTTTAGTAAGTGTTGCAGTTCCAAATTGTATCAACGTCGCCATGTACCATTGTCGCATATCCTTTTGAAGATTGCGCATAAGATTTTCCTCTCAAAAATGATTAGGAGGTTGGCGTCTTGTTGGCGTATTGTCCATGTTCCCGCGCCATATGTTACTACAGGCAGTATTAGAGACCTGTATATGACCAGCTTCCTCTTTCTAGTTATGCTAGGATTTGCTAGTTGTTTTCGTAGTTCGTTGTATTATCTATTACCGATCATTTTTCTCTTTTCTATTCCAGCCCTGTAGCTATTTCTTGCGTGTTCATTGACGCCCAGGTACAAAGGTGACGCCCAGGTACGCCTGAAATCGTACAATAGTTCACCTTGTTCGATTTCGATTTTTTTTGTTCGGATTGTAAGTGCTTCACCGAGTTCATGCAGGGCCCTTTGTGACGTGGTTACTGGCATTATTTTTGTCCTCGTTTCCTCGTTTATTTGTAGGCCGAAGTTGTTGGCCACCTCCTCGAGGGCTAAATGAGTTCTAGTCATTTCTCTTGTCGTCCTGGAAATTAGGTCAATGTTGTCTGCGTATGCGAGTAGTTGTGCAAATCTAGTAAATCTAGAACTAAATAATCTGTACAATCTTGCTAAAGTAGTAATCTTTAATCTGTACAATCTTGCTAAATCTAGTTTGCTAAAAGGAAACCTAGCTTTTTCTAGGCATATGTTAAATAGGTGGCTCGTCAACGCGTCTCCTTAACGTAGCCCATTGTGTATTTCAATGTGCTCTGAGATATTTTTATGGTACACTTAACGTTCTTCATTGTCATCATTTCCAGTCGCACTAGCTTCGTTGGTATTTCTAGGGCCATTAGAGCATCATAGAGTTTGGTTCGTATAATATCACATATGCTGTTATAAAATCGACGAACATATGGTACGTGTCCATTTGGTGTTCCATGCCCTTTTCTAATATTTGTCTAATTATAAGCGCAAATATTTTGTCAATTGTGAATTTTCCGGGACGGAAACCCCCCTGATAGTCCCCTATGAGTTTTTCCACCTTTTGAAGTGGTCTTCCGTACACTATATTGGAAAGGACTTTATATGCTACGCTTTGCATTGTAAGGCCTTTGTAATTCTTACAGTTTAGAGGGTCCCCTTTCTTGTGTATGGGACATATTACTTCTTCGATCTACTCTTCGGGCATTTCTTTCCTCGCCCATATTTCGGAATATATTATTTGTAGCTGGTTAAGCAGCTGGTTTCATCCCTGTTGGAGAAATTCTGCAGGTATTCGGTCGCTGCCAGGCGACTTATTGTTCCTCATCTTTTCGAGGGCGTCTATATGAATGTAGCCTGAATATAACACGTCACTGAATATATTTTACTACGCTGTGGGAAAAGGTCTGAAGTTCTACACATGACTGTAGCAACATTAGATAATTGTGTATGGATCCAGATCATATTTGACTCCTTTGATGTGGCACAAAAGTAAATTGAACAACTTTCTTAAAAATTATAAAAGTAGAAGGTTTAAGTTTAAGAAGATTAAAAGGCACGCGAGAGAAATAGTTCGCGTTCCAATACAATTTTCCTACGTGTCAGCTGTGACACGCGTGTCATAGGTTCGCCACAACTGATCTATAGGATGTCTTGCAATCTGATTCATACCCTTGGTTATGCAAAACTGTTCGTTTTTGAGGCATCTCCTTAACCTTTCTACGCGTAGGATTGTTACTTCTTCTCTAATTTTAAGTCAATTCTTATAATACAATTAATATAATTATTAAAGCATTGTGAGGAATAAATAATCATTATCTGTATATCATGCAATACAGTTTTTCTCGAGTTTTCAAGGCGAGCGATTGTGCGTAGCCGCAAGTTAAAAGTTCACAGTTATTAAAATATATAAATCGGCTGTTTAAACGTTTTTTGATTGTTTAAACAATGCCTAGAGATCTTAGACCTAATGCACCTACTGAGATGCCCTCAGAAGGGTACGAAAAAATATTGTCATACCTAGCAGGTGGTGAATTTAAAAACCTGTTGGGCGAAATAATCAAAAAGGAAGTGGAATCACTTACGCTTATTTTTGAGGAGAGAGTTGCACAACTCACAAAGGAAATTACAGTGTTAAAGGAACAAAACAGCAAATTGGTGCATTTTATTCCATCATGCGATAACTAAAAAAATACTAACATTTTAAAATATACAGCTAGTATCGTGCCTAAAAAAAAGTGAGGTCAATGATAGGCCAGGTAGACAGCCTGATAATTCAAGAAATAATTCCAAAACTGATAAACCCGCCGGAACGATAAAAGATACGAGAGAGACAGATTCTGTAAAAAATACTGAAACATGGCAAGTTCAAAAAAATAAAAACGTAAAATATAGAAAATCCAATATTATTATTGGAAATGCTGAAAAAAAATGAAATTAAAGCTCCAAATAAATATGCACACTTACACGTCTATAAATTAGAACCAAGTCTATCTGAAAAATATATAGTAAATTACCTGCAGAGAAAAGAAATCGTCGGTGCAACATATAAGAAGCTGGAATCAAAACGACCAGAGGAGTCATTTCTTATTTAAAATATCGAACTTCACTCCTCATTTAAAATATCGAACTTCTTGAGATGTTGCAATCACCGGAAACTTGGGCGAAATACTACACGTGTATAAACTACACGTGTATAAACGTATATAAACTACTACACGTGTAAACTTAACCGATATTTTCTCCGATTGGAAAATCGAAAAAAATAGTGTAAACAATCAGGTCAATTAGCTAATAAATAACATAGTTGACAGTATAGTAAAATCCGACAATAAAAAAGTTTCGATAACCTGTTGATTTTTCTGAATATTCAAAATTTAAAACAAAAAATTAATCAACTAGAAATTTTACTGTCACAATACAATCCAAAATTTATATAATACGATTAAGAAAAGAAATGAGCCAAATCTACATATAAATGAAAACAAAATAGATAATGATAAATGGGAGACACAACATTATAGAAAAAGGGGTACAAGGAAATCGAAGATTATTCAAGGTACAAATGATGAAACTACCCAGATAAAAGCAGCCACAAGATATTGCCACCTGCATGTCTACCGGCTGGACCCAACATTATATGTAATGATATAACACAATATCTGAATAATAAAAAATTTAATAAAGTAACGTGTAAGAAACTTACTTCAAAATACCCAGACGATTACTCATCGTTTAAGGTTTCGGTACCAATAGAAGGCCTGGATAACATAATGAAACCTGAGACATGGCCAAGAAATACCTGTGTAAATCGTTTTTTACCAAGGTTAGAGAAGACCACAAAGAAACTATAAATAATCAATTTCAGAAGAAAAGTATCAAATTGCTTAATATTGCACATGTTAATGTTCAATCTATAAAAACAAATTTGAACTTGTGGATCTCTACATTCTACGTGAAAATATAAATGTGTAATGTATATCCGAGCACTGGTGTTCACAAATTGGAATAAGTTCAATCGTGCTAAGCAACTTCCTTCTTGTTTCTAGCTTGTGCAGAAGCTTCCATAAACATGGAGGGGTTGCGATTTATGTACGTCAAAATTTACAAGAGTCTGATCTTAATATTCAAAAGTTTTCTACTGAACTAGATTTCGAAATGGTATAAATCTAATGGTACAAAATACACGAATTTCGTTGGTGACTGGTTATAAATCAACTAGAGGTAATTTAAAGATTTTTCTTCAATTCAAAACCACTTTAAGCCATGTACAAAAAGTTAATAATTATGTTATTCTCTGTGGTGATTTTAACATTGACTACATGAAAGATACTATGGATAGACGAACTCTACTAGATCTTCTAAGGTGTTTTAATATAAAAGTGATTAATATGGGGCCTACAAGAATATGCGGTAGAGTAGATGGCTCTTGTACACGTACTGCAATAGACTACATAGCCACAAACCTAGACAGTAATACTTTCACAAACAGCTCACAATCAGTTGAACCTGTTCTTGCTGATCATCTAAGTCAAATTTTACATCTAAAGTTGAAAGCTTTTGAATTAAAGAATAGAGATACGTGTGTTTATAAACTTTCTAGGATCTATTCTGAAAAAAATTTCAATAAATTCCGGCTCTACAAGTTGGATTTTGAATTTGTGCATAAAAAAAATGTTGATGAAACCTTTAAGGAATTCCTAAATACAATCTCATTTGGACTTAACCATATTATGTCAGAGGAACTAAAACGAATTGTTATTAAACCTGAAAACAAATGGATAACAACCGCAATCATGGAGGAGGGTAAGAAGTTGCGAGATCTGTATTGGGCTTGTTGCAGAGTGGGTGCATCTTCGTAATCAATATAAAATAAAAAAGCGTCAACACGCAATAAATGTTAGTATTACAAAAAAAGTCCTACTTCTTCAATACAAGAAATTCTGCAAATAATAAAATGAAAGAGGCTTGGAAAATAATAAACCAAAATTTGTTTAAATGCTCTCAACCAAAACAAATTTCGCTAATAATAAATAAAAACAAAATAGTGAAACAAAATGAAGTCGCAGAAGAATTTGCTAACTACTTCTTCGAAATTCCTCGTCAATATATTAAACGTGTTTATCCATCACTATCCTGGCAATGCACTAAAACAAATACTGCAATGTCAACATCCTTCTTCATGCCGCCTATAGACGTAGCTAATATACAAAATATTATTTACAAAATCTCTTCAAAAACTCCGCAGACATTGACGGATTTTCAGTAAACACCATATTACGTATTTTCACAGCTATCGAACAACCGCTAGTGCATCTTTATAATAAATCTATAGACGAAGGAGTCTATCCATCAGTTTTAAAAGTCGCATTGGTTGTGCCACTACATAAAAAAGCAAACCCTCAGAATGTAAACAACTATAATTCATTCTCAAAAATTTTTGAGCGCCTCATATTTGATCGCATGATGATATTTTTAAATAAATATGAACTGTTATCAGAATGTCAGCATGGCTTTAGACCAAATAAATCGGTTGAAACTGCTGCCAGCAGTTTCGTTAAATTTGTCATACAAAATCTGGATGAAGGAAACCATGATGTTGGACTATTCTTTGATCTAGCCAAAGCATTCGATACTATCAATATTGATTTTATAGTTGACAAGATGGAATGTTACGGCTTTCGAGGCACCTTTTTAAACCTTCTACGATCAATTTTGACAGAACGAAAATTAATTGTGAGATTAATCAACTACATTTCTAACACAAAGGATATCGCAATCGATGTGCCACAGGGATCTGTCTTGGGACCACTTTTATTTTTACTATTTATTAATGATCTACCATACTACCGAGTTACATTGCTAAGACCATCATGTTTGCTGATGATACATCAATTGCTGTTACTGCAAACAGCATTGATGAATTGAAAATACAGGTGAAAATCATTATCAATCAATTCAGTAAATGGTGCCAAAAGAACCGGCTTATTGTGAATCATGACAAAACCGTCTGCTTATATTTTCGCAAAAGATAAACCATGGACAGGAACTTTGACATTCTAATAAATAATCAATGCTACAAACTGTCAACTAGTACCACATTTCTTGGAGTACAAATTGATAGCAAACTTACATGGTCTTATCACATTGATATGGGTTGCAAGAAACTATCAAGAGCTTATTTTATAATCTCTCAAATGAAAAAATCGATGGATACCAATACAATTTTAAATCTTTACCATGCTATTGTATAATGCTAAAAGGTGCTTCATTTTACAAAAAAGAATAATTTTTATTTAAAGGCTAATTTTTAATTTAAAATCTAGGCAGAGCTGCAGAAGTTCATTCAAAGCCATTAATTTATTAACCCTACCATCGATATTTATCTACAAATGCCTGTGCTACACTAAGAACAATATACATAATTATAGCAGTGCATCTGGTTCGCACACATATCAAACAAGACATGGAACGCAATTAAGACCTCTACAGCATAAGACAGCATTATTTGAAAAATCTTTTTTTTTTGTATTGGCACTAAATTATTTAATCATCTGACTGAGACTGAGGGAGCATTCTACTCAATTGATGAATTCCTCCAACAGTAATAATATTCTGCAAATTGTATGCAAGTCTTAATGTAACTTTATTTTGTATATTTTAATCTTCTAATTATTTAATTTTTTAATTATTTTATTTATTTATTTAATTATTTATTAATTAATTTAATTAATATTGTATATTTTGTTATTTGACCTTCACATCCACATAATGGTTTGTATGTATATGTATTTTTCTATTTATTATGTCTGTATATATATATATATATATATATATATATATATATATATATATGTATGTATGATTCTGTCGCAAATGTGAATAAATTATTATTATTATATGTCTGGCTGAGATATGGATAAAGACAGTTGATAAGGAGACTGTCCAACTAATACACCAGGAAAACTTCTTACTGATAAGTTCATATTGCCGCAAAAATACCATAGGCGGAGGAGTAGCTATTTGGGCTAACTCATCACTATATAATAATGCCGGAGATGTTGAATATATATATATATATATATATATATATATGTTGTATTTGAGGTTTTCGCGGATAGATACCTGTGTTGTAAATGGGGGGAGCAAATACAACAATCCACTAGAATTACAGATACGAGTGCAACTAAAATTGATAATATATTTGCTTCGTCCGGACTGCAGATAATAACTTCGGTGGAGGATACTCCAATATCGGATCATTGACTATTAAAGTTAAGCGTCATGAGAAAGAAGAAAACCACAACGCAATATCGGCAAATTAGAAGCTTCACCTATGCAAACAAAGCACAATTTGAAAAGGCTCTAACTCAAGAAACATGGAGAGATACATATACCAATTTAGATGTCAATCAAAAAATGATCGCATTTATAAAAACTTTCAAATACCACTTCAACAACAATTTTCCTATGATAAAAGTAAATATGTGTAAAAAGACATTGATTACAAAGGAAATGAAAATATCGTCAGCGAGCTTAGGGATCTCTACGTTCTACAAAAAGAATACCCTATTCTTAGACCGCAGTATTTAAGAATGAAGAAAATTCACCAGAAGCTACTAACGGACACAAAAAGGCAATTTTATAATAAAAACGTCAGTGAGGCATCAAATAAACAAAAGGTGCTCTGGAATCTAATAAATAACCAAACGAACAAATTACAGTTAAAAAGACCAATAGAACTATTAGAATATCTTAGTTACCTAAATATATATCTTAGTTACCTAAAACCGAACCTAAAACAATATTAAATATGTTCAATGACTTTTTCAAACATACTCCAGACAGAATTATTCAGAATATTGAACCCACTGACATGGAAGTTTTGACTATCATTGAAGCATTGAAAAATAAAAAATCTCTCGGGGCCTGGATGGTCTGCCATGTCACATAATAAAGGAATTACGGAGTCTCATAATTAATCCACAACTCACATTATAAATGCGTCCTTTTCAATTGAACAAAATTAAATTCAATGGAGCAAAAATCTGTCCAATATATAAAAAAGGGAGCAGAACCGATCTAAATAATTACAGACCACTTGCGCTGACATCTATATTTGCAAAAATCCTGGAACACTGCATGTTACAATGTTTAACTCTTTTTGTTGAAAAATTTAATGTCATCCCTAGACAACAGCATGGTTTCCGTAAAGGAAAATCTACAAATACAGCTATAGTAGAAGTCATCACCAGAATTTTGCAAGAAGTAGCTCGAGGAAAAAGACCTATTGGAATTTTCTGCGATCTGTCTAAAGTGTCCGACTGTGTAGATCACGATAATCTACTAAATAAGCTATATATTTCCGGATTAAGGGGAAAAGCTGGTACATGGTTAAGATCATAATTAGTAAATCGTAGTCAATTCGTTGCAATAAATCATAAGAACAATAAGGCCCAATCTGATATTCAAACAAATTTTGGTGTTCCTCAATGGAGTATACTGGCACCAATGTTATTTATAATATAATGGGTGTTTTTTTAAGAGCTTGAGAACTTTAAATAATAATACAAGACAAAAATATTGTTGGAATTAAATTTTTTATTATTATAATCTGGTAGATAATTTCATGGCATTTATTTTTTAAATATGATTACCGGCATATGTCCACCGCGGCTACGAGTTACATAGTCCATTCGATCAGTCCAATTTTTCACTACTTTTTGCAAAAAATCTGGCTATATGGCGTCAATGGTGGCTTGAATATTGGCTTCCAATGCTTCTTAAACTTGAGTGTTATTGATTTGTCGGAATAAACCAATGACTTAACATAGCCCCATAAAAAGTAATCGAGAGGCGTTAAGTCGTACGAACGAGGGGGCCAGTTAACAAGACCACTTCTGGAAATAAAGCATGGCAAGTTGCGCCGTCTTGTTGGAACCAAATGTCGTCTTTGTTTAGCTGATTATCATCACTAAACACAATTCTTCGGTAAAAATGTTCATTTTCGGACAGTTTCAAATTAGCCCAATTAGCAAAAATGAAACTTAAACGATGGTCATTTGGCTTTAATTCTTACACGAGCTGTATTTTATAGGCACGTAAGCCAAAGTCCTTACGCAAAATTTTCCACGTAGTCGAAGGACAAAGGCCAACAAGACAGAACGGCGACAAATCGACATATCGGCGTCTTCCTCAACACTTAGCGCTACAGCAGCAATATTCTCTTCGGTACGCACATTTCTTAGTCTTGTTTATAGTTTTGAATCGAGAAGAGTAAAATTAGTGCAAAAACAATCAATAACTGCACGAATTACTTGCTCACTAGGCCGATTATGTTGACCGTAAAATGAACGAAGTGCTCTATGAACTTCGCGAAGATATTTTTTTTTCAAAGTAAATTTCCACAATTTGAAAGCGTTCTTCTGGCGTTAAACGATTCATGATAAATTGCCAATCCTTACTGAACAAAAATGTCAACACAGTATGACATTCTCAACTGGCAAACCATAGACAACAACCATCGAAAATTCTCATGCAGCTAAAAACACCCATTATATAACAGATTTGCCAGCATACATAAATATGGATCAGTGTGCTTTCTATGCAGATGACGCGAGCTTTATTTTACCCGACACACTTGGTGATGGTAATAAAATACTAGCTCAGAAATTATTAGATAGTGTAGGCTAGTGGTTTGCAGCAAATAATTTGTTTGTGAATACGGATAAATCTGAGTATGTTATATTCCAATGGGCAAGTAGCAGATACTCAGAAGATGTAAACCTTCATGTAAATACGTCTTCACTAAAAAGGGCAAACTTACGAGATTCCTAGGAATTTATATAGAAAAGCATCTCAAGTGGAACTATACTATAAACCAGGTGTGTTCAGTACTATGTAAAAAGACCTATTTAATAAGATGTGTACGTGAAACTTTGTCCAAAGAGAACCTTCTAACATATTATCATGCGGAGGTACAGTCGATGTTGTCATATGGTATAGCAGCTGGGTATCGTCTCCACAATTTCGTTCCTTGTTAGTTGCCCAAAAAAGAATTATTAGAGCCATATTAGGAGTAAAACCAACAACATCCTGCAAAACGTACTTTCAAAAACTTAAAATTCTAACTGTACCTATATATTAGAAGTTTCCTTTAACAAACATCAAAATAAACAAGGGATGGACAGAAATATGGATAAGCATACCTATAATACAAGAGGCGAAGGAAAACTATATATGCCTAAAGCAAACTTAACCATGTGTAGTAAAAGTCCATGTCAGCAAGGCATATAATATATAATAAGTTACCACCAGATATAGAAAAAGCAAAATCCTTATAGACTTTTAAATACAATGTGAAACAGTTCTACTGCCACTATCTCTATATAGTTTGGTAGAATTTCATAGTATCCAAAAATCTGTTCATCTTAAATTTTATTTAATATATTGTTAGTATGTGCTTTATATGCAATTGTACTTAGACATAGCCTAAGTAATTTTTGTAACTTAGAGGTGAATAAATTATTTTGATTGTATTTGATCTATTAATTCACATTACACGCTTATTAAATTTAGTAGTTAAATAATTTGTATAACTATTTAAGCATTAGAACACTTAATAGGAATTAACGTCTTAATAAAACTTGTGTAAGAATGAGCAATTGCGATTATGTCCCGATAACAGGTAGTGCGTGTTGCAAGCTGTCACCTTCAACAGGGACTCCGACACCGTTTCATATTTCAAATAAGTTTCAGTATCTCTAGACTTTGCACGCGAACTTTCTATCAGAATAACACTTATAAGACAACACTATAAAAACGAAACAACGGAGTTTTTTACATTTTATTTCTAAGAAAATATTTAATTTCGAAGAGTTGAAGGACCTTAATTTATTATTCTTTTAAATGGCTTAAAATTTTAAATAATTATATTGCTTGTAAAGAAAAATATTATTTATTTATTTATTAAACAGGTATGTACATTATACCAAGGAGTCAAAAAGAAATAATGATAGACACAAGACTTGTGTACTATAACATTTAAATAATTGAGCTGACAATAAAATATACTCCATTTCGCTGAGGATAAACCTGTGCGCGAACCTGCTCTTTTTTATTATTTTTTCTTATTTAATATTTTTTTATTATACGAATATTACATTTAATAATAATACAAATAATAAATTTCACTCTAGCCTTGAAAAAATCAGTATGATTTTTCAAGACCAATTTCTTGAGGAAATTACACAAGAAAAACTGACTATGAATATAATTTTCTTTAATATTACTCTGCTTAAAACAGCATCGTAGTAGTCCGAAACCTAGACAACGGATACTATTTGTTTCTTTTTTATTTATGTTATAATTTTGATAGACTAGTTGGATTGGGAATCGACATTACAATTAAAAACATTAATTGCGTCGTTTCTTTTGTATAGGTAAGATTTTGTTATTAGAATTTAGAATATTGTTTTTAAGAAATTGGAATTTGTGAAGAATATGGGAATGGCCATTTTTTTTGGAGTTGGCGGATTTTTACCTTGAATAACTGTTACTAATCGTCCTCCGTAGTGTATTTGCAAACTTAGAGAGCCAAAACGAAGCTTCTACGTCGATTTATTAAAAAAATATACGGGTTTTTATGAAAAAAATGACATTTTTTTGACGCAACAGTTAATATTTTCCTTCACTACCTAACCTCTCTAATTACTTGTCAAACAAAAAGTGCAGGAGAAGCCCAACCGACGTTGCCAATTTTATCTTTTTATTTTACCTTGTTCTGGTAAACATTCAATATACAATTTCTTCACATGCACTTACAACAACATTGAAATATAAATTTAATTTTTAATTCTAATTTCATTCTAATTGGTTTAACTCAGGTTAACTCAATACTTCTTGCAACTTTATCTTATTTTAGACCATATAGGCGCAGCAGTGCGTTTAAATTTATGGCCCTTGACGGTATTATTAAAAAAATAGGTACCGAAGGAGACACAGACCACATTGGACCGAGAGTTCGCGCTGCCGCGCGTATATTGTCTTGATTTATCTTCCCGCTTCGCGGCGGACAACCTAATCTAACCAAGGTAAAACCACCGGTCGTTGCCACTTTGTTCTACATTGGACCGAGAGTACCATAAAAGTTTGGATCTACGAAGTTAAAGTTTAAACCACATGCGTGCGGCAGCGCGAACTCTCGATCAAACCACATGCGCGCTGCGCGCGCATGTGATCGAGAGTTCGCGCTGTCGCGCGTATGTAGTCTTGATTTATCTTCCCGCTTCGCGGCGGACAACCTAATCTAACCAAGGTGAAACCACCGGTCGTTGCAACTTTGTCGTGCGGCAGCGCGAACTCTCGATCAAACCACATGCGCGCTGCGCGCGCATGTGATCGAGAGTTCGCGCTGCCGCGCGTATGTTGTCTTGATTTATCTTCCCGCTTCGCGGCGGACAACCTAATCTAACCAAGGTGAAACCACCGGTCGTTGCTACTTTGTCGTGCGGCAGCGCGAACTCTCGATCAAACCACTCGTTGCAACTTTGTCGTGCGGCAGCGCGAACTCTCGATCAAACCACATGCGCGCTGCGCGCGCATGTGATCGAGAGTTCGCGCTGCCGCGCGTATGTTGTCTTGATTTATCTTCCCGCTTCGCGGCGGACAACCTAATCTAACCAAGGTGAAACCACCGGTCGTTGCTACTTTGTCGTGCGGCAGCGCGAACTCTCGATCAAACCACATGCGCGCTGCGCGCGCATGTGATCGAGAGTTCGCGCTGCCGCGCGTATGTTGTCTTGATTTATCTTCCCGCTTCGCGGCGGACAACCTAATCTAACCAAGGTGAAACCAAGGGTGCTTGCCACTTTGTCCTATATTGGACCGAGAGTTCGCGCTGCCGCGCGTATATTGTCTTGATTTATCTTCCCGCTTCGCGGCGGACAACCTAATCTAACCAAGGTAAAACCACCGGTCGTTGCCACTTTGTTCTACATTGGACCGAGAGTACCATAAAAGTTTGGATCTACGAAGTTAAAGTTTAAACCACATGCGTGCGGCAGCGCGAACTCTCGATCAAACCACATGCGCGCTGCGCGCGCATGTGATCGAGAGTTTGCGCTGCCGTGCTATATGCGGTCTTGATCTATTCTCTCTCGGACAACCTAATCTAATTTATACCCATGGTAATTTCATACCCATGGAGGAAGATAACGGGAAATCACCTCCATTATACTTCCCAAGAGAACCACATGATGACGACATTCAAGTCATTATCGTGGTCGCAAACATTCATTAGTGAATATGCATAAGAATAAGAAGAATACATAGAAGATTAACATGACCCCTGCGCAAGAATTAAAATAAAATTAAATATATTTAATACATATAATACTTAAATTGTAGCGACACAGAAAAAAAGTATAATCTCTGCAAAAGAATTGAACTTGGCAACAGCGTATCTGCTGTATAACCATATTTGCTGTCAAATAACGGGACAGAAGTTGCAGTTATATTTGTTGTTGTATTAAAAAATGTCAGTTTTTTGGATTACAAAAGCCCGTATATTTCTTGAACCAGCCGACGTAGAAGATTCATTTTTACTTTCCACGTTTAGAAATACAGTTTGGAAGACGATTAGCAACAGTTAGTGAAGGTAACTCCACCATTCCCATATTCTTCATAATAGCCAAGAAATTTATAGTACAGTACATAAATAAATTCTTTTTTATAGAGCAACTCAAGAGTGTTTCAAATTGCATGTGTCGACCCAATCATTAGAAAATAGTATTATAAAACGACAATTAATGTAAGAAATTGGAAAAGTTTAAATTTACGTTAGAGTAAAGGCAGCAACAGACGAAAAGTCAAACCATATTGTTATAACCTCAATTGTCACACACGATGAAATTTTTTTCCTGATTTCTGAGGAGTTTCAGGCAGCATCAATTCACAAACTTATCTACGCCTCTAAAGCTTATGCTACAGTAAAAATATACATACATACAAAAATTGTATAAAACTAGAAGTGTATGGATAAAAATGACAGAACATATACTAAAAGCATATATAGATGAGGATGGAAACATGATTTTTCAAGACCAATTTCTAGAGGAAATAACACAAGAAAAACTGACTATGAAGGTAATATATTGGTAAACAGGGAATTGTGTAGAATACACCCTTTCGTTGAAACTTAGGGTTGCGGACTTTTTACCTGATGTAACTGTTGTTAATCGTCTTTGGCGTGCATTAGCTTAGGTCGCAAAGCAAAAATTAAACTTCTACATTGCTTGACTCAATAAATATTCGTGTTTTTGTTGTCCTAAAAATTGACACATTTGACGCAACGGCTCATAAATTTCTGGCCACGTGATAAAAAGTTAAATTGAGAAATTGTGATCGACGCAGGCGCGCGTGTGTGGTCATTGACAATTTCTTAATTTTGCTCTAAGAAAAGAACAATTTGGCACACTTTCTTTATTTTGCTGTAAGAAAAAACTCTAGTTACTCTGAAGCTTGTAGCTTCTAGTTACCTAACCCACCTAGTTTCGTTCTCAAGATACAGACAACTAAACAAAATTAGATTATTTCCTTGCCGTTTGAAACGAGTAATTTTAAAATCCTTGTATAACTCTAATTAGTCTAAATGGAATCTTCTAGTTTTCACGAGTTTTCATTATCAAAGTCGGATAAATCTATTTAGATTCGTAAACTTCAAACCGTAATAAACTAGCTAGTTTATTTCTGAAGATCACCGGCGTTTCCAGCCAACTGGTCTAGGGGCTAATGGCCAACTGGTCAAAATTTAGAAGAAATTGCTTGATGCTGACACTTTTTAAACTAATATCCAGTCGATAAATATCGTCCCATCTAAAAATGATAAAATAAAGGAGTAAAATGTTGAATATTGGTAATTTTTAACAATAAAAATTTATAAGCGAAAAACTCTTAGTGGGTGCGGGAATTACCTAATTACCCCCCCTTAAAACCGCCACTGCTCAAGATATAGATAACTAAACAAAATTAGATTTTTCCTTGCCAGTTTCAAGAAACTAATTTTAAAGCCCTTATATAACTCTAGTTGCTCTATATACAAGCTTCTACTATGTAGCAAGGACAGTTGGTTTAACACAGGTTAGATTAGGTTGCCCACCACGAAGCCGCAGATAAATAAAAACCACATCCGCGCGGCAGCGCGAACTCCCGATCCAATATAGGACATTGTGGCAAGGACCATTGGTTTAAGCCAGATTAGATTAGGTTGCCCACCGCGAAGCGACATATAAATCAAGACCACATAAGCGTGGCAGCACGATATATCGATCCAATATAGGACACTGTTGCGAGGACTGACGGTTTAACCCAGGTTAGATTAAGTTGCCTACCGCGAAGAGGCATATCAATTAAGGCTACATATGCGCGGCAGCGCGAACTCTCGATCCAATATAGGACATTCTTGCATGGGCAGTTGGTTTAACCCAGGTTTGATTTGGTTGCCCACCGCGAAGCGACATATAAAGCAAGACCGCATAAGCGCGGCAGCGCGAACTCTCGATCGAATATAGGACACTGTTGCGAGGACCGATGGTTTAACCCAGGTTAGATTAAGTTGCCTACCGCGAAGTGGCATATAAATCAAGACTACATACGCGAGGCAGCGCGAACTCTAGTGCCAATATAGGACATTGTTGCAAGGACAGTTGGTTTAACCCAAATTAGATTAGGTTGCCCACCGCGAAGAGGCATATAAATCCTGATCACATACGCGCGGCAGCCCGAACTCTCGATTCAATATAGGACATTGTTGCAAGAACAGTTGGTTTAACACCGGTTAGATTAGGTTGCCACCGCGAAGCGGCATATAAATCCTGACCGCATACGCGCGGCAGCCCGAACTTTCGATACAATATAGGACAAAATGGCAAGGACCGCTGGTTTAACCCCGGATAGATTAGGTTGCCCGCCGCGAAGCGGGCAGTTAAATCAAGACAACATACGCGCGGCAGCGTGAATTCTCGATTCAATATATGACAAAGTGGCAAGGATCGTTGGTTTTACCTCGGTTAGATTAGGTTGCCCGCCGCGAAGCGGGCATAAATCAAGACAACATACGCGATCAACAGCAAGATCAAAAGATCAAAACAACATACGCGCGGCAGCGCGAACTCTCGATCCAATATAGGACAAAGTGACAGGGAAAAAGCCCTGTTAAAACGACTAGAACCTCATATAGATCCATGGATAGGAGAATACAAAGAAGGGTTTAGGAAGAGAAGATCAGGCAGTGAACAGATCTGTTGCTTGAGAACAATATTAACAATGAGAAAAACCAGGTACATCACAATAACATTGGTCGACTTCAAGAAGACCTACAACTCCATAGATAGAGAAACACTTAAAAAAATTGGAAGAAATGAAGGTGGACAACAAGACCAGAAATCTAATTCAGGAAACATTAACAAACACAACATCCAAAGTGAAGTTCATGGAAGAGGTCTCGGAATCATTTAAAATCAAGACAGGAGTGAGACAGGGAGATGGCCTCTCACCCATTCTATTGAATTCAGATTTAGAGAATTAAATAGAATTTTAGATGTTCACATACCATGACCGCGCGTATGTGGTCATGGTATGTGGTCATCTAAAACAGTGAATTGTTGATAGTTTAATGTGAAAAAGTCTAAGATGTGTGGTGACACGGTGGAATTTTGTACGGGAACTTTCTTCGCTAGGTTCAAATTGCCGTTATTGAAGATTCTTGGGTTCGTCTCTTATTGGGTTAAAAATGCATCATTGATGCTTATCCGCAGACAGTTGAATGTGGCCAATCATACTGCAATTGATTGGTCATCTTTTTGTCGTGAGGTTGCCTTCGGGGCATTTTTTACTCAGCCTGAGAAACTCGGCGGTCCTGATAAGGTCGTTGAGATTGACAAATCTAAGTTCTCAAGGCGCAAATATCATCGGGGTCACAGAGTTGAAGGGCAGTGGGTTTTCGGCCGTTACGAACGTGACACTGGTCAGGTGTTCATGGTAGCCGTCGAGAAACGCGACTCTGAAACTCTTTTGCCTCCGATCGAGTCGTGGATAGAATCGGGTAGGACGATAATCAGTGACTGTTGGAAAGCCTATGGCGCTCTTAATGACAATGTCTACAATCATTTGAGTGTTAATCACTGTATTCATTTTAAAGATCCCGATACCGGGGCACATACAAATGCCATAGAGTCAACTTGGAGGGCAGCTAAATCTTCCATGGCGACATCTGGGCGTATCAAAAAACACGTACCCGGTAACCTCGACCGGTATATGTTCCAAAAGCGGTGCAGAGAGCTTCAGCTTGATCCCGCTTTGGAATTTTTTCGAATGGCTGGTAAGATGTACGATACCGTGTATCCCCAGTCAGGACCTGGTGATGATCGTGATACGGACGAGGATTCCGATGACTAGATCGCAAATTAATATAGTAAGCGTTTTTCTGTTTTTATTTTTAACAAAATTCTAATTTATTTTTATTTTTAAGAATTCTTTTTTTTTAATTCTGATGTTTGGAATAGACCGGAAATTTCCTGTAAGGTTTTATCCATGTTTTTTTAACAAAATTCCGAATTATTTGTATTCCAGATGGAGGACAATCTGGATGAAAATCTTAATTTATTGTTATTTTTCCCCGGATAAATATTTTTTGTTTATTTAGATTTTTTAATTTTTATTTAGAAGCAAATTTGATTATTTTTAGCCCGGAAATTAGGTTATTACTATATATTTACTAGAAAATATCAATATATCTTAAAAGGAGTATCCATATTTTTATATGCAAATCAGGTAATATTTTTCTTTAAAAAAAAATATGGCAACGTCTAGTCAGTTGCGTTCGCGTCTACTATCTGTCACGTTGGAGATGTCAACAATTATTTTCATAAAAACACGAATATTTATTGAACCAAGCAATGTAGAAGCTTCATTTTTGCTTTGCGACCTTAGTTAAAACGTGCCAAGGACGATTAACAACAGTTACACCAGGTAAAAAGTCTACAAATCTAAGTTTCATTGAAGGGGCGTATTAATATTAAATAAATAATAAATAATATTTAAAAGAAAAAGAAAGTATAAAAAAGTTAGCAGATGAGTTTGTACTAGAAAATTTTGATAATTTGATAAGCGCATATTATTGGATGGAAATATTTGAAAAAGAATGCAAAAGATTTAATATAGTAAGAGATGAAGAAAAAAATGAAATCTTATTTCTGGAAAAATCAGGTACCGACTGGTATTCATCCATCATGATCAAATTTAGTTTACATTCAGAATGGTTAGAATGGAAATCAATTTTTTTACAAACTTATGCCGATAAGGGTTGGACTGTAAGCAAATATTTTTTAAGTATCAATCAGGATCTTTGTTAGAATATGCTATAAAAAAAGAAAAACTCTTAATTTAAGTAAGAAAGACAATTGATCAGGGGACCTTAATCCATATAATTGCTGCCGGTTTACCAGATTTTATAACAGATAGGATAAACAAAGAGGGAGTTATAGAAACAAAAACTTATTTATTGAACTTTGCAAATTAGAACATTTAGTTACAAAAAAAATATTCAAAAAAGATTTCACAAAGCCTATGAAAGAAAAATGTAATATTTGTGAAAAAATAAAGAAACTGAATGTCAATGAGATTGCTGTCACTCAGAAGAGATGTGATGGTTCAGAACAAGGAATAATAATGAGAGAGAAGAGGATAAGAAACAAATAAAGTTCATTAATAACGTATAATTGGAGTATGAACTACAGTGTGAGGACTAAAAAAACTAATAGTGCCGCCATTAATTAGAGTAAAATTATGAATGATAATGTTCAAGTATTTTGGATCTATGATTCAGGCTCTAATGTGTCATTGATACATTCAAGTTCAGTGAACATAAACAATGAGAAATCATGAATAGGATGGTTGCGACAGTTACTACGTGGTAATTCATACTTACATTGAATTGAAAAATTCACTATGTTTTTATTCTTTATTCTTTAATAAACCCCTTTCTAAAACTAGGACTTGGGTCTCACCTAATTCCCTATTGGGTGAGTATCAACTGGATCATGTACTAACTTCCCGTTTGTATATTGCAGAAGTCATGATACTATAAGTATTGAAAGGCGTGGACTTAGATTCTGATCATTGTCCAACAAAATTTTCCCTTGATGTGATCCCTGAGAATGAAACTTTACAAAACGAGTTCCTCAACGTAAGTATGATATAGAAAATATTAAAGGTAATGAAAACTTTATGAAAGGAACTGAAGAAATACATCCACAAAATTGGCCGCAACTTCAAGCAGGTCTCTTACAAACAGCTGTAAATGTAGCCCCGTTAAAAAGAACAAGAAAACACCCGTGATGAACAGATGAATGTGACCAGTTAATACAACATAGGCAGCAAACCTGGCATAATTGGTCGTGCAATAAAACCACATTTCAAGAACTTAAGAACGTTAGGATGATAGTTACAAAATCAATAAGGAGAATTCGTAAACAAAGTGAAGATTTTAAATTAAGATCAATAGAAGAGGACTTTTAAGAGAAATTAAGGATTACATAAGTCATGAAACTGTTATAGAACGTTCAAGCAAAAGTAGACAAAGTGTTCTTCGCCACCACTCCATTTTGTTAAGGAGGTTCTAGCGAATCTCATGTTAAATATTTTTTTGAAGTTTCTGAGGCTCTCAAAATTTGAAAGAGATCCACGGTTTAGTTTATCCGAAAAAAAAGATGTTTTTTCGATTCTTATACACATGCTCCTATGGCCGACAAGCTTCCATCACGTCTTCATTTATTTTTTTCGATATTAATTTCCCAACTTTAAGGAATAAAAAATTATATACAATAAACTTACAATGAGATAATATTAAAACACGATAACATTAAAACAATGTGATGTTCCCCATGTTATTATTTAAATAATTAAAGTTAAATTTTTTATTTTTAATCTTGTTTATCGATAGTAATTCACATGACGGATGGTTTGACAACGTCGCGAGAACAACTGAAAGAAAAGAAAAAGATGGAAACATTGTTATATAGAGAGAAAAAATACACTCGACTCCTTTCAATTACTATTATTTTCTCTCTCTGTACTATATACTTTCAACACACAATAAAGCGCTGTTGCCATATCTTTTTATTACAACTTATAATATATTCGCGGCTACAGTCATGCGGGCTAAGTAGTTGCCTGGGTGGGAACAAGGGCGGTAGGGTTTTTCTTGTTTTTTTTTTGAAGTGAAAACTTCTATAGCGGCTCTGAATGACATTTGGGTAGGTCGTAAACTCATAGATTTGAATCATCATCAATAGCTACGTTCCATAGAAAAAATTTCTATTACTCAAAGATGTGTTCAAAAGAACACATCTATACGCATATGTTTAAAGTTGGCTCTGAGCGTTAAACTTAATAGTCAAAGTTTTTGGCAGCGTTGACCGGACGTAGAGTTTCTAAGGAAATATCAACCCGTAGAATTAGTGTGCAGTACAAGAGTAAGTACTTGTTTGGCCTCCTGAATTGTAAAGCTAGCTTTGACATCGTGTACACGTCCAGCGAAACTAGATTTTTACGTACAATGTTGCAAAGTACGCCTACGATGCGGTAAAGTGACCAGTAAATTTTAACCTTTCAGGGACACTTACAAAATAAATTAAGTATAAGACAATAAAATCTAATTTAAAAAACGCTACTTTGCACCATATTTGTCACGATAATGTAGAAAATAAGAGTGATTTTTTAAATTTTACTGTGCGTCTGACATTTGGAAAAATGACATATTATATACCTAATAAATTTGAATTAGTAAAAATGTCAAAGTTTGTGAGTACCAACATAAAAAAAATAAATAATTTCCAATATTGTAATTAATCTAAATCTATTTGTTTCTTAAATAGTAATTGTCGGCCTAAAAATCTTACACAAATTTCGTGCGGAAATGATTTTACAATGCTCCAGCAAATGGGGCTGAAACGAGCCAAAAAAAAACAAACCCAAACGAGCTGTTGCATTGTAAAATCAATGTTTCCGCACTCTAATGTAAATAACTATTACCGGATGTAATAGTAGATGTACTAGTGCCGGATTATTGGAAAGTTCTTGGCAGTGTTGACAGAACGCAGCGCCTCTAAGGAAATATCAACCCGTATTATCAGTGTGCAGTACAAGAGTAAGTACTTTTGACGGATGTACTAGTAGATATACTAGTGCCGGACTATTGGTATGTTCCAATTACTGGATTGTATCGAAGAATTCATGGTAAATCACGAATCAGACCCATCAAAGTTTTAGGCAACCAAATGTACTCGTGTGCTCTCCAAATGAAGGAAACTCCAAAATAAAATTAATAGCGATATAGAGATAACAAATAAGAAAACAACTCGTGCAATAGTTAATTCAAGAATTTCTAAACATCGAACAATCACAGCTGAGGAGGAAAAAATTACACGTCGTAAAGAATATTCCAAACAAATAGTATATTTTACAGCAAAAGATGAAATGGCGTTTTTTGGTGAGGTGGGAGTTTGCTCACGAGCGACAGAGAGTTATCAATCACACCGAACCAAACAAAAACACTTTCATTTCGAGTAGTAAATGCATTTTTTTCTACTGATTTCGACATTAATAAATCCAATTCGAAGTGAACTGTCAGAACTGTCATTACAAATTTAATTGTTGGTTTGGTCGTTTCCATGGTTACATATTGCATTCTCATACAAGGTGAAACTTTTCAAGTCAAATGTCCTAACTTTATTTCGGTTTTTTAAATAGTTTCAGGCCGTTTTACGTTTGTACATAAAATATTTTATTGACATTGATGTAAGTAATAAGAAAGTCCATGTAAATTTGGTTAGTTTAGTGTTTTAATCGAGAAAATCATAAATTTAAAATGCTGATTTTCGTCTCTAGATGTGAAATCTCTAGAATATGTAAATCGATCTCTAGAATGAAAAAATGTCACTTTCATGTAGGATAAGCCGTGGAAAAATGCCATTTTCACATATATCAGTAGAAAAAGTTAATTTACATACAAATAAATCTAGTCATAAGGCATGTTTCTAAAAGTCTAAATTTCCATAACTCACAAGAAATGTGCCGTATATCCTACCAATTAATTTTGCTGACACAAAATCAACACAAAATCAACCAAACATTCCGGGTTCAAATTCATATTATGATGATGACCTGATGATGATGATCATTAATTAACAGTCATTCTCCTTCAGAAGTGAGTAATTACCACACTGATAAATCCAGAAAACCAGTTTTAAAGCTGTTCTTTTCAAAAGTTTTCACTTCAGTCGGCAGTGCCTGACTTCCTATACTCTTTTGTTTTTGTTTTGTATTACTTTTGTTTTAATTGTTATTGTAAATTGTAAATGCTATTGTATAGCATCTTTTACTTTCATGTAAATCCTGTTGTACTTTTACTCGAAGGGTGGCCAGAGGCAATAATGCCATCGCTGGCGGTCCCTCTGTCCTTCCGTTTCAGTGAAGTCACTCGAGAAAATTAAAAAAAAAACCTAATCACCACATGGGTTTTCAAGTGAGTGGTTTACAAATTGTTGTTCATGGCAGCAAAGCTGTGCTGATGAGAGATAAATCTCGAAACGCGTCCATAGATGGCTATCCACTCAAGGTATTTCTTAAAAACAAAGTTATTTATGGTTTTTGTTGAGTTCCACGAAGGTGGACTAAAAGCTATAGAATAACTTACAAATGTCACATGAAATTTGTTTTGGAAGTCCTAAAAAGTCTCAGTAATTTTTATAGAGTTCCGAAAAGGCTGAATATATTTATATATTCAGGCTGTGTTCCGTTTGTTTTATAAAAAACTAAAGTTGAACGAATGCTTGTCATACGATTCTCTGCTAATCACTTCAATTTTTCAAAACATTATTAGCAGAGATCGATACTTATTACTTAAAAAAGGCTAGACCAGAATCGACAAGACTGACAAGAAAATTGAATTGAATTGAACAATGCAACATTTGCAGCAATGACGATCCACAACCCGGTAATAAATTATACAAATTGTAGATTTAGAGACATGGTCCTTGAAGAATTTAAACGAAGCTTTCGTGAAAGTTTTTCACCATATGAAAATGTATGTATCGATGAATCATTGGTCCTTTATAAAAGAAGACTTGCTTTTAAACAACTTATAAGAACTAAACGATTCGGAATTAAATTATTTGTTCTAACAGATGGCGAATGTTGCATTGTTCAATCAATGTTATTTTTTCATATGAGCATTGTCACAGCAATAAACAAATTAATTTCTTTCAAATTGATTTCTATCCATTTATTTAGACGCGAAATACTTTTAAGTTTAAGAATTTTTTGTAATCAAAATCAAAATATTAATTAGTTTCAGTGGCAATTTTTACAGCCAGATTATTTGAAAACAATACTTCAAAATAATCAACAATCGATGACATCTTCAGAGTCACTATTTGTAATTAATTCCTGTAATTGTTTAGTTTCTTCATAACTCAAACCAACGAATACAGCCATGCCGGTGGACTTATTTTCATTGATAATCAGAAAACTAGTACGACACGTTCAATTTTCTTCGCAATACTGAGCGTATAACGTAAACGCAGGTCATGACACGTTCGTATACATCTCGCGCCTATTTAAACGGAAATTGCAAGTTTTTAAAACTAAGAAACGTAAATAAAGGCCTTTGAAAACATGTTTTCTAAAAAATTTACGGAAATAGCAGTTAAAGGGTTAACAGAAGGTTTTAATAATATTGTCGATGATTATGCATGTATTTAATAAATTCCTTAGGTTTGGCCGTTTGGTTTTTAATTTTCTATCTCATGTTTTTTATACTCGGTCAATTGAAACTGTTCTTCTTTTTTTTGAGAAGAGCATAAGGTGGTTTTTCCCCTCTGACAGCTTCAGACCAAGGACGTCGCCGTACATTCAGTCCGGCCCAGTTTCGTTGTGTCTCGTACCATCTCGTCAGTTTTGCCTAATCTAGTCTAGTCTTGTGGCAAATTTCCATTTCTTGGCCAGTTTTGTCGAATCTTATCCGGCCTTCTCAGGTATTTTACAGAGTTGTCTAGGCTTCTCCAGTCTTGTCCATTTATTTCTAGTTTCATCTTGTCCAGTCTTGACAAGCATTCACCGCGGAATCTTCATGCAGTCTCACTTGTATCAATTTGTTTTCCTATGTACCTATTTATGTATTTTTTGATTATTGAATTTTTTTAATGGATGCGGTGAAATTACCGAACGGTGAAACGTGGGCGCTGAAACTTCGCAGTGGTGAAACTGCTCAGCGGTGAAAGTTCCTATGCGAAAGATTCCGCGGTGAACGTACCGGATACCATCTAGAATAGGGATGGCCAACCTTTTTGAGTAGTAGGTCAAATTTTGTTCCTTATATTTTTCCTACTAGCTTGTGTCCCAGGTCAGTGACATCACTTGGAAAAAAGAACGTCCAAATATTCAATAAAATTCAAGTTTCCTTCTTGTTTCACAACTGCTACTTTTGCAAGTGAAGAGCAAAATAAAGGTCGAAGTCAAAAAAATTATGTCAATCACCTCATTGTATGTACCATGAATTACCACACCAGGTGACCCCATACTCAGTCCATAAAACTTCGTGAAGTATTATGCAAAGAAATCCAATTTAAAATATTTTGTATAAGATCTTGAATAAAACCATGTTTTTCCCTACCATATTGGGTTCAAAGTCTGTTGTAACAGAAACCATTTTCTGTGGGCCAATATACATTTTTTAAATGCAATATCAAATTCCTTAAAAATATCAAGGCCTGTACACTTCCCTTTCAATAGCTGTTCTTTCATTATATTTAATGATTTATATCGAGCAAAATAGTATATAGTGCAACAAGGGCGGTAACTTGACAATTACTCAAGAGAGCGAAATTGGGCGCACGAACTAAGGATCATTCGCTCGAGAGAGCAATGAGACAATACCGCATGAGTTGCAGATAATATTTTTGAATACTAATGCGAGGGGACGTATCTTATAAGTTTGGGGTCCAGGGGCCATCCATCAAAAAAAAATTGAATCAAAAATGAAGAATTTGCTTTTTCAATTGTCTCCGGTGGTATGGATTCGTCATAGGAACTCTCATCGTGTCCGGTTTCACCATTTACATTAATTTTTAAACGTTTTCTTTAATTATTATTTTGTAATGAACATTTTTTTCTGCCACTTTCACGTCACTTATTAATATTAAGGTTTTCATTGTGTTTATTTTATTTATTCAATTGTTTGTCGTAATGTAACTTTTATGACTTAAAACTTAACTTTGACCTGTAACTTAATTGCGATTTGTATTGAATAGTTGCGTGCGTTACCCAAGTTATGAGGTAGTAATTAAATTGGCAAAAACAGCCATTTGTCGCATTAAAAAACGGGCGCCAAGATAGTACTTATCCCGCATGAGTAATGAAACATCACTACTCTAATTAAATCTAACATAATAAACTTTACTTAATCTACTGAGATCACAACAATTAGATATTTGAGCATGCTAACAAGTATTATTATTATATTTACCACAGATATCATGATGAATCTGTATAATGAAATATAATATCTATTTAAATGTCTATTTAGTTTAGTTTATTAAGGCGCACCCTAAAATTCAATCAACTTTTTGTGCGCCTATAACGAGGACCTATGTTTTAGAGCTCAACCTCATCTTCATTGATCTGTCACTGTCTTATTTTAAAAAATAATAACAAAAAGGTATCAGATTATAAAAATTTGGTCTTTTTGGAGAAATTTGACGCTATTAGATTTTCAAAATTTCTCACAGTATAGAAAATAGTCTCACAGTAGAGAAAATAGCGAGAGTTTATGAATGTTAATTTTGTCAAATCTTAACCTGGTTCTTCTTCTTTCGAATAGGCCTACTTTGGACCACGCTTGTTGGACCACGCAACTGTTGGGCATTGATCTTTGCCCAATATTCGCAGTTGTCGCATCTTCTGCGGGTGTAACTCCTTTCTCTCTTCTGTCCAGGGGGTACCTTTCCTTCGGGATTTTTCCTGAAATCCACGAACTTACTTCAGGGAGCGTCTCACAGACTGTCTGTTTTGGAGATCTGTTATTCCCAGTTCTTTAATATCCTCTCGGTTTCTGTCAACCAAGTGGTATGAACCTTCTTGTTTTGCCAGAAGGTGAACAGACGGTTGGTTAGTCGGTTTGGAGGCAATCTCCCTTCTTTTCCTAGAATAGCCTTCTTTCCTTGCACAGTCAGAGAGCATCTCAATATGTTCATAGAGCTCAGAGTTATGCGTCCTGTGGAATTCTCCATCTTCCTTTACCGGGCCTAGGATCTTCCTGAAGATTCTCCTCTCTCTGATTTCCAATTTCACTACCAGACCTCTCCGGTTCAAGGAAAGACATTCTATGGCATACTGGGCTTCTGGTCCTTGATACATTCTTGTTCAATTCAATTTAATCCTCTCCAGTCTTGTCTATTCTGTTCTAGTCTTCTTTAATTGAGTCCATTCTTCTCCATTCTTGTCCAGTTATATCCAGGTATTTCCAGTCTTATTCAGACTTCTCCAGTCTTATAGTCTTGTCCATTTCTGTTCAGAATTATTCAGTTTTATTCTTTTTTTTTGCCAGTCTTGTCCATTAATGTCCCTTATGTCGACGTTTCAACGAACTAACATGTATACGTCATTTCGTGGGTGTTCTGCAAAAAGTAACCAAGCCAAAAATTGGAAAAAATAACTAACTAGAGTCCATGTCACTATTAACTCAAGAGATTTTGATCTACAAAATTTTTTTTTATCGTTTTTGGCCTATGTTAGAAGGTTATGATTATATGAATTGGATGTTTGCGACTTTTACGGCGTGGTAATTCATACTTACATTCAATTGAAAAATTCAGACTGACACGAAGTGGGTGGTTTACCCTACCTTGCGGGATACTACTAGATTTATCGAAAGCTTACGATACGCTCGATCATACCATTTTACAAAAAAAACTAATAAAGTATGGAATCAGAGGCATAGCACTGCAGTGGATCTCCTCTTACCTAGCGAATCGAAGACGAATAGTAGAGTTACCCACAACTAAAGACAGAGTTAGATCAAATCCTCTGACAGTTGACATGGAAATCCCCCAAGGCAGCATCTTAGGGCCTCTTCTATTTATTCTA
The DNA here is from genome assembly GCA_944588485.1 of Phosphuga atrata. Lineage (NCBI taxonomy): Eukaryota > Metazoa > Arthropoda > Insecta > Coleoptera > Silphidae > Phosphuga > Phosphuga atrata. The sequence continues at coordinate 19,238,709 of OX155898.1, read as the reverse complement.
TACATTAATGACCTGCCAAATGTTTCCCTAAATAATTCCTCTAAAATGGTTATGTATGCAGATGACTCTACCCTGATATCAGCTAATAACTCAGTTAAAGATATTGAACCTAACATCACATTAACAATCACAACAGTTACAACATGGTTCAACCAAAACAGAATGGTTTTAAACAACGCGAAGACGAACATATTAATATTCAAAACTAAAAGAGACAATCGCATATATAATAATGAAATATATTTGAATAATAACACTATAACAGTTCAACATGACGGAAGACTACATGGATTATACATTAACGATACACTTGACTGGACAACCCACATATTAAACCTGACTAAGCGTCTAAATAAGGGACTTTATGCTCTTAGAACCCTAACACGATACTTAAACCAGGATGTATTAAAAATGGTTTACTTTGCTAATTTTCACAGCCACTTAAGATTTGGTATCATGTTCTGGGGGCGCGGTGCACTAATTAGTGACGTATTCAAGAACCAAAAGGCGGCACTAAGGACAATATACAATTTAGACTACACAGAAACATGCAGAGATGTCCTTAAAACAGCTAACATATTAACATTGAGCGGCACGAATGTGTATGAATCTTTATTATTTTTGGTCAAGAATAAACCGTTATTTGAAGAACATCAATTTCATCACACAAAGGAGACAAAAAATAAAAATACAATTTATAAGAAACTTCCACAGAAGCTAACCCTGACAGAAAAGTTACCACCATATAGCAATATAGAATTATATAACAAGCTACCACTATATATAAAATCGTTAACTAAATTTAAAGAGTTTAAGAAGGAACTCAAGCGCCTCCTCCTGGAAATTTAACCATACACCCTTCAAGAATTTTATACTAGAATAGAATCCTACAAAAGTTAAGAAGAATTTGATAAATTCCATTTTAGCCTACAAATGTTACATGTATTATTTATATTATAACACTATCTCTGTACGCTTAAATAATGGAATAAAAATATTTGATATCTAGTCTTCTATAGATTTATTTTGTCTATTTTTCCCCCTAGGCTTGTCTTTCTCTCTAGATCTCTCCCTAAATTTATCTACCCAGTTTGGTGTATTAAGACCATATTTAATCTCCAATATTGTGAAAAATTATCCACCAATCGATATATAATGTATAAATACAAGATACACATTTTATGAAACTAGGCTAGTGCTAGCCTAGCGATATCTATCTGCTCTGCCAGACAAAACTAGCTAGGGAAAATAGCGACAAATAAGAATATATAAACAAAGATATGAAGAGAAGATAAAAACTGGATATACAGGAGATCAGACTAGTCAGGTTATATTAGATAAGACCACAGAGTCTAGACTAGAAAATGAAGACTAGAAAATGAAGACTACAAAATGTAGACTAGAGAGACGAGATTAGATATACAAAGAACATACATACATTATTAGATAGACAAGACTAGAGAGATAGGATTTGACATCTTATTTGTTTATTCATAAGCATAACTTATGTGGCCACTCCGTCCAGATGGACACTATACTGGTTTAACGATTACAATAAAAGTTAACAATTTAATGATAATATAGGTTTAAACTCTAAATGTCATGATCTAGTCTTTTAAATTTTGCGCAGTTTGCATTAAAAGACCGCCACCAATCACTATTTTTTATCAATTATGTTGAGGTCCTCCTCGCTCCTTGGAAAGGGACAACCTGCAATAGTCATGCTAATTTCGGTTTGTTGTCGCCAGTTGTCTGTAAACGGGCATCTAAAGAGTACATGAGCGATATCTTCCTCTCCACATGTGCAGAGCGGAGACAGCCTCTTCCCGAATCTATGTAGATAAGCTTTAAAATTACCATGACCAGTTATCAGTTGAACCATGTGATGTGTAGGACTTATATCAATGTTTTTCCACTTCTTGATTACAGGAATAAAACTTTTGGTCCAAAGTCCAGTTGTGGCCTTTTCCCATCTCTCTTGCCACTCTCTGTGGAACTTAACGGATAGTGCCATTTTTTATTGCCTGACAAGGTACGTATTGTACGTGATTGGCAGTTGGTTTATTTCGTCGCTGGTATTTTCTGTTCCTGAAGCCTGCTTTGCAAGATAATCCGCTCCTTCGTTTCCTGTATGACCTACGTGTGCCTTAACCCAGTGTAGCAGAAGATTTGTCCTTTCTCGGATTTCATGTGCCAGCTGTCATGTCTCCAAAAGAGCTCTGTTGGTTTTGTTATATATTTTAAGGCATCGAGAGCGGCTCTGCTGTCCGAGAGGATTGAACATTCAGGGATTGATTTATGCTCCAATCTCAAGTATCTTAGTATTCTGTTGATGGCAAGGAGTTCCGCCTGGAAAATGGAACAGTACTTTTCTAGTTTCCTAATCTCATAGTGCATCTCGACATCTGCAACATATACCACAAATGCTGCTCCTACGCCAACTTCGGATTTAGAACCATCGGTATAGATTGAAACTCTTGAAGTGTAGTTGTGCGTTAAATAGTAATGTATTGGAATAAATTCCGCCGGATGTTTAATGTGGGACATACAGATTCTCTGTTCCATTCGATTTGGAGACACGTCAATGCCAATATCTATTAGTGTGGCCTCATCTATTGACTGCCTTGATCCATATAACGCAACTTCTTTCAGTCTTAGGTCGACTGGAAGAAGCCCCGAGATAACGCAAGCTCTTGCTGCTTTTAAGGTGCATATTCGCTGTATCCCGAGTAGTTTGAATTTTTCCCGGACTCCACAGGCTCTGTGCCAGATAGAGGCGCCATATAGGAGATCTGGTTCAATTGCTCCACTATAATTTAGTGCTATGTTGGCTTTCCCCAACCCCCATTCCTTCCTCGATACCAGCCTCAATCTCGAGCAGTATTATTTGGAGGTAATACAGGCTTGTTTAATATGAGGTTTGAAGTTGAGACACTTGTCGATAATGATCCCTAAATATCTGATGTGATCCTGGCATTTGATTTTGTCTCCTCCAAGGCTAAAAACTGGTCGTCTTTGTGTCGGGAATCTGCCGAAGATAGGATTTGACAGACAAGACTAGACAGATAAGACCAGATAGACTAGACGTCACCGACAGGAATGGGCAGACAAGACTAGAGAGTCAGAATTAGACAAAAAAACTAGACAGATAGGTTTAGACCAAATTACAAATACATTTTATGCTTGTTAGTCCTGTCTGAATAATCGGTCTACTATTGCCTAATTAGTCTGATCTACCCAATATTGTCCACCCAAATTAGCCTATCCAGTCCTGTTGTGTAGTCTTGTTGGTCTAGTCTTGACTAACCAGTCTTACATTATTCGGGAATCTGCCGAAGATAGGATTTGACAGACAAGACTAGACAGAAAATACTAGACAGATAAGACCAGACAGACTAGACATCACAGACAGGAATGGGCAGACAAGACTAGAGAGTCAGAATTAGACAAAAAAAAACTAGACAGATAGGACAAACTTAACATCATCTAACTTCAGTCTTACATTAACATATTATCATTAAAATTAATCACTAAGTGTGGTAAAAACATAGTGATTTTTTCAATTCAATGTAGGGTTATGATTAGCTACGTATGTAGCTTGAACTATTTTGTTCATAACAGGCGTTAAAGCGAATTGCCATTTTTTTGACTTGATCACTTTTTGCAGTACACCTACGATATATTATTTTTAATATTACAATAATTTTATAAATTCGACTTGTTTGTTTAACAGAAAGAATTCCAATTGAAAAAATATTCCAATAACATTAACGTAACATTTTCCGATATTGCGATAATCATTTTCCACTAAATTTAATATAATGTTTGTCAGAGAATGGGGTTACCAGTGATGCATGCTATCCAAAATCAATACGAATTGGTTTTAAATAAATAATGAGCGCAAGCAGTTAAAACGCAAAGAAATATATTTCTGTTATAATATTCTCCAAGTGCAATCCAGATTGGGGTTAAAGGTAACTCAGGTCATTCTCCTAAGTTATGTTACAGGTAATTTTCACAAATTAAAAGTGAATTTCTTTCTTATATTGAAATTTAATGATATTATGTTAATGTAAGACTGAAGTTAGATGATGTTTAGTTAATGTAAGACTGGTTAGTCAATACTAGACCAACAAGACCACACAACAGGAATGGATAGGCTAATTTGGGTGGACAATATTGGGTAGATTAGACTATTTAGGCAATAGTAGAACAAACATAAAATGTATTTGTAACTTAGTCTAAACCTGTCTCTCTAGTCGTATTTGTCTAATTCTGACTGTCTAGTCTTGTCTGCCCATTCCTGTCTGTTTTGTCGAGTCTGTCCGGTCTTATTTATCTAGTATTTTCTGTCTAGTCTTGTCTGTCAAATCCTTTCTCTCTAGTCTTGTCTATCTAGAAATGCATGTCTGTTCTTTGTATATCTAATCTCGTCTCTCTAGTCTACATTTTCTAGTCTTCATTTTCTAGTCTAGACTCTGTGGTCTTATCAAATATAATCTGACTAGTCTGATCTCTTGTATATCCAGTTTTTATCTTCTCTTCTCTGCTTATCTAGACTTATTTTTAGCTATTTTCTCTAGCTAGTTTTGTCTGGCAGAGCAGATAGATATAGCTAGACTAGCACTAGCCTAGTTTCATAAAATGTTTATCTTGCAATTTGTCTTTCAATACCATAAAGCCAGCACCTGCAACGGGGAGAATAGAGCGGGCCTTTGTCTAAAATACTCGGGCGAAGGCCATAGAGCCCATCAGTGTAAGGAAGAACCCTACTGCCCGCTGTACAATGAAAATGAACACTCGCCGGGAAACAGGAATTGCAAGGCCTTCCAAAAAGCGCTAGCAGATGCTAGAAAGGCCATAAAAATTCAACATCCTCCAAAATGCCAATAGAAGCACCAATGCTCACGACATGGCATCTAATCAATCGCAGCTAAAGAAAAATGTGACTTTATTGTCCTTAGCGAGCCGAACATTGCAAAATGCAAAAACCGTGGCAACCACACCTACAGCAACCAAAACCACCTAGTCTCCGTCATAAACGTTTCCAAAAACATGTCTGTGACATCGTACCGTACCGGCTCCTGTTTTGTGTGTGTGAACGTAGAAGAGTATATACTCTACAGTGTCTATGTCAGCCGTAACTGCCCACATGCAATATTTGAACAAAGTCTGGTAGACCTGCAACAGGACCTCCTAAAATCCAAAAGGCAAAACAAGCATGTAATACTCACGGGGGACTTGCAAAGAATAACTTTGCAACAATGCAAAGAATACTTTTTGGGAGGGGGGAGGTGGGGGTACATAAACAGACAGACGAGGGGAAGAACTGCTAGAATAAGCTGAGTCCATGGGTCTCACCATTCTAAACGACGGGAGAACACCAACCCTCCGACATAACGGAGTATCATACATTGATCTTACCCTGGTCAATGACGAGGTAGTTGCAAAAAACCCGCGGTGGTCGGTCCTGAGAAACGAACTGTCGATGAGCGACCACCATTTCATTCTAACTAGTATACCTGCCACAAGCAGGACGAGAGCAAGGTGGAGATACGGTTTTACAGGCATCGTAAGACTAAATTAGACTTTCACGGAACAAATTAATGACAAGGAAATTAACACATAGAGCTGTGAAGACTCTCTGGGTAAAGCATATAGGAAAAGCACACCACTCTTAAGGTGCGGAGAAGACTATAAGCTGCCCTACTGGTGGTCATAAGACATACAAAAGCAGATTTCAGAAACAAAGCGTAAAAGGAGGCGGTTTCAAAGGAGCATACAAGTGGGAGATAGAGGGAATAGACGATCTGAATACAAACAAGCAAAGCGAGACCTCCAAAAGTCAATATCAGAGGTAAAGAAAAAAACCTGGTCCAAATTATGTGACAGCCTAGAAACTGACATTTTCGGAGAAGGATATAAAATCGTCAGATCCCAATTAAATGCAACAAACCCGAATATCACACTACCCCTGCAGGACCGTGAAGAAGTTTTCGACCAACTTTTCATCACTAGCGGGGAAGATTACCATCGATGGGATAGACCTCTCCCCCACTTCCCCAAACGGCCACGACCTTAATGAAGACGAGGTGATAAGGGCATGTAAAAAGTTGAGCAAGTCTCCCGGCCCGGATGGAATATCACCTGAAACAATAAAGGCAATTATAGGTAGTAATAAAGAATATTTTGTAACCCTCTGCAACAGCCAGCTGGAGTCGAACCGGTTTCCCGATACATGGAAACTCTCAAAATTGATCCTAGTTGAAAAACCTAGGAAAACAATGGACGAGGCAGTTAAATATAGACCAATATGCCTGATCAATGTGCTAGCTAAGGTATACGAAGATATTGTAAACCAGAGAATTCAGGAGGAAATTGAGACAAACGGGGGTCTGCATAGAAATCAGTACGGATTTCGTATAGGGAAAACCACAATTTGCGCGGTAGAGCACGTTATCCACAATGCAGAAAAGGAAATGCAACAAGGCTAATGCAGTACCCTTGTCCGTATCGACGTACAAAACGCTTTCAATCCTACCCCGTGGCACATAATTATCTCCAAACATGAAAAGTGCGGAGTTAGCCAGTACCTAATCAACACGGCGCAATCATATTTCAGAAATCGCATCATCCAGATAACATCCAAGATGAAAAAGAAAATCCGGGGAGGTGTACCGCAGGGTTCGGTCCTCGGGCCAACCCTATGGAAAGTTTTATATGACGATGTCATGTCTGTGGATAGGAAGGAGGGAGTCGAACTTGTGTGCTATGCGGACGACCTGGCCGTATTGGCATCTGCAAAAAATCCCGAAGAACTGATATTTAAGGTGAATGTAACGTTAAACACTATAGACAGGTGGATGAAACGGAACGAATTGAAAGTGGCCGTGAATAAAACCGTGGCAATAGTCCTAAATAGGAAAAAACTACCTCATATAAAGTTTACCATGGCAGGAGAAGATATCTATCCCGTGCGACAGATAAAATATCTGGGCATGATAATAGATAGGGGACTATCGTTCGGGCGACATATCCACTACGCGTGCGAGAAGGCGAAACGTACAATGAAGGCCCTAGGCAGCATACTGCCTAATATTAGAGGTCCAGGACAATAGAAAAGGAAGGTGCTAGCGATGGCAATGGAGTCGATAGTGATGTACGGGGTTCCGCTATGGGTCGTGGCAGCAAGACGTCAAATCTATCAAAAAAAAATCACGTCCACCCAAAGATTAATAGCCTTGTGAGTATGCAGTGCATACCGCACAACATCTGCAGATTCCGCGCTCATAGTGGCTGGCCTCGTACCGTTACACCTCCTTGCCGAAGAGAGAAAGCGACTATATGACCTACGCAGGACAGACCAGAAGGAACAGAGGGACATAACTTACCAGAAGTGGCAGACAGAATGGGACCTCGCTAAAGTCGGAAGATGGACCCACAGGATGATACCGGATGATCAAGAAGTGGGTAGAGAGGAAGCATGGATCTGTAAATTTCCACATTACACAGTGCCTTACACGACACGGAGTCTTCTGCTCCTACACGGAGAGAATTGGAAAGAGGGGAAGTGCATAATGCTGATACTGTCCAGAACAAGTAGATGATACTCCAGAACAGACAATATTCCACTGTGGGAATTGGGATAATGAAAGGGACAATATAAAAAGAAATCTACCTGCGGCAACCATGTCCCCGGGAAACATAATAGAGGAAATGATCGCGCACAAGTACAGTTGGGAAACTGTGAAGAATTTTGTAGAAGCTTGCGGAAGAAGTGATGCGGAAAAAGGCAAAAGATGAATTAGAAGAACAGAGAAAAGGATATTAAGATCAAACCTGTAGGATGTAAGGCTGAAAGGCGGGAACACTACAGGCGAGAAATAAAGAGGAAATGGTTTTAGTTTGTATGACTGCCTTAGAGGGCTGGTGAGTCCCACACTCACAAAATTGAAACTGTATTTGGGGGTGCGTAAAAGCATTTCCTCTCCTCTGTGAAAAAAAATGTCTTTCAATGTCTATAATCAATTAGTATTTATACATTATATTTCGATTGGTGGTTAATTTTTCACAATATTGCAGATTAAATATGGTCTTAATATACAAAACTGGCCAGATAAATTTAGGGAGAGATCTAGAGAGAAAGACAAGCCTAGAGGGAAAAATTAGACAGAATAAAACTATAGAAGACTAGATAGACTATGTATCATGATAGACCATCTAGTGAATACTAGATAGATAATACTTGGCAGACCAAACTAGACAGGTAAAACTATATGGATAAGATTGACAAGGCCATACTAGATAGACTAGACAGCCATTACTGGGCTAACGAAAGTAGACCGTCTTGATAGTCTGGTCTTGAAAGTCTAAAACAATTAAAAATGTTGAAACACTTGTTCAGGTCATGAGCAGGGCAAGTAAGTCAATGTTGCCCAAGAAAGGTGTACCAACTAGGAGGAAACTGGTATGCTGGTGGTCAGAGGAAATATCTAACCTGAGAGCCTCGAGCGTCCCTGCTAGAATAAAATGCCAGCGATAAAAACTTAAAAAAGACGTTGATGAAAAGCTCAAAACCCCAACGGACGAGAAGCAGAAAAAGAAAATAAGCAAATAGTAATAGCCAAAGCAAAAGAATCTCATTGGAAAGAACTTTGCGAAGACCTAGACAAGGACATATTGGGAGATACCTTCCAGCTATGTAAGAAGAGACTTAAAGTGCTACTGCCAAACACTCAAATGCCAACGAATGGTCTGAAATGTTGTAGATGTACTGTACCACCCACAAAACAAACCTTTTGTCTGGGAACAACCAGAGGCTAACGAGATGCCGCTATTTATCGAGTAGGAACTCACAAAAGCAAAAGACCGGATCCACAACGGTAGAGCTCCAGGCCAAGAAGGTATCCCTCCTGAGGATATTAAAATCGCAGCCCTTGATCAATCAATATTTGTCCTAGATGTAATGAATGCAGAACTAAATGCCGGGAACTTTCCCAAGAAATAGAAATGCGCAAGGCTTATCCTGCTCCGCAAGGGTGACAAACCGTTAGACGATCATTCATCGTATAGACCCAAGTGCATTATGGACACGCCGGGGAAGCTGCTAGAGCAGCTCCTGGTGGACAGACTTAAAAGAGGACTTGAGGCAGGGATCGGATTATCCAGGAGACAATTTGGATTCAGAGAAGGCAGATACACTAGCAGCGCAATAGAAGCAGTCCTAAAACTTGCAGCAGAAGCTATAAGTGGTACCAAAAGCACAAGGAAGATATAGGAAGATATAGAAACGATTTTAACAGTACTAGTTGGAAAATAATAATTAAGCGACCAACCGAAAGAGGAAGAACCGAAAGAGGGATGCGAAGAAGCTATTTCCATAATAGAACACTGCTGCTACGGGCACATGGAGTTTCTGTAGAGGAAAACTCAGTAGCGGGGTCCAACAAGAATCAGTCTTAGGCCCTACTTTGTTAAGCCCTAACACCCTATATGATGACGCAAATCAGCAAAAATCAGCAAAAATGGAATCCACGCTTATGCAAACGGTAAACAACACAATTCCTTATTTCAACCTTATTCCCCATTATATTCCCAATTCAGCCTTGCGCCTGAAAAGTCTGAAGCAGTGTTACTAACAGAAAGGTGACTCAACGCAATAAAGTTTAAAGTGAAAGATACATATATTATATAAGCCACAAGAACGATATCACATACCTCGGAATAGTCATAAACAAGAGCCTTCCCTTCGGTTAATACCCCACGAAGGCAGCAGTTCAAGCCATGAAGGTAACGGCGGCATTGGACAGAATTAAGCCCAATGTAGGCCGAAAAGTTCCAAACGTAAACTCCGTGGTACGATCATACAATCCACCATGCTACATGCTGCCCCAATGCGGACTAAAAGCATGGCAGTCGTCTACAAACTAGCGATGTCTTGCAATGTCTACAAACTAGCTATAATTCAAAGAAAAACTACAATCAGGATCTGTAGCGCATACAACACTGTATCGGGGGAAGCAGTTTTGGCAATCGATGGTACAGCCCCCATAGAGCTCCTGGTAAGGGAGAGAGCCCATCTACAAGACGCCGGATATGATAGGCAATCTAGAATTGCCGCTAGAAAGAATCGAAAAAGGCGTTCGAAAAAGGCCAATGGACGAAGTTGATCATACCAGAGATCACCACATGGGTCAACAGAAAGCATGGTGAGACAAACTTTTACCTGACCCAGTTCCTCACAAGGCATGGGCGCCGCCACAGATGACCTGCGTGAATACTGTGGCGAAGTGGACTCTATAAGACACAGGATATTTGACTGCTGAAGATGGGAAACAGAAAGGGTCGAGCTAGCAGCTAACATGGAGATACCGTTTAACGCAAGAACGGTGATGGGATACATGCTGAAAAATAAAGAAAACTGGGATAGGATGGCCAGATTCGTTAAATTCGTTATTTTCTCTAACGAAAAAGACGAAAAACTGAGGTGCAATAGAAAGATCCACCTGGTAAACCCAAATGAGATGAATCAACCTTAATTATAACAACCACGTAGAAGATATGCTACCTGCGGTTCCGGCGTGATTGGAGATGTTCGTAGGGCCACTTGTCTGTTCGGATCTTAGCTGCCAGCTACGTCCGTAAAAAAAAAGTCTTGATTAAAAGGCTAATGCAAAGTACCGTATTTTCACACAACTATGCATTTAAAGCATATAGATTTTATGGTATAGCTTATAGAAAGATCAGATTTTAAACTGATTTATTAACCTATATGCAGAGTTTTACAAAAGCGTGGAATATAGAAAACATCTAGTATACCCTTCAATCTGTTATTGAAATTAATTTAATTTTTATACATGTTAATCGTAAAATACGAGAAGGCGATTGTTTGCCAAGCTTTTGGTTTGACCAAAAGTTAGTCAACATTTCTTATATAAATTGGAATACCATTTTAAGAGTATTGATATCGATAAGATATCTTCAACTCTTTAATAAACAAAACATCACATTTTTCCAAGCCTTTTTTCAATTACCATTGTACTTAATTTACCATATCTAACCAACGTTTTGTATTATAATTATTTTTTCCTTTAATGTACCATTGTAATATACTTGTATAATGGTCGATAGTCATTTGTTGCAAGTTATAACAATAATGATACTTTCTACTCATGAAAATGTCATTCTATAAATAAAAAAAAAGTTTTAATCTACAAACACAAATTGAAAAAGTTAAAATGCGAAATCTTACCAAACTGTCAAAAACCTAATTCATTTTATGGATTAAAATGGTTACATTAAATGAGAGCTAACACTTATCTAAGTTATCTGGTACTGTTCTAAATAAACATAAAATGGACGACCAAAGATTGCAACTAATAAATACGGAATGACCAAAAGAAAGACGGAAAGACAGAATGACCAAAATGTTGTGATAATGTTAGAAGAGCAGCCCTAATCGCCGACTACACATCTTGCTTTAGTGAATAGAGTAAGTCGCCGATCAAAAAATTGCACACTTAGCAAACAAAATTATCATCATAAGAAGCTTCGGTTAATTCTAGAATTGATGATTGTCATCCAATATTAAAAGTTTGTCAAACAATGTTGGATGTCTGCAATAATGTTGGTAAAATAATATGCAAAATAATATGGTATTTTCATACTAGGCATTTTTTTATTATTGGTAAAACCATACTATATTATAGATAATCATATAAACTTAATAAAGACGGAACACAGCCTGAATATATAAATATATTCAACCTTTTCGAAGCTCTATAATATTATTAAGTGTTCTTAGGACTACCAAATTTAAAACATGTTTTCTTTCAATTTCTTTTTTAGTGCCACGAGAGTGGACTGAGATCTAGTAAATAATTGGCAAATTTCACATGAGATTTATTTTGGTAGTCCTAAAAGGACTCAATATTATTATAGAGCTTCCGAAAGGTTGGATATATTTATATATTCAGGCTGTGTTCCGTCTTTATTAAGTTAATATGATAATAATCGTTAAGACTGTCCTGACTGTCATGCTGTACGCTCTCAAACAAGAGGGATGAGGTGTGACTGGCAGGTGTCCAGGAGGGTTGTCACATATGAAAGAATTGAATGGGCCATAAATAACTTTGGCCCATACAAAGCAGCTGGCCCGGACAGTGTCTTCCCCGCCCTTCTGTGGCTGGGGAAAGAAACGCTGGTGCCAATACTGATCAAGCTATACAGGGCAAGTCTGGCACCAGGCTATGTGCCAACTCCCTGGATTCAAGTAAAAGGTATTTATACAAGAAGCCGGCCGTCTTGATTACACCCAGGCTAAAGCGTATAGACCAATAAGTCTAACCTCCTTTCTATTGAAAACATGGTTGAAAAGCATCTGAGGGAGACCTGCTTATTATACAGGCTCCTCCACTCTAATCAGAATGCCTATCAACCAGGAAAATCATGTGAATCTGCTCTACACCAATTTGTGGTTAGAATAGATAACACACTAGAACACAAGGAATTAGCGCTTGGTGCCTTACTTGATATCGAAGGTGCGTTTAACAACACCTCCTTCGACAGTATAGTCAATGCAGTCCGCAGTCATGGTGCAAATAAAACATCAATCAGATGGATAAAGTCCATGCTGCAGGGTAGCAATGTTGATGCTAAAGTAGCGGGTGTCACAATGCTGGTATCTGTTATCAAGGGGTGTCCTCAGGGTGGGGTACTATCTCCACTCCTTTGGAACATGGTAGTTGAAAGCCTGGTTGAGTCACTAAATAATAAAGGTTTTTACACCCAAGGCTATGCGGATGACATAGTCATCCTCATCAGGGATAAATTTCCTTCTATAATAGCAGCACTTATGTAGGAAGCACTGAACGAGGTGAAGAGTTGGTGCAGGGGGTCGATCTTCGGATCAATCCCCAAAAATCCACTCTAGTACCATTCACTAGAATGAGAAAAATGGATGGGCCCCCAATTTTCTATAACGAGCATCTAAAGGATGATAAACGATTAAATGCGAACCACCAATACAACAAGGGAAAACAGTATTCAGGATAAGTGGAGATGTATCCAAACAGGATTGGAAACAATAACTAAAGATCAGCTAGTAAATAGGAGTGGCAAAAAGAAGAAGCCATGGATAACGACAAACATCTTGGAAAGCATGGAGAAACGAAGGAAAAACAAAAACAACGTTGAAGAATATAAGAGAATACACAAACTAATACAAAAAGATATTAAAAGAGCTAGGGAACAATACCTGACCGAACAATGTACAGAAATAGAGGCAATGGAAAAGAGATTTGACTGGTTCCACATGCATAAGAAGATAAAAGAAATGACTGGATGTAAGAAATATAATAATACTGGTAATGTACTCAAAGATACAAATGGACATATAATAGTTGATATAAAGGCTAAATTAAAGAGATGGAAGGAATATGTGATGGAACTATTTGATGACGTAAGATCTCCCAAGCCTACCATAGAAGTGGACAACACAAACCTAAAAATAGAACAGAAAACTAAATAAAACAGAACTAGAACATGCCCTAAACTCCATAAAGTCTGGAAAATCTGTAGGTCCCGATGAGATACCGATAGAACTTATCAAACTTTTTGATGAAGAAGCAATAGATAACCTCTTAGACCTTTTCAACATCATCTACGATAAAGGAGAAATCCCTAAACAATGGTTAACGTCGACCTTTATACTTATTCCCAAGAAAACGAACGCAAAAGAATGCTCAGAATACAGAACAATCGCGCTCATGAGCTACACACTGAAATTGTTTCTCAAAATAATTCATAAGAGAATCTATAAGAAACTCGAGGAAGATATAAGCAGCACACAGTTTGTATTTCGTGCGGGACTCGGAACAAGAGAAGCGCTTTTCGGGATCAACGTTCTATTCCAACGTTGCTTGGATATGAACCAAGATGTGCTGGCATGTTACATTGACTTTGAAAAAGCATTTGACAAAGTAAGACACGACAAACTGCAACAGTTATTAATTAGTAAAAACATCGACTTGAGAGACGTAAGGATAATTAACTACTTATACTGGGGTCAAAATGCAAACATAAAGGTAGAAAATCAACTAACGGAGGAAATAGAGATTCGCAGAGGAGTAAGACAAGGATGTATTTTATCGCCAATGTTATTTAACCTGTACAGTGAAGCTATTTTTACGGAAACCATGGAAGAGGAAATGACGGGAATTATTATAAATAAGCGATAGGAGAAGCGATCAATAATATAAGATATGCTGACGACACAGTCCTATTAGCCAGCAATATAACAGACATGCAACAACTAGTCAATAAATTAAATGATCGTTGCAACGAATATGGACTGAAAATTAACTACAATAAAACCAAAATAATGCTAGTCACAAAATCTTTACAAAACCAAAACCAGTTAAATCTAAGAATTGGAAACACCTTAATAGAAAATGTACAGACATATAAATACCTAGGGGCATGGATGGAACAAACGCGAGACATAACAAGAGAAATTAGATCGAGAATTGAGGTAGCAAGATCTTCCTTTACGAAAATAAGGAAGTTATTCATAAGCCGAGATATTAACATAGAGCTTAAAATAAGGATGCTGCGATGCTACGTTTTCTCCACGTTGCTTTATGGGGTGGAAGCATGGACGCTGAAAAAATGGCACATGGACAAACTGAAAGCTTTCGAAATGTGGTGTTACCGAAGAATGTGGAGGATCTCGTGGACTGATAGGGTTACCAACATCGAAGTCCTAAACAAAATGCAAAAGGAATGCGAAATCATTCACACCATAAAAACGAGAAAACTACAATACTTAGAACATATAATGCGAGGCCCCAAGTACGAACTTCTGAAACTGATAATACAAGGGAAGATAAACGGGAAAAGGAACATCGGCAGGCGACTTATGTCTTGGCTCAGAAACTTAAGAGAATGGTTTGGTTGCACCAACATCCAACTGTTCAGAGCTGCCGTCAACAAAGTGTGCATTGCCATGATGATAGCAGATCTCCGATAGGAGGAGCACTAGAAGAAGAATAAAGGTAAGTGATGAAGTCAAGTCTCTAGGTGTAATCCTGGATGCCAAACTGACCTGGAATCAACACCTAAAGAAAGCTACCAACAATAACTAAAAGAACACTTGGAAAATCATGGGGACTCGAACCAAGCATGTTATACTGGATATGTACTATGGTAGTTAGACCCATTCTGACATATGCAAAACAAAAACAAGCCATCAGAGAACTCTCCTGATGTTCAAAGACTGGCCTGTTTAGCAATTACGGAGCGATGAAAACCGCCCCAACCGCGGCTCTGGAGGTGATCCTAGGCCTTCCTCCCCTGGATATCCTTATCATGGGCGAGGCAAGGATGGGAGCTTTCAGATGCATATGCAATGGCACATGGGAACCTCTGGCGCGGTCAGGACACACCATGATAACGAATGTCATATCAGACTCGTACCTCAATATAGAGGGGGATTCGATGTCCAAAAGGCTGTCATTCGACATACCCTTCAAAACACATCTACGATGGACAGAAGGCAATCAAATAACCACTTGCCAAAGAGGACTGGATTGGTATACAGACGGCTCCAAGAAAGACAGTGGTACTGGCTCAGGAATCCCTGGACTGTCTCTGGGGTGCAGCCTATCTGTACCCCTGGAGACACATGCCACAGCATTCCAAGCAGAAATACACGCTATCATGGTCTAAGCCCGTGAAAATTTGAGAATGAATTACAAAAGTAGAAACATCCGCATTTTCACGGACAGTCAGGCTGCGATGTATGTTCTAGCGTGTCACGAAATCAAATCCAAGACAGTTCGGGACTGTTTTCAGGACCTAAAAGCCTTGGCAAAGCATAACAAGGTCACACTCGCTTGGGTGCCTAACCACACGGGACTAGTGGGTTACGAAATAGCGGATAAGCTAACAAAAGATGGATCCTGCAAGGCAAACATCATTGCTGAAAGCGGACCCTACATTAGACTACGACCCGAAATAAAATCTGTAAATGGGTAGCAACTAAGCACCGTCTACAGTGGGTCAATTTGAATGGTCTGACACACAGCATACGAATGTTAGTAAACCTATCGGAAACTCTAACTGCTGAAATCCTGCAACTACCAAGGAAGCAGATCGCAATTCTGGTAGGCCTACTTACAGGACACTGCCCACTACGAGAACACCTGTATAAAATGGGTATCTGGAAGGATGAACCTTTATGCAGGTTATGCTATGAGGAGGACGAAACTGCAGCCCATATAATCTTCCACTGTGAAGCAATTGCACGTAGGAGACACAAGCTTGATATTACTGCTGAGAGAGTCCCTGTGAAAAACATGGCACATAGATTCCTGCACCTGATAGAGGGACTGGATCTATTGGCATGAACGAAACAATGTGGGGAAATACAATAGGCCAATGGGCCGCAGTGTTTTAAGGGCTAACCCCCCTGGACCCACATTGGTTAGAGAGACAAAAAATAGTTAAGACTGTCGATTGGCCAAAAGAAAGCCTCCATTGTATGTAGGAAGTGTATACTCAACACCCAGAAAAATTAAATGTTTAGGCATTTTTGGGAAATATTTGGCCATTTATAAATGCCCTACTCATTTATCGAATCTTTTAGTATTTTTCTTTGGTCATATTTATAATCAAAAGGATATTCTAGTCAGACAAATTATTATATTGAAATTAGGAATTTCTGATAAAATGAGAAGAATTATCCTAGGATATTTTATTAATGTGCTTGTAGAACAGGGCTTCTCAACGTTGTGATCGCGGGCGTATTGACCTTGTGGTGCTATTAATAGGACGAATTCTCCCAAGCTTAGACCAATTTTACTAACAGATATAAGGTTTTTAAGTAAAAGCAAAGCATTTCTTCTCTTGGAAGAGACAAAAGAAAGTCTTTCAGCAATCAGAAAGCCTATAATACTTAACCTACGATGGGCTCCGCTTTTTTAACTGATAAATGCAAAATTGAGCAGTTCAAAAAGCGAATCTTCATTAAATAAATAAACATTTAGCTGATATGATTAGCTCGATAAAAGCATCAAAGCCAAAATACAGTTTTGTATAGATAATTTGTCTAAAAATTCTCCTGTGTACATTTGAAAATGAAAGGATGAAAAGAATGATCACTCATCTTAAAAAAAACTTTTGGATCAGTTAGCTAAATAGCTATTTTTTTTAAATTCTTTTGCCACACAAGTAAACATTACTGAATATTATATAAATCTATAACAGAATATCTAGAAAAATCATCGAAAATTGAAAAATAATTACATTTTCAAAATGATATTATATTAAAATCTCCCAATACGTATCTTCTTCTTCTAAGGGTGCCTTCTCCTAACGTAGGTTGGTTATCATAGGGGCAATTCTTATTTTAGACACTGCTGCTCTGAACAGGTCTATAGAGGAGCAATCAAACCACTCCCTCAAATTCTTGAGCCAGGAGATCCGTCGTCTTCCCGGACTCCTCTTTCCTGATATTTTTCCATGCATAATGAGTTGTAGTAATTCATAACGATCTCCTC
Source organism: Phosphuga atrata (assembly GCA_944588485.1). NCBI lineage: Eukaryota > Metazoa > Arthropoda > Insecta > Coleoptera > Silphidae > Phosphuga > Phosphuga atrata. The sequence continues at coordinate 19,221,151 of OX155898.1, read as the reverse complement.
GAATGACGTGGCCCAGATATTGTAGTTTTCTGGTTTTTATTGTTTTCATGAGTTCTCATTCTTTATTCATCTGGGTTAATACTGCTTTATTTGTTTTCCTCTCGGTCCATGCTATTCTTAACATACGTCGGCACACCCATAGTTCGAACGCTTGGATTTTATCCATATCTTGTTTTTTTGAGCGTCCATGCCTCCATTCCGTGTAAAAGGGTTGTGAAGACATAACATCTTACGAGTCTGATTCTGATTTCCATGTTTAGGTCTTTGTTGGTTAAAAGATTTTTCATTTTCATGAACGCTGTTCTCGCTATCTCTATTCGGCACCTTATCTCTTGTGTTTGATTGTTATTTTCATTTATTATGGTTCCCAGGTATTTATAAGAGCTGACTTTTTCTATATTGATGTTGTTTATTGTTAAATTCGCTATAATTGGTATTTTGGAAACAATCATGAATTTCGTTTTTTTGATGTTTATTTTTAAGTCGTAGTTTTGGCTGACGGTGTTTAAACGTTCTATCATTTGTTGTAGGTCTGTGATATTATCAGCAATCATTATGGTGTTGTCGGCATATCGAATATTGTTTATAGGTTTGCCGTTGATTGTTATGCCAGCTGTTTCATCCTCTAATGTTTCTTCGAAGATAGCTTCGGAGTGTAAGTTAAATAACAGGGGCGATAGCACGCACCACTGTCTTACTCCTTTTTTGTATTTCGATATCTTCTGTTGTTTCATTTTCCATATTAATTACCGCGTTTTGGTTCCAATATAAGTTTTGTATGATTCGGACATCGTAATCATCAATTCCTTTACTTCTAAGTATCTGGATTAGTCGTTCATGTTTGACTGTATTGAACGCTTTCTCGTAGTCAACTAGGCACATGAATATGTCTTTGTTCATGTCTAAACATCTTTGTAATAGGAGATTTATCCCAAACAGCGCGTCTCTAGTTCCTAGACCGTTAGTAAATCAGAATTGCGTGTTGCCAATTTCTCTTTCTGCTTTTGTACTTATTCGTTTGTGTATAATTTTCAAGAAAATTTTAAGTGTATGGCTCATGCGGCTTATAGACCTGTATTCAGAGCAGTCCTTCGCATTATGTTTTTTCGACATTACTATGAATGTCGATTTCAGCCATTCTCGAGGTATTTTGCCTGTTGTATATATCGTGTTGAATATTAAATAATCAGTTGTTGTAAGTTGTCTTCTTCGATTAATTTGATGATTTCGGTGAAAACCTCATCTGGTACAGCTGCTTTGCCGTTTTTCGCGTTCTTAATTGCGTATTTAACCTCTTCTCTAGTTATTTTTAATGCGGGTGTTTCGATATTATCTCTTGAGCCTCCGCTCTGTTGGCCCTCAGAAGTTTTTTTAAATACTCTTCCCATCTCTTTATTTTCAGTTTGGATTCCAGGATGATGTTACCGTTTTTGTCTTTCAATAGACCACCTTGCCTCTTTTTCCCAAGTCCTGTAAGCTCTTTAACTTTCTTGTGCAAGTTGAATGTATCGTAGTTTGCCTGAAGTGCTTCTATTTCATTGCACCTATCCGTCATGTATTTCTCCTTTGCTTCTCTCATCCTTCTTCTAATCAGTGCATGTATTTCTTTGTATTTTGAAATATCGTTGTTTTTTATGTTTGCGGCGTGTGTCCATTAGTCCGAGTATTTCTGGTGTCATCCATTCTTGCTTTTTCTTTACTTGTCGGATATTAAGTTTGTCATTTGCTTTGTCTAATGCACAGTGAAAGAAAAGAAAAAGTTCGAATAATAAAATAAAATTAAAAATTTTAAGTAATCCCCGACAGAAAAAGCTTCTAAGAAGTAGAAAAATTAAATTTCTCTGTTGCCCTTTAAACTTAATTAAAACTACCTATGAAGTAACTTTGAGCGTCGTCGCGTCGGGGGTCTGCTAAATAAATCAAATAACAAAACCAGAATAAAAATAAATAAAAAGAATATTGATAATGATAGAGTATGGATTATACAAGGACCTACCTACTATGTGTAAGCAACGTACGTAAGTAACAAAACAAAATTATCCAAACCTTTAGAATCCTTTAGAAGTTTTCAGTCTTGATTAATTTACTCCGAAAAACTCGCAAAATAAACTAACCGTCAACGACGTCTGCTCTTACGTGTCTGCCCTTGAACCCCTCACATACAGGTAGCAGACGTTAAAACGACTTGTGCAGATTATCTCATTTTTGTCAATTTTCGACTTCATCACTTTTGGTAGTACACCCACGTGCACAAGTCGTTTTAACGTCTACTACCTTTATGTGAGGGGTTCAAGGGTAGTGCATGCGCGTAATGATTGTCGCATAGTCTCTCCTACAAAATGCAGACTCTCACCTCCACGTGGTAAACCCTGGTAACCTGAGTAACCTCGCCGGAGATACGGTAACCAATCCGTATGGAAGGCGAGGTCAGGGCTAACGAGAGCGGGAGAGATGGCCCTCCGATAAGGGGGTTTACCTTGGGGCCAACAACCCCATCATAGAAACAAAAACGGTTACGAAAATCTAAGAAAAAAGACCGGACTGAATCTACGACGACGAGGAAACCTAACGCCCGGAATAGATTGGAATGGAAAAAAAATCTTGACGAGGCCAAGACCTATAATGGCTTGTGAAGCCAAAGCTAATGATCCCCTCAAATCCCCTTATGTGAAAAAATTGTCCGAGCCAATATACGTAGCTAATAATAACTTTCTAACATGGGCCAAAAATGGTCTGTAACATCAAAATATCTACAGTTAAAAGTGTCCATGTCTAGTTACTCACTTTTGCCAATTTTGGACTAGGTCATTTTTAAAGAAAACTGTTAAGTTATATAAATCTACACACTTTACACGACTCGAGTTTCGACTGTTGAAGGTGATTTTCAAGTAAAAGATAAATAAATTAAACTATTTTTCGATCCAAGGAAAATTTAATGAATAACCTAATAAATAATAATGGGTAACCACCCAATGTTTTTGTTTAATTTAGTTTCTGCAGTCGACGCTGCGAATTAGTTTTAAAATATTAAATGATTATAACTAAAGAATTAGTTGAACTATAGGAGTTCACGGTTTGTGGAGGCTGATCTCTCAGGAAAAACCAGTGCCACTAGAAACGTTAGAAAACAAAGTTTTGGCCATCGGTATCCTTCTCCATGTATTTAACCTCTGCAGAATTAGTTGGTTTTGGTCCTTAGCTTAAGATCAGATGTTTCGATTTGGCTGCACCAGGCAATCAAAGGCTTTCAGGACTCCAAGGTGGCGCCACCGCCCAACACGCATCTATTGGGGATTTACCATCGGGTTTGAAAACTCTTGTACTTCAGGATCAAACTGGTGTTTGTTTTCGATGGCGGAGTTCCCGCACTCAAAACCCATACAATAGTATATAAATAGAATCGCCAGTTCCAATTTAAACCAAGTTTGTTTCAGGCACTTGAAGTCAAAACACTTATCTAACACTAACTTATCGAAGCAGGTAATATCCAAAAACAATTGCTGTCAACTTTATTGAAACATTCTGCAATCAACAAAGTTTTGTCAGAAGGCACGAAAGCCGTTCTACCAAAAGCCAAACTGAGCTCTTCGAAAAACGTCGATGACTTATACGTTTTGCCTCCTTCCCAATTAGACTCAACAATCTCTTCGAGTGAAGAAGAAGAATTTTCTTCAAGCTTTACCACCTCCGATTCACCCCTTGCGAAGTATTGGGACCTTTACGGAATCGACGTCAAATCCGCAAAATTCAAATCTTTACCACCAGACATCCGACATGAAATCCTAACAGAATTAAAAGATACCCGGAAGCAAAACTCTTGGGGACTGCACGAGTTACCAAAATAGACTGATGAGTGCAAAACGCCATGGAGGAAGCAGAGAAGGTAATGGGAGGGCACACTTTGAGTTTGGGCGAGTTGCAGGGTTTGTTGAACGACCATGGAGTTATTACCGATGAAATGGAAAACACAAGATTTTTGTATATCAAGGATGTTAAAAAGTCTTTGGAAAAAGCAAAACTGGAAGAGAATTTAAAGAAGGCTAAATCATGTGTATGTAACCCAAGGTTACTTAGTTCATATACTTATGTTTTCTCGTAAAATTAGGGAAAAAAACTTTTCTGTTTCACCTTTTAGTTCGACCCAAGAAATTTGTCTCACGACCCAATTTTGGGTCGCGACCCATAGGTTAAGAACCACTGCTCTAAAATCTACAGGGTTTTCTATTTGAAATATGAAGTTTGTGTCATTTTATTAAATAATCATTCAGTATATTACCACGATCTAATATAAATTATTTACACTGAATTGAAAAATCCACTATGTTTTTTAACTTTTAACCACACTTATGTAATATGTAATAGTATATTACGTAATGAGAGTTGTAAGAAGCAGATTACGTTCTAGCAGGACAGTTACGCGCGACCCGCGTAGCGGGGAGTTATTGCCTCTCAACTCGAAATATATACTATACTTTATCTACGACCACACTAATTTGTTTTGGAAATCACGGAGTACTATATTTAAAAATAGTATCAACGTGCAGCTCTCAACCAATCAACGAATCGTAAACCAAACAAGCAAGGGTGATTTTGAATTATTACATAACATCAATCACGGATTGTTACATGTGTGTGTGGTATGATGTATTTACATAGTCCACGAACTGTACAATAATGGGCATTTACTATAATGGTCGTAGATAAAAAATATTATTTAACTTGTTATTCACAGTTATTTAAAATTCTACACTTCACACGACTCGAGTTTCGTCGGTTGAAGGTCCTTTTCAAGTTATTTTAAAAAAAGTGTAAATATGAATTATTATAACGGTCGCAACCATCCTATTCATAAATTATTTATATTTCTAACTTTAATAATAGGTTTATTTGTTTTCAATAATGTAATTTTATTAGTGCCAATTAACTGTTAATAATCTCATTAGAAGCTTTAAGCATAAATACAAATAATAAAGAATTATATGTTGTTACATTTTTTAATGTTGTAATGTTTAGTTGTTAAGCAATTAAACTATCAATCAAAAAAAGGCAGCAAAAAATATATTTGACGAAGTATAAGGATATAGCGTGCATGTCGGTTATGTCTACAAACTACATCACGATTAGCATTTACCTCTGGGAGGACTTGAGTGCACATACAGCCCATTCACTTGCTTCGATTTATCTTGACGTTGTCCACGTTTCCTCGGTACGGGCATTTTCATTCGATCGACACATAAAATACATTATACAAATGTCTCTTATCGCCCTTTGCACATCTGCTTTCCTCTTTGTGCGGGTTCTGCAAAAAAAAAAATATATAAACAGGAGAAACGAAACTTTGCGTTTATGTTTTAACATATTTAAATTTTAGTTTTATAGGTTTTTAACTTCAAATTAATTCTTTTCAATTCCAAATGGATCTTTTTTAATATCAAATTAAACCTTTTAAAATTCAAATTAAATCTTTTTTTAAGATCAAATTAACCTTTTTTAATTTGAGTTAAACTTTTTAAAAATCAAATGAAACTTTTCGTAAAAATAGATATTTACTTTAGAAACCACAAATTAATAATAAAAAAATATAAATAAAAAAAATGTGAGTAATAATAAAAATGTTATTGTAATGGTTGTCCATGTTAATGTAATGTGCTACATCCAACAGTAATTTTATTGACATATCTACATAATATTTAGTACAATTAGTAGAAGTAATAGTGGCCACCACGGATTCCTAACTAATATTAACCAAATTCTATATTTATATATAATAACGATTAATATATTAATAATTACATATTAATAATATATTAAATAATATATTAATAATTATAATATGATAATTTTACTTTTCAAATACTTTTTCTATGGGATTTAACATGGGTGAATGTAGTGGAAGAAAAATAGTGTATGGCTTGTTTAATTTATTTTATCACGAACTTTCTAAGTTTTATGGGTTTTGGCGTTGTCCAGACCCAGCCAAGCTACTACGATGTTACTTTCAGCCATTTTATAAAATAATCCATCAAGAAATGTAATAAAAATGTTTGAAGGGAAGAAATGTTTATTGAAAACAAAACTTTTACAAAAGCCTATCGACCACTAGGTCTTTCCGCCCAGGAGTTTACATTTTAATGTTTAAAATAAATTTATACAGAAAAAAAAGCTGAATTTACATATTATGGAGTCGTATATTATTTCTTGGAGTGTTTTGTGTGTGTGTCTACGGCAGGCTTTGGTAGAGTCACGTCTGATACATAGGGGGTTTGTGATGGTCCAGTGAGTGTTAGTCGCTTTGTATTTAGTCAGCAGTCGTTTGTCTCTCTCGAATAGTCTCGGGATTTGGGTGAGTCTGTATATGAGTCCATTGGAAGGGTTATGGAGGATGTTTTTGGGGTGTCTTAGTTTGGCAATGATGCGTAGGGATGTTCGTTCTGCCGTTTCTAGTATTTTGTATGTTTTTCTGTTAGTGGTAGTCAGTAGTATGTGTCCGTAGTCGAGAGTAGTCTGCAGATGGATTTGTAAATCTTGGCGGCCGTTGAAATAGAGATACCTTGGTCTCCTTGTGTCAAGCAGCGGAAATGTTTACTTCTTTGTACAGTTTTGGCCTTCCGTATTTTAGAGTCAGTGTTGAATTTTAGTTTGTTGTCGAATGTCATGCCTAGGTATTTTATATGAGTTGTCGGTGTCACGTCAATGGTATCTAGGTGGACGTGTGGGGAATTGGGGGAAATTCTGTGATTAGGTATGAGCAGTTGGCATTTGGACTGGTTTGCAGTAAGTCGCCAGAGGTTAAACCAGATTAGGGTGCTGTCCGTGAGTGCTTGAAGTTCGTTCGTCGTTTTTTTAAGATTTTTATTGTGGGATATGAGAGCGGTGTCATCAGCGTATTGTAGGATATAGGAGGAGAGGTTGATTTAGGATTTGTCGGCTAGGTTATAGTTTTAGATGTATATGTGGCAGTATAAATTGTATACTTAGGGAGAGAGGGGAGAGCCTTGGGGGAGGCTTTGGAGAGGGGTAAATTCAGAGGAGAGGGCGCTGTTTATTTTAATTTGGAGGGATCTGTCATGGAGAAAATGTTTAAGGATATAGATGAGATACGAAGGAATATTGAGTTGTCGCATTTTGAACACACACTGTCAAAGGCTTTATTTTTGTCTAGGAATAGAGCAGCAGAATGTTCTTTGCGAAGATAGGCGGTTTGTAGGTTATTGGTGAGGATAAATAGGGGGTGAGTGGTGGAGTGGGAAGACTTGAACCCAAATTGGTATGGTGGAATGGAATTCTTGAGCAGATTTCATAATCTGTTTTTCAGGATCTGTTCGAAAATTTTGCCTAGGACTGGAAGGAGCGTAATAGGATGGTAGCTATTTAATAATGAATGATTTTGACTAGGTTTTGGGATGGTGATAATTAAACCTTTTTTCCAACATTTGGGAAAGGATTTTTTATGGAGACAGACGTTGAACAGTTTAATTATGTGGTGGTGGATATCGTCAGGAAGGTTTCTGAGTAAGGATTTTTTGACAAGGTCGGAGCTAGGGGAACTATTTTTGCCATGGAAAAGGGCAGGGAGGTATTCTTCGTACGTTATTTCGTCCACGTCTGTATTGTCATTTTGAAAATAGTCGTTGAGCCAAGAGTTTACTCTGTCGAAGTTATTTTTGTCAAACGAGGGGGAGTTAAAGGGGTTAAAAGAGTCTTTAAAGTGTTTTGAAAAGAGGGAAGCTTTGTCAAGGTCAGAGGAGTACTGTTGATTATTGAAGGAGATGTCTGAGATGTGGAATGATGGACGGTATTTGGAGGTCTTTTTAATTTTATGACAGCCATTTGTTGGTACGAAACTGGCATATAAGTCTGCGTATGTCTTTGTTAAGTCTGTTCATGTTAGATTTTATAGAAATGTCTTCTGTTCTGCAGTATGTTCTGTATAGACAACGTTTTTGTTTGATTGACGACAGGATGAAAGGGGGCAGAGTTGGTCTGTGGAAGTTTGTTTTGGATTTAGGGGAGTATTTTGAAATTGAATTTGTCAGGTGGGACTGGAATTCGTCTACGTCTTGTAGGGAAAGGTTGTCGGGGTCCGTGGTATTTATAGAGGATAGAATTTTGGAGCAGACTTTAGGTTGTTAAAGTTGAGATTAATTTTGGTAGGATAGTTGACCGGGGGAGGGATGTGGTTTAAGGAGATAGAGAAGGAGATTGCCAAGTGATCAGAGCCAAGGTCTGGGGAGAGGGTAACATCCGTTATGGAGTTTGACAAGGTTAGAAGTGTGGAGTAGTATGTCGGGGGTAGAGTCTTTGTTTTGGGGCATGATAAATGTAGGATTGGTATGATGGCGAACAAAGAGGGAGTTATTTATGATGGATTGGATCTGTCGAGTTTTGGATTTATTGAGGTTAAAATCACCGATGATGAGGGAATATTCGAACAGGGATGCCATGTTTAGGATATTCCGCTCCATCACGGAGTGGGGATGGATGTATACAAGAAATATGTGGATTTTCTTTTTATTGAGGAAGGGAATAGTGTAGTGGATGCAATCATTGAGGGGATTATTGAGGGATGGAGGAATGGCTTTGCCTAGTAATTTAGGATTCAGGTTTATTAAAGCACACACACCCTAAACGGAAACACGGAAACTAGCCCCCCCCCCTAGGCTTGTTGGTAATTAGGTTTCCGTGCCTGAACAAGGAAGACCAGTCTCTAAAGGTGATGTTGCTGTCAGGAAATGTCTTGGTCTCTACAAATAAATGTCCGTCAATCTTATTTGCATCGGCAAAGCTGTCTATAAGAAGTCGTTTGCTATTGTAGCTGTTGATGTTGGCGTAAACTAGTCTTAATTTATCCATCGATACTTACAGTTGTTTGGGAAGTTTCTTTAGTAGGGAGGGTGGGGGTATCAGAGTCAGGGGCGGTCAAGTCAAACATTATGATATACATTCTATTTCCTGAAAAAAAATGCATGGGTGTCAATTTGGTATTCTGAAATAAAGCGCTTGTTAGGTTTTTTTAGGAGATCCTCACGGTTTATGGTGCCAGGTAGATTCATTTCCTGTGTATAGGTTATGATTATAAAGTCGTGGATGGTGAGTGATGAGTGGATCCTTGAGTTTTGTGCATCTTCGGTGGGTAGTTCAGCTGATTTCTTGTATATAATAATCCTTTATTGGCATAAATGTAAATACACGACCGTTCGTACATTAGTGTTGTGACAAGTATAGAACAAAAAATAAAAACAAAGAAAACAAAAAAAAAAAAAAGACACCAGAATGAAACGGAAAATAAAAATATCCAAATTAATACAAAAATAAACAGTTCAAAAGTTCTTAGATCAAAAAAAAACAAAAAAAAAAAAAAAAGGAAGCCTTTAACCCTGTCCTTTGCACTTCAATATTTTTTTCATGTACACAAAACCGGAGCCACTCTCATCCATAACCTTCTTCCAGTTTTTCGCCACTAACTTTTCCTCTTCGCTCCATTCACATTTCTTACAGCTTAACACCCAATGTTCCCAGAGCTCCTCCCCTTCTCCGCATACTCGACAAGTCCTATCTGTTGCAGCCATCCAATATCTTCTACCCCTTTCCTCACTACCGCACCTAAACCGGGCAATCGCTACCTGTGGGGCTTTAGGATTAACTAGATACTCTGGACATCTGCCAAAAACTTGGATTTTGCTGTAGTCTCTATTATAGGTACTCTCACCTATGTGTCTTTGTCTCTCTTGCAGCTCTATCTCCAGTAGTCTATCTGCCAGAATCCTTTCCACTAACATTCCCTCATTCATCATTCTCTCGATCTCTTCTTGGTTCCATCCCCCTCTTTCATACATACGCTTGCGCAGACATCCCCATTTTGTTTCCTTATTACTCCCTTTACCCTCCTTTCTTACCGCTTTCAAAACGTCTTTCACTATTCTTTCTTCTCCCGCACTATTCACTTTCCTTTCAAATTTAGCCACTCTCATAACCGCGGTGTTTGCCACCTTGTTAGAATTTGCTTCTTGTTGAACGATGTACCAGGGGGTGGACTTTTCTAGCTGCAGGGCCCTCTTTATGAACTGTAACTGCACTCTCTCTATGTCGTTTTCCTCTTTCACACCCCAAATTTCTGCCCCATACATCATAATACTACGTACGCACGCCTTCCATACAATCATTTTCGCCCTAAAATTTTCCCTCAAGTATACTCTCCATGTATCCCAGAGCCTGTTAGCAGCCACCCACGCTTTTTTTACTATATACTTGATATGTGCAGCGCACGACCCATTTTGTTGGAACATAAAGCCTAGGTATTTAAAACTGCTAACTTGTTCTATCTCACTCGCTTCCCATTCAAAACTCTCTTTCCTTGATCCCTTTCTCTTCCGAAACAGCATCCACTTTGTTTTCAGCACATTTACCTTTAACATTCGTTTTTTAAAAAACTTTTCCATTCGTACCAACACCTCTTTCATTTCCACTTTCGAACTTGCTAAGACAACGACGTCGTCCGCATAAGCTAGACTCCAAATCTTTTTCGTCCCTATTACTACCCCTCCCGCTTGACCCAAGCTTAGCGTTCTCTCGAGGTCCGCAGTATATAGATTAAATAGTAGTGGACTTAACGGGCACCCTTGTTTTAACCCTTTCCTAACCTCAAATCTTTCAGATAGCCTTTCACTTATCTTCACTCTACACCATGTTCTCTCATATAGATGCTCAATGCTCTCCCTGATCTGTTGCGATATACCTTTCTCCCTCATATATTCCCACATTTTCTCTCTCACTACTGAGTCATATGCAGCTTTGAGGTCAACAAATACCGCGTACAATTTCCCCTTAGGTTTAGCTATTTCTCTTTGTATGATATAGTTCAATATGTATATCTGTTCAGTTGTTCCGCGTCCTTTTCTGAAGCCAGCTTGTACCTCTGGGATTAGATTCCTTTTCTCTGCTTCTTCTTGTAACTTTTTTTCCAGTATCTTTGCATAGATCTTGTATGACGTGTCCATTAGAGTTATCCCCCTATAGCTTCCTAGTTCCTCCTTGTTACCTTGCTTAAAAACTGGTACAATAATTCCTTCCCTCCAACTGTCCGTAATTTGTTTGCTACCTTTGAAAAAGCAGTTAAGTTCACCACGAAGTCTCTCCTTCACAATTGGTGTGGCTAGACACCACGCCTCACTTGGCACCGAGTCTGGGCCTGGAGCTTTCTTTCTTTTGAGTGCTGACATAACCGTTTCAACCTCTTCCTCTGTAATCTCTTGTGATTGCGATTCCACTGGTCTAAAATCTCTCCATCTTTGCTCCCTAATTTCTGTCTCTCCGGCCAGCAACTCACAGAAGTGATTTTTCCACCTTTCTGTGCTAATTACTGATGAGATCTCTCTTTTTGGTTTCCTTGCAGCAATCAGTTTCCAAATATCCGACTCTCTGCTCAGCTGGCTGATTTTCTTTATTTGGCATTCCTCCCACTCTCGTTTCTTTCTCGTCTCTGCTTCTTTCATTTCTTTATTCTGTCTTTTGAGCTTTTCGAGTGTTGTTCTTCCTTCTCTCCAGGCTCTAAATTCGGCTCTAGTTCTTTTCTTTATACCTATTAGTTCCTCGTCTATCCAAGCATTTCCGCAATTTTTCTTTGGGTGTGATATTTTAACAATTAGTGCTTTCTTTATCATAGCAGTGAGTTTCGGTAGTTCCGCATATTCCACTCCATCCATTCTGTCTAAGTTTTCCTGGTATCGCGCAATAGCCGACTCATTCCACATCACCGTTTGTTTAACCACACCCTTGCTTTCCCCCCAGCTGTCTATCTCACCATACAGGGTAATTTCTAGTGGTAGATGGTCCGATTCCAGCCTTTCTCCTATTTTGAAAACATCGATACATCTTATGGCGTCTTCGTTGGCGATCCCGAAGTCAATGACCGAGGTACCTCCTCCACCAATATACGTTAACTCCCCTTTCCAATCGCCATTTGTGCACCCATTTAGCACATACCAGTTATGGTTCTCAACCCAGTCTAACCATTTTTTTCCCTCCTTGTTAACTGTTTTGTCTTTCGAAAGTCTAGCTATTTCCACCCCTTCTGCATCGAGACTTCCAGCTTGGAGTTCACCGATCCTCACATTCCAGTCTCCGATGATCAGTACTTTCTCTCCTGAATCCCTTGCCAGGCTTTTCTCAATGTATTTCATAATGCTCTCTAGATTGTTGTTGTTATAGACAGTAATTACTCTCCACTTATCTTCGCCTACTCGTACTGCTCTCTCTTGTACCCCTTCGATGTTCTCCATATCCATATTGTATCCTTTCTCCGCTACAAGCTTTATACCGGTAATTATCCCTCCCTTTGCTCTTCCCCTGTTGGAGATCCTCTTTGCAGATTGACATTTCCATCTGTATTCCGCTGGCAGTAGGTTTCTTACTTCGTTCCAGTCCTTTTCTTCAACCCATGTTTCCGTTAGCCCTATCACGTGGAATTTCTGTAAGTATTGCTTAATAGATTTGCACTCCTCTCCTTTTAATCTTTTCTTTAGCCCTGCTATATTCCATGCTATTATTTTAAAGTTTTCCCTTCCCCCTTTATGCTCCCCCGTACTTCCTTTAATGCTTAGTGAAAAAACAGCTCTTCCAGCGAACTTGTTACTGGGTTATACCTGTGCCATTTATTATCTATGAGGATCTTATTGTAGGCGACTTTTACTACCTTGCCTGCTTTCCTAAGATCAACTGCTTTTTGTCTTAAGATTGTTTGCATTTCTCTTTCCTTTTTTGTTAGATCATCATCGATATATATAGTAGTCCCCTGCAGTTTATGTTTCATTTTCATTAATTGTTTCTTTTCTTCCCATTTTTCGAACTTGACAATGATTGCTCTATCCCTTCCACCTATCTCCTTCCCCATTCTAAACATTTCCCTATATGTTGGGACTACATTAAGCTTCTCGGTAATTAAGCTTTTGACTTCATCTTCCCATTTATCACCTTCTTTGATTCCCTTAATTACTATATTGTTTTTTCTTTCCCTTTTATCCTTGTCCTCTTCGGCTTTGTCGATTTTCTCCATGGTTTTCTGCAACTCTACACCTTTTATCTCCCATGCGGCTTTATCCTCCTTAGCTTGGTTTTTAATGTATACCAGCTCCTCTTCGATTTTATTCATCTGCTCTTTAGTTTTCTCATTTTCCATTTTCATTTCATTTAGTTTTTCCATCACTTCCTTTTTCCATTTGTTATTTTCCGTCCTCTCCTCCTTTAGGCTCTCGTTTACAGCTTCTAGTTGTTTTCTCACCGCGTTCAATTCCTGAAATTCCTGATTTCTTGTTTGTACTTCTTATTTTAACGTTAGGGACTCGATCGATGGGAGCTCTGTCGGTTAGGACCAAGCCGGCTGATCGGAGGACCCACATGAAGTGCATTTCGTAGGCAGAGTGGCCGGACATTTGTCAGTTTCATGGGGGCCGCTGTATTTTATTCACTTAACAGGGGTGGTGCAGTTTTGTTTAGTTGACACTTTGTGCAGGGACTAGGAATGGGAGGAAGAGGGGCGCTGGGAGATATGGGATAGTGCCTATTCATAAAAAAATATGCCGCCGGAGGCTAATACCGAGTCGAAAGTTTTGATATCAGGGGTTATTATTCGAATTAGACGAGTTGGTTTGTTTGTCGCTTTGGCTATTATGCGTTTGCAATAACGGAAATTATAGTTCAGCGAGCGCAGATGTTCAGCGATTGTTGCATCTTCGATTTCATATTCGACTTTTTCAATTACTGCGGAATAGGACTCGGGTTTGGGAGGGAGGGGTTTCTGGGTGTAAATTTTGATTGGAGTGTGAAAGAATTGATGGGTTTGTTGGTTATGAGGGATTTTAGGGGACTTCTCGCATCCGTGTCGGTTTTTAAGGTGCAGATGGCTTGCTGTTTTAATAATTATATCCGTGTTTCTTGGACGGTGCGATTGCCATATAATGGAAAATTGGGTTCGGGACATGGACGGATTAATAGTTGTGATGGAGTAGTTGAATAGAAAAGTTTTGAGCGGCTTACGTGTGTGTGTTGTAGGTTGTGGGTTTGTTAGAGTGTTGGTGTTGTTGTTTGGAGAGGGTGGTGGAGTGAGCAAAGTAGAAGCTTGTGATGTGGTAATTTTTTGGCTGGTGTTTTCCTCTTCTACTTTTTTTGGGTAGGCGGCCTCTTTTTCTTTTTTTTTATGAATCCCGCGACTTCGTCTTCCTCGGACATGTTGGACATGTGGGATGAGGCTGCATCATCGGTATTCATACCGACAATGCGTGAATCGGTGATATAAATTTATAATACAATTATATTTCGTTGGATTTCCAATTAATTTCACACAAATGAGTTTAGCCAGGTAGAGAGAACCAGAAAAAAAAGGGTAAAACGTTATCTTAGACTCGTTGGCGTATCGAGAACGACTGTAAAAATGTTTGAATTTACTGATGGATTATAAATTATTTCAAAATTAATAATACCATGTAAATTCATGGCTGCATTGAGTGAAACATCTCTCCCTCTTAATTTTGGATCGTGCTTTATTTCGCCGAAGATGGTAACTAAAACGGGATTCATGAATTTTATATTCTGAAAATTATATTCTCCAGAGCATGTAGAACATTTTTTGAAAATAAAATTGCATAATTGTTACGTTGTTCAAATGTTGATGTAGCGTTTAAACGGCCAAACTAATTGTAGCCGTTTTCGGGGCGCAGGTACAGAAGAACCTCGAAGAACAGAAGAACCTTTTAAAAAAATTCTTGCGCCCCCCTCAATTTTTGTAACAATCTAATTTCATAAATTAAATTAAATAATAATAAATACTTTATCTTAATTGTTTATCTTAATAATTTGAATTGAATTGAATTAAATAAAGCGCGATTATTCAGCACGCGTCCATGTTTCGAAAACGACGAGCGTAGTGAGAAGTTTTCTAATGGACAAGTGCGAAAAACGTTTTATGAACGAGTTTTTTATACCCTTTCGTCTGTTTGGCGCCATTTTATGCCATTTCTAAATAAAAAAATCGCCGATACATATTGAGAAAAGTACTTTAATGACTTCATTATAGACGCAAAATAGAAAAAATATTATACCATAATATGTATAAATATACACATAAAATTTTAATTATTTTTTAAAGACAAATCTTACAAAAATACAAAGAACAG
Organism: Phosphuga atrata; assembly: GCA_944588485.1. Lineage (NCBI taxonomy): Eukaryota > Metazoa > Arthropoda > Insecta > Coleoptera > Silphidae > Phosphuga > Phosphuga atrata. The sequence continues at coordinate 19,205,984 of OX155898.1, read as the reverse complement.
AATGCATGATTGTTAGTACGTAATAAAATTTATATTTATCATTAAAATTTAATGTAAGGGTCAGCTTCTGTTCGCTTTTTCGAAGATATCGCTATTCTTAGTATCTATTCAATCACTAATTATGAACGATATTCTGTCTTTAAAACAGCCAATGCAGGAAAACCGGTTTCGCATAAATAAGATGTTACAAATGGCAAATTCCTAAAGATTTCTTGTCAAAGTAGGAAAATCTTTCTGTACTTGTAGCCGAAACGTAATATTAATATTTTATTGTTGAAACATTTGCTTTAATGAGCCATCAAGATAAATCAGTTATCATATCTTGCTCTGCTGTCGAGAAGCCAAAGTAATATTTTTCAAATCACAAAAGGCTTTCTTATCCATTCGTATTTTGACATGTCAAAATCTTGAAAGAAAACCGTTGCTTACATAGACAGGTCAAGTGATTATTAATATTAACTTTATTTTATTCTATTTTATCTGTAGGACAAGTGATTTTAAAACGCAACAATTTCGATCAGTGAAAATACGATTTGATCAGTAACAAGTTGAATGTTGAAATATACTAATCGAGTAAGGTTGAACTCGAAAGGGGTCAAAAAATCAAGATTTTTTAAAAATTAAGAAAAATTGTCAAAAAATGCGGTTTACATGCGGTCTTGAATTTTTCCAATGACTTGAACAAAAAATTAGGTTTTTTTTGACGAGCATTACCAAGTTCCGCCCCCGCGGGGGGCAGCTGTAGGTGCGTTTTAAATTTTTCACTTTTTCCGTAAAAACTCCGTTCCTCTTGAGCGTCGAAACGGGAAACTGTCATTTTCTGTTGTACTGAACGGGCCTTAGACCCGTGTCTGTCTGCCGCTCGCAACTCCCACACGGCGTCCTCCAGGTACCAAAAACAGGAGATCGTTTCTAGCACCTTTGAGGAGCAATTCTGGTCCGCGGCTTGATTTTTTTACTGCGTTCTCTTGCTGCGTCGATTTCACGTTTTTTGACGTCATGCGGAAAAGTACGCGACCGTCGGTTCAGCCGGTGCGGCGGAAAATGTAAGCGAAAAAAACGTTTTTTTCAACACATCTGTGGACGCCGTTCTCTTGATTGAAGAGCGCCGTGTCTCCAAACCGGTTCGTTCGATGTGAGATGTTTACCCGCAACCAACGGTGGAAGAATCTGGTACCTTCGGCATCCTGTTCCCGCTCTGGGTCAATTTTAACACAAAAATCGAAAAACCGCGATGTTTTTCTCACCTAATTTGCGGGGATCCCTCCCCTGGGATACCCAACAGTCGGATCGGGAGCGGACCGACACCAATCGATTCGGCATAGTCTCTTTAAGTTTGTTTTGGAGTTTAATTGTGATTGCGTGACGGATGGCGCCGGGAGGCCCGAAAAAACATGTTTTGCAAAAGTACGCGAGAATCCTCTGGGATTCGCTAATTTAAATAGCAGGGCGTCGCGGTGGCGGTTTCTGAATATAGAACGAAAGGGTCTATAAGGCGATAGGAACGACGCATCGCTCGATCGCATTTGGGGGCCTCGACGCCCGTCCAAACTCGAAACAAATTTTTCAAAATTGAGCAAATTGAAACCTTCAATATTCGGTGAAATGTTTTAGAATTGTATTGCTCTTTTCAGAGATTATAGCCCCACGTGTCTACTTTCGAACGACATCTCTCTCGGCGCGTTACACCTCCGGGGACGTTTCGCAGGCCCCAATTCGCAAAGTCACTTTTTTTCACCTCTACAAACGAAAACGCGAAAAGAAAAATTTACATTTCCAGTCTGAGAAGTGTATGCCCGGCTAAAAGGCCAACAGTATGGCGTTTGAATTTCTCAAATCCATCAACGGATTCGCACTCCAGGTCAAAAAAACTAAGACCATTGCTTGCCGCTGAATCGCCAATTTACACTTACAGCTGATCATTCTGACACTATTTTCGCTCAGGTTATGTGCAAAAGTATTTACTTCATAAACCGCAATATTTACGAGTTTTTTGTAAGAATAATTGCAGCTTTTAAATTAAATTTAGATGCCAACGATACAAACACGAGTCTTCCTCGAACGTATAGCAACAGAGTTATTGGCGAAAAACTGTCAGTTTTACGATTTCACTTCGGAAAGAACAGCCATTTCAATATTTATCGGCATTTTCGATTCAAATTCGAATATAACTCATCAAGTTCTATTAAAATATGTTGAATGAATTTTCTGCGGCTGACGGTCCAGACGTGACCGACGATTGAAATCTTCCTCTAACTGTTTACTTGATTTTTAAATATTTGTGTTTTTCATTTCCCTACATTTCTAATAAATTCTTCTAGCAAGAATCGATAGAGTAAACTTATCATTCCTTTGCAAACCGTTTTACCAGGATTTTTTTTAAATGCATTTCATTTGCCAGGATTCGGGGTGGCTAGCAACGGTTGCATAATCAACTCCGCCCCACAGAAGTTTTCTTCCATTTTCCGTGGTGAATGGTGTCCGGGAAAATTTTATTTCTCAGATTTGTTAAAGTTGGTAAATTCTACATTAGAAACAATTGAATATTCTAGCAAATTTACACTTCTACCTGAGTAAAGGTAAGCTCGGCCATATTTGATTAAAGTTTTTATTGATTTTATAAAAGAAAACTATTGTTTTAAAAATTTCTGATTGAACATTCTTGAAATTCGGCTAATTTTACATGGGGGACGACCTAAGTTTTTGGGTCATCTGGTAATTTAAAATCCATTTTCCAAACGGTGAGAATTACGAGTTTTCTACAAGAATAATTAAAAATTACACATTTAATTTGGAATCTAAAGGTGTATTCCGCGACTTACTAGCGTGTATAACAAAAGAGTTATTGTTGAAAAACGATCAGTTCCTCCACTTGACGGTTGAAGGAAAAGCCATCCCGAAATTTATCAGGTTTTTCTTTTTAAAATCGAATAGTGCTCATTGAGGCCTATTGAATTGTGCTGCATGAACTTTTTGCGGCTGACAGCCTCGACTTGACGAGCGTTTAAAAATATCGTCTATTTTTCTGCTTCGTCTTCGAAAAAGCATATGCCTCATTTCCTTGGGTTTGCATGAAATAATTTTAACACAGATCTATAGAGCGCACTTCTTTTAACAAGCCCATTAAGTTTTATATAGATTGTACATGTGTCTATTGAAATTGACATATTTGTGGTCGATAGCCTTGACCCAGGATTTTTAGTCTAAGAAACATGCATTTAGCGCTATTTTATAGAGCAAATTTTCATCTCAAAGTTGTGTCATTTGCATTTTTCCAAAGCGAACCGTTTGGCCGAAATTTTTTTTTGCAAACGAAAAAATTCAAAAACGAAATTCAGAGAAGGGGTAGGAAAAATTAAACCCTAGGATAAATTTTTGGATTTCATATTTTTTACTTTTGCGACTAAACCGAAGGTTTTTACAAAATTTGCAAAAAAATGCTTTTTTGTAGACATCGCAATCTTACATACGGATATTCCGGTTATAATTTTCCATCGTGAGGCGTTGAGGAGATATTTGCAAAATCCATTAAAATACACAATCATTTTCCACGCCGTCCTCAATGGAGGCGGAGCGTTCAAATTTAGCAAGCGGGTACTTCATTTGGCCACCCATATTCGGTGAAAGTTTCGTTGAAATCCTTACAGTGTTAATATATTTTTTCGCAATTTATGAAGATTTTTAAATTTTCGTATTCGTTTTTGGTTGAAATTCGTTATTGACATGTCTGGATTTGTTCAAAAAATTATTTTAGTAAGTTTCACATAACGTGAAACAACAAAATTTGACACATTTGTAGAGAATTAGCCAATCTATGATATCTTTCAGTTATTTTTGCAAAATATTTTATCTGGCGGCGGCCGCCGCCCCTCAAACTCGAACATAACAGAAATTAATAAATTCAAATAACTATAAAATGAAAACTGCAAGAGATATATTGAAATTTCTTACAGATCTATATAGATTATACATTTTTCTATTGAAATTTACGTTTTGGTATTTTCATGGCCGATAGCCTGGACACATAATTTTTTTAAAAAAGAAATACTTATTGAAAACTTGCAAAAATATTGTTTTGTTCAATTTTCCAGAGTCTAAGAAACATGCATTGTGCTATTTTATAGAGCACATTTTCATCTAGAAGTTGTATCATTTTCATTTTTTAAAAAATTTTTTTGCAAACGAAAAAATTCAAAAACGAAATTCAAAGAAGAGTACTACGTATTTTTTACTTTTGCGACTAAACCGAAGGTTTTTACAAAATTTGTAAAAAAAACTTTTTTTGTAGACATCGCAATCTTGCATACGGATATCCCGGTTATAATTTTCTAGCTTGAGGCGTTCACGAGATATTTGCAAGTAAGCTTTGAAGGAAAAATCATTCCTCACGACGTCCCCATTGTAGTTGGAACGTTCAAATTCTGTCAACTGATACTCCTGGTGCATACGCACATTCAGTAAAATTTTCATTAAAATCACTCAAATGTTAATACATTTTTTCGCAATTTTTGAATATATTGAAATTTTCGTGAACGTTTTTGGTTGAAATTTGTGATTGACATGTCTGGATTTGTTTAAAAAATTATTTTGGTAAGTTTCACACAACGTGGAACAATAAAATATCACACATTTGTAGAGAATAAGTCAGTCTATGATATCCCTCAGTTAGTTTTGCAAAATATTTTATCTGGCGCACACGAGGTCAGACATTCAAATAACTATAGTTTGAAAACTTGGACAGTTGTATTCAAAATTCTTTTAATTCGACGTAGCTTATAGATTTTTCTATTGAAATTTATATTTTGGTATTCTCGTGGCCGATAGCCTTGACACTAGAATTTTTTTTTCTGACCAAGACCACATACCCGCGATTAAATTTTTACCTGATGATAACCAAGACGCGCGGCAGCGCGAGCTCTCGATTCAATATAGGTCAATGTGAAAAAGAACCGTTGATTAAACCCCGGTAAGATTAGGTTGCCCGCCGCGAGGCGGACAGATAAATCAAGTCAACACACGCCCGGCAGCGCGACCTCTCGATCCAATATAGGACAGTGTTGCAAGGGCCGTTGGTTTAACCCCGGTTAGATTAGGTTTTAATGCCGCGAAGCGGACAGATAAATCAAGACAACATACGCGCTGCAGCGCGAAATCTCCATCCAATATAGGACAGTATTGTTGGACCGTTGGTTTAACCCCGGTTAGATTAGGTTGCCCGCCGCGAAACAATGTAGATTCAATATAGGTCAATGTGAAAAAGAACCGTTGATTGAACCCCGGTAAGATTAGGTTGCCCGCCGCGAGGCGGACAGATAAATCAAGTCAACATACGCGCGGCAGCGCGACCTCTCGATCCAATATATTACAGTGTTGCAAGGACCGTTGGTTTAACCCCGGTTAGATTAGGTTTTTAGGCCGCGAAGCGGACAGATAAATCAAGACAACATACGCGCGGTAGCGCGAGCACTCGATACACATATATTACAGTGTTGCAAGGACCGTTGGTTTAACCCCGGTTAGACTAGGTTGCACACCGCGAAGCGGCAGATAAATCAAGACCCCCAAACTCGGACATAACTAAAATTAATAAATTTAAATTACTATAAATTGAAAACTGCAACAGATATATTGAAATTTCTTTCAGATCTATATAGATTATAGACTTTTGTATTGAAATTTACGTTTTGGTACCTTTGTGGTCGATAGCCTTGACACATGATTGTTTTTAACAAAGAAATATTTATTGAAAAGTTGCAAATATATTTGTTTGTCCAACTCTTCAAAGTCTACCAGACATGCACTTACAGCTTGCTCTAAAATAAGCTAAAGTGGCAAAGTATGTTAGCCGCACTTAGGTTGGGATGCATACCGCAAACCGAAAGATAAATAAAGACAAACTACAAGCGGTAGCGCGACCCAAGAGATCAAAAATGAGATAAAGCTGTAAAGCTGAATGTTGGTTTAACCCAGGTTAAGCTATTAGGTTACATGTCGCAAAGCGCCATAGAAATCCAGACCACATACGCATCCCTCGAAGTCAAACCGGAACTGATACTAATGGATTCATATAGCAACATCTCGAAAACTGCAATAGATATAATAAAAACTTTTTCAGATCTATTAAGATCATGGATATTTCTATTGAAACAATTTGACCGTTTTGGAATTTTCATGGCCGATAACCTTGACACTGGATTTTTTTAAGTAAATTTCTTTACTTAAAAAATCAACATGAAAATTAAATCAAAGTTGACATTAACGTCAGTTGAGTAATTTATTGGTTATTATTTTTTTTGGTGAAACTTTCATTAAAATAATTTATTTTTTTAAAATAAAGTGTTGCTAATTGTCTAAAAGCAAACTTACTATATTTGGATGAGTGATATTGGAAATCAAGAGTTGCCAACCTTCATAAAAGGAGGTTACTATATATGATGAAGTGACGTTAGAAACTAAGGCTTGCAATTTTGACGAAAAAATGTCTTAACAGCTGAATTTTTCTGACTTGGTTTGTCAAACTTGACAACAACAAAGTAATTTCCACAAATAGTTGGTGAGATTATGTTTGAGTATGTTGGTAACTCAACAACACAAGATACCAACTTGATTAAAACAATATGTTGGTTATGTTGAACGTCAAAGTTGACAACATCAATGTCACTTAATCAATTTAAAGGTTATGAAAGTTTTAGTGAGATTTTCAGTAACTTTTTACTCCACAGCTGTTTTTTATCGTCCATGTTATACACCTTAGTAACTACTTTTTTATGAACGTTGGGAGCTTTTCATTTCTAATATCACTTCTTAAATTAAAGTCACATTGATTTCAGACAATCGGCAACATTATATGATTAAGTACACCTCAAAAGTGTTTGATTATATTATTTTACAAACCTGACAGCATTAAAATCATTTGAGGCGAATGAATTATTAGTTAATATTTTGTGCAGTAGGAGTTATACATCTTGCAACTCATACAACCTTAGCCATAAACTAGAACGATTCTGATTACTCTTTCATATACAAATGTCAAAATTCATTATAGAATTTTTTCAAATCTTCCATTCACAAAAACTATTCCATTCCGAAAAATACGATCCACATGTACTAGTACATTTACTAAATAATTAAGCAATAAAACTGAATGAGTAGTAAAATATTTACAGGCAAGATAAAATTATAGGGGGAGTTGCTGAATTTGGACCATTTACACATTTTCGAATATCAAAGCATGTAAGAGTATTTTTAATAAATATATTTAAGTGAAAAAAAAATGTACTACTGTTGCCTTGAAACTAACATAATTGTTTTATTTAATTTTACATATTATAATCAGGCCCGACAAGAGGGGGGGGGGTTGACGGGGAAAATACCCGGGGCCCCTGGGTTCTAGGGGCCCCGGAGGCGTTGGGCTACAAAGCATTTCTTTACCGGTGCTGGAGTCTAATTTTCGATTATTAGTAATTAGCAGTCAATGGGAGACCGCCATCGACTCCGATATTCGCGACGTGGATATTTTGCACACAATAAACATTCAGTCCGTGCAAGTCAACGCGGCGCAGCTGCCCACAAAGGGACCGCCGCGCCGACGACTCAGCAGCGCACGGCGTGGAATCAAATGCAATGCTCTCCCTTCTAAATAATTCCCAAAACACTTTTTTCCGCGCGATATCTGAGTCGTCGGCGGTCCCTTTGTGGGCAGCTGCGCCGCGTTGTCTTGCTCGCCGCGAATATCGAAGTCGTTGGCGGTCCCCTAATCGAAATCGATAATCAAATTAGACTCCAGCACCGGTAGAGAAACGCTTGTAGCCCAACGCTAAGGTAAGTGAATTTAAATATTTTTAATATTGTGGGTTTGTTGTGCGCAATTAACAAATCCTGTGATGTTTTAACAGTAATTGGTTTATTCTTAATTCAATCCGTTTCAATCTTTACATCGACAATCTTAAACTCTTAATTCAATCTGTTTCAATCTTTACATAAATCTTAAAATCTTAAATCGTGTGGATCGCGTGACTTAAAAAGCGACTGTCGCACGTCGCAGTTGCCAAGGGCTTTCCTGCATGCCGGTGCATGCGGACGCGAACTTCGGCCAGCTCACGCCGCACAACTGGCCACGCAAATACGCGAATTCACACACTCACACTATTGTTAATGCAATTATATCAGTGGTGTCCATAACGTCGATCGCGAAGCCTTTAAACTTTAAACCTTTAAATGAAGATAAATATGTGGGAAGAAGAATAAGAATATTTTTTTTTCTCTTCACATTTAGTCGATCTTGGCAAGACATTTTTATAATTGATCTTCGAAAAGTCGATCGGTCAAAAATTAGTGGACACCACTGATTTATATGATTGAAACGTGAAACGTGTCGACCTTATTAGCAAAGCGATAATTTGCTTATCAACATGCAGCATCATTAAAAAAAATTAATTAAATTTAAAAAAAATTCATAAATGATATTAATTTATGTGCAGAGCATAATGAGTCAGCGTTATAAATCCGGATTCGAAAAGCGTAAAGAACGACAAAAAAAGCTTGAAGAAAATGCTAGAGGAAGAAGAACATTGGAAAATTTGGGTTTCATAACTTTATCGAAATCCCAACAAGATGAAAAACAAAACCCTTCCGAATCAATAAATGCAAAGGAATCTGATGGAATTCCTACACTTTCCTTGTCTACGGATGTTGCGGATCCTTCAAGTTCAAGAACTGAAGAAACAACATTTCCCTTGTCTGAAGAATCGGCCAACTGTGAAATGGAAGAAGCATCCACCAGTGAATCTATGGATGTGAATTTACTAAACATCGACATTGGATTGTTGAAATTAAATTTAATGAGAAAGGATGTAGAAGAGGCTATTCAACGAGGTCCAGAATCACACCCAGCAACATTTCCTGTTGATAAACAGGGCAATCAATTTCCAATAAATTTGTTAAAATTGCGTTTAAAAAATAATGAAATTGTTGCTCGAGATTGGCTTGCTTGGAGCAAATCGAAAAATGCTCTGTTTTGTTTTCCTTGTCGTTTATTTTATAATTTTCGAGAAGATCAAAGATCAGTTTTGGCAACGGAATTGGGTTGGCAGCCTGATAGAGGATATAAAAAACTATATGATAGAATACCTGAGCATGAAAAATCAACCCACCATAAATCTTGTTATACCCAGTGGCGAACTGTAGAAATTAATATTAGTAAAAATAGAACAATTGATTGCCTTTTAGTACAACAAATACGAAATGAGATACAAAAATGGACAGATTTATTAAAACGATTCTTAGATGTAACTTTATTTTTGGCTGAACGAGGTTTGGCTTTCAGGGGCAGTTCACATTTGATTGGAGATTCAAACAATGGAAATTTTCTCGGAATATTAGAACTTGTCAGTCGTTATGATCCACTTTTGGAAGCACATTTAAAAATGGTGAAACAATCACAAATCGAGAAACAGAGATTGCAAGTACATTATTTATCGGCAGACATTCAAAATGAATTCATATCATGCTGTGCCGATTATTTGAGAACTTGCATTTTGAGGGAAAGAGAAACTGTAAAATATTATTCTGTAATTGTAGATGCAACTCCCGATTCCGCCCATATAGAACAAACTACATTTATTTTACGATACGTCTCTATAAATAATCATTCAGATGAATACGAAATTAAGGAAAGATTTCTTGCATTTGTAAACTGCAATAAGAAGACTGGAGAAGATATTGCAAATTTAATTCTCGAAACGCTTGAAAAATATAATATTCCTATAAGCGAATGTCGTGCACAAGGGTACGATAATGGATCCAATATGAGTGGCTCATATAAAGGTGCTCAAGCTCGTATTTTGCAAATCAATCCACTGGCAATATTTTCCCCTTGTGCATGTCATAGTTTAAATTTGTGTGGTGTTCATGCAGCAGAATCTTGTCATGAGGTTGTAACGTTTTTTGGTATGGTACAAAAATTATACAATATTTTTAGCAGTAGCCCTCAAAGATGGGAAATATTAAAAAATAATACTGGACGTTCACTCTATGTCAAATACACGTTGGTCTGCTAGAATTGAATGTATTAAACCAATTGCTGAAAATATTCCTGCAATTAAAAGTGCCATAGATTCTGTTCTAGAATTAAACTTAACATGGGAAATTCGTTCAGATCTGAACGGAATAAAAATATATTAGGAATCGTTTGAATTTTTAGTAATGGCTAAAATTCCTTCAAGCTATAAACTATAGAAATATTGTTTTACAAGCTCGTGATGCGACAATTGATGTAGAAGTAGCGAATTTGTCAAGTCTTCTTGATGAATTACAAACAATAAGAGATAGTTGGGAAACTCTTCAATGAATGTAAATTGTTTGGTAGAGATAAATACAGATTTTGAAACAAAACGTAGTAAAAGGAAAAAATGGGGGAACGAATTAGAAATGACACCAAGTGACGAATTCAGAACAAATGTTTTCATGTTTTCTTAGATTGTATTATTGGAAATATTGCAAGAAGATTTAATGCGGCTAAAGAAATTGATTCGTTATTCAATGTATTATGGTTATTTCATAACCTTAATGATGAAGAAATACAAAAGAAGTCCGAAAAATTACAAAAAGTATATGAAAATGATATTGACCATAACCTTGGTGAAGAAATACTCCATTTAAAATCAATTTATGATGCCAATATACAAAACAAATCTCTCTCGCCCATTGAGTTACTAAACATCATTAAAAAAATGAAACTGGATGTATTGTTTCCCAACATAATAATATATATAAGATTATTTTGTACGATCCCTGTAACCGTTGCTGAAGCAGAACGATCCTTTAGTGTTTTAAAAAGGATAAAAGATGTTTTGAGACCCACAATGTCACAACACTGAATGATTTAGGAATGTTGTCGATTGAATCTGAAATGGCTAAGAAAATTGATTTTCAAGACGTAATTAATTTGTTTGCTAGGCGCAAGGTTCGGAAAGCAACATTCTAAAAAATAATTTGTTTTTTGTACTTTTTTTGTAATTTTAGTTGTAAACGTTTTCATTTTTGTAAGAGAATTATTGATGAATACATTGTTCCAATAACAATTAGGATATTTTTCGGTTTCCCGCTTCGTTTACAAATAGCCCAAAGTCCGAGGGGAACATTTTTTTTTTCGCGCTCTTGGCAGGGGCCCCCACAAGAAGTATATCCCCGGGCCCCAAAAGTCCTCTCGGCGGCCCTGATTATAATAACAAAATATTAATTTGAAAAAAAAAGAGAATTTGGTCCAATCAAGGAAACCGGTTTCTTAACATGGACCACTGGTTTCTTAAAATGGACCACTGGTTTCTTAGAATGGACCATTAAACACAATTACAACAAAAATATATCTTGATTTTTAGAGTCTCTCCAGCACAGTTTTTCATGTCCAGTTGGTATGAACCCAAGTGTGGCATGTAATACATTGTATCATCTCTTCTTCCTTTATTTCATTACATATCGTACAAAACCATGTTGTTTTCGCTTGTACTTTCTGTTCTTTCTTTCCTCTCTGTTTTGTCTTTTTTAGCTTTACTTCGGTGCTTCGTTTTAATTTCAGAACGTTATCAGTACTTGATAGTAATTGTGCTTTCTGAGCAATACCACTTTGCGCTCGAGAAGACGACGTACCTGGCTGTGGATTTCGTGTAGGTCTAGGTGATATTTCATGAAGAATATCCTCAAAACTTTTGCATTTTTTCTCCGGAGGAATATAAACAATAGCGGAATCATTGTCGATTTCACCGTCACTGTGTGCTGAATTACCAGTAGTTATTTCTATTTCAGTAGCATCACCGCAATGCTGAGGTTGTAACATATCTGATGCTGCAAACTGGTGATCCTGAAAGATATGTCTGTTAACTGGCCAAATACCGGTGGCGTGAATGGCATTTTCAGCTGCTGCCACAGTTGCCGCTCTACCATATGCTTCATTTAATAATGGAGATATTTGAGTTTGAGATATCTTATCCCCTTTATATTGACGAAGAAAAGTTTCTTGCGCCTGAACAAAATATTTCTGTAGCGGCCCAAAAAATGCAACATCTAGGGGCTGCAAACGATGGGTGGTATGCCCAGACAACTGCAGTAAAACTATTCCATTTTCTCGTGCAAAGTACAGGCGTTTAAGTTCTTGCTATGTGTCGTATGCCCGTCAAGCCGTAAAAGGACTTTCTTATCTTCATTGCAATTTACATGTTTTTTTGAAATGTTTAAGCCACTCACAAACAATTCGGAGTTTATGTGGCCTGATTCTGAAAGAGTAACAAAGCTTGCCGGGGGTGCGCCAACTTGAAGATCATTGTAGAATTTTTTTCTTTTAAAAATTATCATCGGTGGAACATAAAGTCCAGCTGCATTGACCGCACATACCACATATGTAAGAACACCACGTTCAGCACTTGTTATGCCGCCTACTTGGCGTTTACCTTTACGAGCAACCACTTTTTGTAGATTATTTTTTACAGTCGTAAGCCCCGATTCATCGACATTAAATATCGAATCTGCAGTGAAATTAAATTTGTCTACAGTTTTTTCGAAAATATCCGAAAAATGATATACGTTCTCTCTATTATACCTCGTGCTCTTGCCATTGAGGTGCCCTCGGGCTTTTGTAGTGATAGCTGCGGATATCCAAGTAAAAATGAGTAAAAGTTCGACAATTTTGTTTATTGACGTGCGCATTCGTCCAGAAATGGGCCCCATCGCTGAAGATGTATTTTTGATGAAAATAAGGATCAGTTTCCAACTGCTTCAGGGCCCATTCAGGAAACAAACGTCGTTGTCTATGGTCGTTTACCTTCAGCTCATGGGTCAGTTGAATTTTGTACGATTGCGGACCTATTACTATCTAAACTTCGCCAAGTTGTGGTCTGCGAAAATCCGAGTTCTTGGGAGCGACGCGAATTCGACTGCTTCGGATTCTCTTTTACATTCTCGCGAACAGCTGCGATGTTTTCGGCAGATCTTGCGTTTCGGCGTCGTACTGATGTTGGTTTACTGTTTATTGAACCAGTGGACTCAAATTTATCCACCACACCGCTACTAATCCTCTCGGTAAGACGATTATGACGACTGTAAAATGGACGCAGAGCGCGGAATGTTGCCCGTACAGAACACCAATTTTGATAAAACAAATTTAGCATGTGCACGTGTTGCTGAACCATATATCCGTCCATGGTGATTTGGCAAAAGAGACTGTATAAATGACAGTCAATTCGACCAAGGTGTAGCTTCAACATTATGGCCGCTAACAACTGTCAAAGTTCTGAAGTTCCTATTGGAAGACCCTATACAAATTAAAAGCGGTTCTCAAACTTGTGCGCCGCGGCACCCTTGTCGAGCAATAAAAATTGCACAGCTACTACAGCCTTAATGCGATTTGAATAATTAGGAAAATAAGAAAAAAACTTTTATCTTAAAAAGCAAATTTTAAGGGAGGACTGAAATTGTTTCAATTCAATTTTGAATTTTCTTTATGTTTATGGAAGGTTTAGTTAATTTTACCCTCAAATGACTTGACACAGAAAGTTTGGTCCTGTATCTGTAGATATTTATAACCACGGCAATTCTGGCATACCCTATGGTGCATCTTAAAAATATTTTGCCATATGTTTTATTTCATATATTGGCTTAAAATATGCAATTGCTTTCCTATTGTCACAAATCGTTTCAAGCTTGTTAGCTTTATCAAACTTTTACTTTTTATGTAAATTGATTAGTTTATGAGGAGTAAAAAAAAAAGGTTTTGGGATTTTTTTAATTTATTCTTAAGGTTACAGTTAGCATGATATACGTATATTGTCGTAAATATTGGATTAATAAGTGAGGTAGATTGGCAGGGCAAAGACTGTTTTTTTATATTTTCTTGAATATAAATATAACGTTTGGATCTGATTATCAGGCGTTTGCGTTCATGGAAATGAACCCTTACATAATACACTAACGATATTATTTTTATTATAAATGTAGACGAAATTACAAACAAGCGAGATTAAGTTAGAATATATTTTTAAAAATACTGTAACTAATAATAACTATATAACCTAACTATGTATATACATATATATATATATATATATATATATATATATATATATATATATATATATATATATATATATATATATAAATATATATATATATATATATATATATATATATATATATATATATATATATATATATATATATATATATATGTAGATATACACAATTTCACAAGCATCTACCAACAGAATTTAAAAATAAACCTTTTCAGCAATTTAAAGAAATCATTAAAGAAATACTGATAAATGGAGAATTCTATAGTATCAATGAATTTCTTCAAAAAAACATTTCTTAAGTGTAACACAATATGTATTCTAGCTGTATTCATTATAAACCAATATTTTCTTTTTTCTGATTCTTATTTTATTTGCATTTTGTTCAAATATTATTTGTTCGTTTTAAAAAGATATTGTATGGTACCATTACATACACATATATATATATATATATATATATATATATATATATATATATATATATATATATATATATATATACATACAATATCCTTTATTGGCATAAATAAACAAAAAAAAAACATAAGCCTTTCCTCTTACAATACCAAAAAACAACTAAAAGAAAAACAAAACCAACAAGATATAAAAAAAGGAAAACAAAATCAATAATCGCACACCATAAAAAATAAAGTCCAAGTTAAAAAAAAACTACACTGGACATTCCTCTGTTTCCGTTCCCTGTTCCTTCCATCCTTTTATCCTTTCCATCATTACCAAACCACTACCATCCTCATTCATGCACTGTTTCCATTTCGACCCTAACACTCTCTCTCTTTCGGTCCACTCTCCTTTTTTGCACTCCTCAAACCAATGCACCCACACGTCTTTCCCTACCCCACATACACCACAACTCTTATACTTGTCATCCATCCGATACTTTCGCCCTCTTTCTTCATAGCCGCATCTAAACCTAAATTACTGACTGGGCATTCAGGCCCAATGTTCATTTTAAGTATTTAGGTAGCTCTTCAAATATTTGTATTTCCGCATAGTCCTTACTATATCTACTCTCCATTATTTTCCTTTGACGTTCTTGCTGTTCAACTTCCTTCAGCCTTACTACTAGCCATTCGTCAATTCGCACGCCTTCCCTCCTAAGCCTCTCCATTTCCATGATAGACATGCCACCTCCTTCATACAGTTTCCTTCTATTCCTTCCCCAATTTGTCTCTCTCCTACCATTAATTCCTTCCAAACTTGCTACCCTGAACACTTCTTTTACAATTCTTTCTTCAATCATTCCTTTCACTTTATATTCATACCTTGCTACTCGTCGGCGTGCTTCAATTCTTAATTTAAATGCATTTAGCTCCTGCAGTACTATGTAGGAAGGAGTTGATCTGTCTAATTGCAGGGCCTTTTTAAAGAATTGTAGTTGCACTTTTTCCACGCCTTCTTCTTCCTTCACCCCCCATATTTCAGCTCCATACATCAATATAATCCGCCAACAAGCCTTCCATATCATCTCCTTCGGCCGGTAATTTGTGCTAAACTCTTTTCCCCATACCTTTAAGAACCTTTCTGCCGCCACCCACGCTTTTTTTGCCACGTACTCTTTATTACCGCACCCAAATACGAACCCTAAATACTTAAAATGCCCAACCTGCTCAATCTCCCTTCCCTTCCATTCGAACTTCCTGCACACCCCACCTTTCTTAAACCTTGTCCATTTTGTTTTATCTACATTTACAGTTTCCTTTTATCAAAAAATCTCCAATCTATCAATCATTTCTTTCAATTCTCCTGCCGATGTTGCCAGTATTACCACATCATCCGCGTACGCCAGACTCCACAATTTCTTCCTCCCCACCACCACTCCCCCTGCTTGTCCAGCAGCCAAGACCTTTCCCAAATCTGCCACATATATATTGAAGAGTGCCGGGCTAAGCGGGCAACCTTGCTTCAGACCCATATCTATTTTAAAAGCGCTCGACTTACTCTCTCTCACTTTGACCCTACACCACGTTTCTTTATACAACCGCTCGATAGCATCTCTCAATTTTCCAGATATCCCCTTTTTTTCCATACATTCCCACAACATTTTCCTATTTACCGTGTCATATGCAGCCTTTAAGGCTAGGAACAGAACAAAGAGCTTACCCTTGGGACTTGCTAATTCCTGGTCGACAATATACCTCAAGGTTATTAAATGTTCAGTAGTTCCCCTTCCTTCTCTAAAACCTGCTTGCGTTTCTGGTAGCAACATTTTTCCTTCCACTTCCTCCCCAAACGCCTTTCCAATAATTTCGCATACATTTTATAGGATGAATCCATGAATGTTATACCCCTATAGTTTCTCATTTCGTCCCTCTCGCCACTTTTGTAGACAGGTATTACTTCCCCCACCGTCCAACTGTTTGGAATTCCAACTTCTTTTCGCCATATTCTATTGAATTCGTCTGTCACTCTCTGCAAACATTGCTCATTTGCCATCATCCAAGCCTCATTCGGTACCACGTGTTGACCTGCCGCCTTTCTTTTCTTTAAGGATTTTGCCATATTCTACTGAAAATTCCTCTTTTTCCACTGTCCTCATACCGAGTTGGTGCCTCATCGGTTCTTCTTGAGCCTAACCTACTAACCTAAAAAACCTACTAACTCCATTTTTTCCAATCCTCTATCTCAAATTTGTCTGTAACTCCTTGTCCTCTACCTTCGTTTTTCCTTAGAAACCGCCACTGCTCCGCTTCATTATTAATGTTTGATATCTCTTCCACCCTTTTCTTTTCCCCATCTTCTTTTTTTGTCTCCATAACTCTCTCAAGCTGCAGTTTTTGTTTCTTAATTTCTTCTTTGATTCCCTTTCCATCTCTCCATCTGTTTATCACCTCTCTCACCTTTTTCTTTTCTTTCCTGCATTCTTCATCAAACCATGTGAATTTGATTCCAGATATCTTCATAGTTTTTGCCACCATTGACGCTCTCATACAATGCGTTATTTCTTTCATATCTTTGAGGTTTTTCCAATCAACTATTGCTAGCCTCGTGGCATATATTTCTTGTGCGGGCTGATCCCATTTATATTTTATCCTTTCCCCACTTCCCCTTGTTTCGTGTTTCTTTCACAATTACCGTCATGTGATCGGAGTCCCCTCTAATACCAATCCTAATACTTTCTATTGACTCCATTGAATTCTCAATTGCCACCACTAGGTCAATAACGGATTCACCACTACCTCCCACAAAAGTAAATTCCCCGTCCCAGTCTCCTACACAGCACCCATTTAGCACTTCCCATAGGTTTTTCTTCACCCACTCCAACCACAGGTTTCCTTGAGCATTCATTACTTTACCCTTAGATATCCTCGTAATTTCACCTCCACTACTGCTAATTGCCATCTCCCCAACTCTTACATTCCAATCTCCTCCTCTCAGCAGCTTTTCGTGTTCCCTTTCGTTCAGGCAATCTTCTATTTTTTTGTTGTATTTCCACAGATCTATTACTATTATACACCGTCATCACCCCCCACCATTGCCCTTCAATTTCTATTTCCCTTCTCACCAGACCTTCACACATATCTATCGCCGTATCTTTTTCTCTTCCGGGTATATCTGCGGAAGCTTTTTCCCTGAGAGCCTTGCCCACCCCTGTTACTATTCCACCTTTTGCCCTTCCGAAATTAGGATCTTCTTTTGCAAATTGGGGCCTCCATCTATAGCCTTCCAGCAACCTCTTAATGCACTCCTCCCATTCCTCTTGTTTTGTCCAAGTTTCCACTAAGTTAATAACTTGGAAATCAGACAAAAGCGCCCCAAATTCTTCCTCTCCTATTCTCAGTTTCCTTAGTAATCCTGCCACGTTCCAAAATAAAATTTTAATTCTTTTCCCCTTTTTCTCCCTTCCCGCACCTGGCTTGCTGCAACTTAGTTTTTTTGCATAATCTTCTGTGACTCCTCCCATGTTACCCTTTTTCCATCCACTTCCATCTTCTTATAACCGATCTTCACTTGGTGCCCTCTATCTTTTAGAATCTTTGCTTTCTGTAGCAAATCCT
Organism: Phosphuga atrata; assembly: GCA_944588485.1. Taxonomy (NCBI): domain Eukaryota; kingdom Metazoa; phylum Arthropoda; class Insecta; order Coleoptera; family Silphidae; genus Phosphuga; species Phosphuga atrata. The sequence continues at coordinate 19,187,908 of OX155898.1, read as the reverse complement.
TTTGAATTTCTCGTTCTTTCTTAGTAAGATAGTCTTGGATAAATATATCAGACCCCTTAAGCTTATATTTATTTTGCATGACTACTCTCTTTACCTCCCAACTTAGCAATTTTGCGACAATTGGCCCTTGGTTCGAACCTTTATCTCCTTTATCTCCTATCTTGAACATGCTTCCTACATCTTCTTTTACTCCAAATCTTTCTTCCAATTACCTCTTAGCGTCTTCTAACCATCTCTCTCCTTTTACCCCATGAATCACAATATTATTTTTTATTTCCTTTCTTTCTCTTCTTTCTTCCATTTCTCTTAGTTGCTTTACTTCCTTTCTTAGTGAGTCTTGACCATTCTCCCTACTTCTGACGGAGTTTTCTCTCTCTCTTTACTCTGTAGTCGACTTCCAACTTCTTTATCCTGCCCTTGATATCGGTGTTTTCGTTTCTTATCGCTTTCAATTGTGATATGATTTCCTCTTTCCACGCCCTTTCCTTCTCCTCTACTTCCTTTTGTTCCCTCCTAGCCCTTTCCAAGTTTTCTTCGAGTTCTTTATTTTCTCTTCTCATTTCTTCCATCTTATCCTCGACGGCTTTAAAATGCTTCCTCATTTCCCGAAGCTCTTCAATGATCTTCTCCAAAGCTCCTCCTATACCCACACTTATTTCTTTTTTTTTCAAATCCTCTTTCTTGGTACGTTTTGCCAATTGTGTCGGCGACCGACTCAATTTCGCGCACCGACCAAACGAATTTCTTGACTCACTGTTTGATCTTGGCCTGCTGTCGTGGTCCATTTCCTATGCCTATGCCTTATTTAATATTTATTTATTTTCACTTTGCTACTAAAAAGTTTAAAGACCTGCCCCGGTCTCGAACCCGCGCGCAGTTCCGCTTAAATATTTTTCTATTTTGCATCTGTAATGGACTAATTACAGCACTCATATGCGTGCGGTAATGGCTCGCCGAGTGCTGTAATATTATTAGTTAGTGAATTTATTCAAAGTTGGCACAGATATTTAGAGCTGTCAGTGATGTCAAATTTTCGGCGAGATAGTTTTGAGGTTATGTGATGTGTCGAATCACAACAAAAATTTGCTCGTTGAAATTATGTATTTTTTGAATGGTATAAAGTTTATGGTATAAAGTTTATATAGAGAGAAATTTATAGTGAAAAAACAAAAAGTTAACTTTAGATTGGTGTTAGTATTAAAAATTGTGTTAAAAACAAAGTGAATTTGGTTTCAAGAAAATTATCCTCCGAAACGTCAAATTATTTTAGTGTCAAATTTTCTTTCTTTATGGGACTTTATGGGAAGTAATATAATAATATATGAATACTATGTAACAGACCGCGCTGAAATAAGCAATCAACCAAAATCAAATGATATCAGAAGGGCACTCTATTGTCCTGGGGGTGAGAAATCGCTCCCGAAGGCGGACGAACTATAAGAAATAGTCAATGGCATTGGAATCAGGAAAGCAACGGGAAACTACCTGATTACATATCCCTAGTTAATCAACATGGCTAATTCCAAGGCGAAAATACCGGAGTCTCTAGTCCCCTATTCGGATCTCCGGGGGGATAGTTTTGAATGTAGCTATGATGAAAGTAAGATGTAAAAGACGCATTTCCTGGTTAAATAACCTAAGAAAATGGTACAACTATAGTTCCGTTGAGTTGTTTAAAGTTACAACAACAAAATCTTGGATATGTAGATATCTATTGTAGATAAAATAGATATCATGATAGCAAACCTTCTAAGAGAAGATGGCACTTGAAGAAGAAGATGTGTGGAAATCGTGAATACACATATTTAATTAATTAATGGTAATAAACGATATAAAACATATTTATTTTAAATTCTTTTCAATGGTATAAGTATTAAAAATATTTATAATAACATTGGATTCTTGAGCAGTAACACTCACACCAGGGACATTATATACAGTGCTACTACTACTGTTGCTATCAAATTGCAAATGTGTGGTACTAGAAGAACATCTGGGTAAGTTGATATTTGCTTGCTCAGACCCAAGCATTTTAGATATTTCAATCTTCTTTTTTAACGAAGCGTCAACATACCCCTCCGCAACAGTAGTAAGCTTCCACCCACCAAGATTTTTTACTGTCAACAAATCACCACCATGGTTGGCCAAATGTGTCTCACTACTTCTTCGGAAACAATGTCCAGTGTAAAGATCGGAGTTTGGTATTTTGAGAAATGTCGCAATGTCTTGATATTCTCCCCATATTAATACCAATTGGACTATTAATACAATGACCGTTACGAAAAGTTAAGAAAAATCTCTTATGAATAACATTATTAGGACGTAAGTTAGCATATTTTTTAATTAAGTCAATCCAATGAGGATCTGTAATTGCAAACATTCTTGGAAAGTAATTTTTTGTTTTAGATACAGACACAATGATGGAATCGGATCTGTATTCTAGGTCATTGACAGACATATCCGTAAATTCCTGACGCCTAAGCACACCATTATAACCCATTATCAAGACGATCTAAAATGAATACCGTTACATACAAAGCTGTGATTTACATACAAATTTATCAACCTTTATAGCCAGATAAAACTTATCATCCGCGTCCCTTATAAATTTATGAATATCTTCTTCTAAAATCTTCGACTTTTTAGGTGCATAGCCCTGAGATACCCGTTTCAATAAGGCCTACAATTTACAATATTTGGATATATCTACATCCTTATGTATAGATAAACAGAACCTCAACATAGAATATATCGTCCATAAACTTGATGGTATATACTTCTTACGTTGTATTCTTTTTCATATCTTGCTCGCGATTTATCTGGCAACAATTAATACACTGTATTTGCAGTTATTTCTTTCAATTCTAGTGGAGTGCAAGATATTTTTTAACCCATTTTAATTATAACCTTTAAATTAATTTCAAGTGTCAATTATCAGTGTAACCAACAACCATAAAATTTTATGAACATGTATGGGCGATTTTTTTATTTAAAAATGGCATAAAAGGGCGCAAAATGAAAAAAGTACTATAAAAAAACTCGTTCGTAAGGCGTTTTTCATCACTTGTCCATTAGAAAACTTCTCGTTACGCTCGTCCTTTTCCAAACCTGGACGCGTGCTGTAAAATCACGCTTACTGAACTCGTCCTTTAATATACTATTGTCTCCACCTGTCCGGTTCACTCGCCTATATTCTAGCGTTTAAAATTATTTTATTGTTTATTTTACATCAAACTTCGAGATTTTATTTATAACACATTTATTTTTTCAGTCGCAAAATTTCGGAACCTTACAGGAATAATTTCTGACGATTTTTTATAAATTCTGGATCACACTGAAAGACGTCCATCCGGCTCACTCACTTCAACTCAACCATTACCATTATGACAATCACATCCAAAGAATTCTAAAAAATTATTATTTTATATTGGCAAAGTGAATAAATTATTATTATTAAAAATATAATTTACCCGATTTATAATGAGATTCAAATTGAAAGAAAACGAGACTAGGCGCTCAAGTTTACTACATATTCAGTCAGTTGTGCAATATAGATAACATACTATAAAAGTAGGGGTTCCGAACTGTTACTGAACTATGTATGGCTAGCCTCATTCGAACCTTTGGTTTCTAAGTTTGGTTTCTAAGCTGCTGCCTAAAGAGGAAACCGAATTCGAACCAGACTAGTTTTAGGTATAACATGTAACTGTCTTCCGAATGTGTACCGAATCAGGCTTCCTAATTAATAGAGACCGGATTATATGCGACATAAAAATCTTCAAATATGCATCAGAAATGGCTAATATATGCATATAAATTGTCAAAATATGCAGCATTAAATGATAAAAAAAGTTAGTTTAGATTATTTATTTTCATTCACCATTTCATCACCATTCAATTAAGCAATTACTCATTCATAAACTGTTGATACAGACCCGGGCAACCTAAGGCCCGCGCACGAACTGCGGCCCGAGAAAGCGCTTAATGCGGAATACGATAGAACGTTTACGACGTTTTAAAAGTAAAAATCAGAAGCTAACTAATATAATTATTAAGCAGTCAAGCAAAGAGCAACCAAAAACGGTAGAACAAACTGTTGTTTTAGAAGAAGAAACCATAGCAGAGGAGAAAGTCGCTACAGAATCAAGTGCCGACAAAGTATTATCGCGGAAAGATAAGCCCATGCCAACTACGCTTAAAAAATCTCAACCAAAAACTCGAAAATCTAGACCAGATTTTCAAATCAAAACAAACCAACAAGGAGAAAGGGCAAACTGAAAATACCAACAAAAGAAGAACACGTAACAATGTTATAATCGGCACAACCACTGATCACGTAAAAATCAAGGCAGTAACCAGATTCGCTCATCTACACATATCTAAGCTAAAGCCACAAATAATGGAAGGTGATATAAGCGAATATTAAAAAAAAAAAAATTAACAACTATATTTTGTAAGAAACTACTTTCCAATCAACCAGAAGTATATTCTTCCTTTAAAGTATCAGTACCATTTGATAAGTTAGATGAGGTGAAAAATCCTGAACTATTGCCAGTGAATACTTATATATACATGTTCTTGAATCCTAGCAGATATTTTTCTATTGGTACGTCCAATGTAGGTCCGTTCACATGTTCCGCAAGGTATTTCGTAAATTCCATGGGATTCTAACGGGATGGTGTCTTTAACGCTGCGTAGCATGGAGGATATTTTCTGGTTAGGTTTGAAAATGGTGTCGATGTTGTGTCTTTTAAGTATTCTGGCGATTTTGTCACGCTAACTGACAAAATCGCCAGAATACTTAAAAGACACAACATCGACACCATTTTCAAACCTAACCAGAAAATATCCTCCATGCTACGCAGCGTTAAAGACACCATCCCGTTAGAATCCCATGGAATTTACGAAATACCTTGCGGAACATGTGAACGGACCTACATTGGACGTACCAATAGAAAAATATCTGCTAGGATTCAAGAACATGTAGTTTCAATCAGACACAGAGACAAAGTTTCATCGGCACTTGTCCAACACACAAACACTGGTCACTGGATGGACTTTAGAAATTCAAGGACTGTTGCACAGATTAGCCACGAAATGTCACGAGTATACAGAGAAGCCATAGAGATAGAAAAACGAGACTACTGCATGAACACGAGAAACGATTCCTTGAGACTGCCCCCAGCATGGCGACCGATCTTATCCACCCTCAAAATGCAATCCCAGACACCCCAGACTCATGTACGACCAACAAAACAAACAAACAACCGAACCGAAGCATCGCACACAACGCGCATGACCCGAAGCCAGACAGCTATAAGTAGTCGCATCGCACGAACGAGCTCTCAGTATGCGTCGAACGGTTGACCCGTACGGACGCATATATCTCTTGAGAATGGCGAATGTTAGTTCGCCGAAACGTCGAGAATCCGGTTCTTTTCAGAGCCAACCCTCAGCATCAACGCGGAATCCCCGAGAAAACAATACAACACAGGTATCTATCCGCGAAAACCTCAAATACAACATACATATATATATATATATATATATATATATATATATATATATATATATATATATGTATATATATATATATATATATATATATATATATATATATATATATATATATATATATATATATATAGATCTCCATATATACAGATCTGGATGTTTCATCACTTTCCTGACAACACTAGACAGTATTCTACATAAACTGGCAAAAAATGATAAACAAATAATTTTAGTTGGTAACTTCAATATAAATTTCGCATTGATTTCAATTCAACATAAAAGAAAAACATAGCATAACCAATCTTCTGGAAGCTTATGGATTGGATGAACACATCAAAACATATACAAGAAAACATATACAAGAAAAACATCTACGAGCAAAACACAAATAGATAATATATTTGCCACGGGACTGCAATTAATGACTTCGATGGAAGATACTCCTATATCTGTTATGTATGTCTCCACTGTATGTTAAAATTGAGTTGCATAACAAAGAAAAAAACTAAAAACCACTATAAATTCATAAGAAACTTCTCAACAGCTAACAAAGTTCTTTTAGCTAACCAGTTACGTGATGAAACATGGGCTGACATATATAATAACACAAACAGTAACATCAAGGCTGTTGCTTTCATCAAAGTAGTTCAATATCATTTCCTCTCAAATTTTCCTATGATAAAAATGTAGACAGGAAAATATGGGTTACAGAAGAAGTAAAAATCTCAGCAGCTAAACTAAAATACATGTTTTTGCTACAAAAAAAGTATCCAGCTTTAAGGAACCAATATTTAAAACAAAAAAACGAACATCACAAATTAATTACATTAACAGAACAAACATTTTTCAACCGTAAGATAATGAAAGCAACAAACAAGTCGAAAGCCATTTGGAACATCATCAATGAACAAACAAATAAATTAAAAATATCCGGACAAGGAATATAATGCCTTGATCACTGAACCTAAGGAAATCGCAGATATATTTAATAACTACTTTGAACAAGCTCCAAAAACAATTGCAAGAAATATTAATCCGACAACTATTTCGAACAATCATATAGAGTTCAATCAAAGTACAGGATTTTACAGAAAATGAAGTTCAGACTATTATCGCGTCATTAAAAAACAAAACTACAAGTGGACCAGATGGAATTCCATGCAACATTGTAAAAGATTTCAGTTATGAGCTCATAGCAGCAATTACTCATATAATCAATGCTAGTCTAGCTGAGGAGAAATTTCCAGAAGTGCTAAAAATATCAAAAATTAGACCAGTGCACAAAAAAGCAACCACGGATACTGAAAACTACAGACCAATTGCCCTCATAACGGTATTTGCGAAAATTCTAGAATACTACATGCAAACCAGAATAACTCCATTTATCGAAAGATATTATCTGATTCCTACTCAACGACATGGTTTCTGCAAAGGCAAATCCACCTCCAACACCTTTGATCAAATTCCACAGTAAAATATTAAGAGGAAGAAGGAAGAGGATTAAGGAAGTTGACATAGGCAATCACCCCATAGGCATATTCTGCGACCTAACAAAAGCTTTTGACTGTGTTTTTCATAGTATTCTATTAGACAAACTAAACAGTTATGGCATCAGGGGAAAAGTGGGCCGTTGGACACAATCCTACCTGGAAAACCGGAATCAGTATGTATCCGTAAATATTGGAAATAAAACTGGACAATCACAGACAATATGTACAAGACATATGGACAAGAAAAATCTCTTATGCGTAACATTATTAGGACATAAGTTAGCATATTTTTTAATTAAGTCAATCCAATGAGGATCTGTAATTGCAAACATACTTGGAATGTTTTTTTTAGATACAAACAAAATGATGGAATCCGATCTGTATTCGATGTCATTGACATCCGTTAATTCCTGACGCCTAAGCACGCCATTATAACCCATTATCAAGACAATCTATAATGAATACCGTTACATACAAAGCTGCGATATACATAAACATTGATCCACCTTCATAGCCAGATAAGACTTATCATCCACGTCCCTGAAATGAATAATGAATGAATTATATGAAATTTATGAATATCTTCTTCTAAAATTTTCGACTTTTTAGATGCATAGCCCTGAGATATGCGTTTCAATGAGGCCTACAATTTACAATATTTGGATATATCTACATCCTTATGTATAGCTAAACAGGACCTCAACATAGATATACCTCAAGGAGGATTTCAATATATCGTCCATAAACTTGCTGGTATATACTTCTTACGTTGTAATTCGAAGTAAGCAAGTAAAACATTTTCCGAAACAACTGTAAATTTATTTAGATTACACCACTCGCACTTTGCACCCACTTAAATTTGCAGTATTCTTTTTCATATCTTGATCGCGATTTATCTGGCAACAATTTATGCACTGTATTTGCAGTTATTTCTTTCAATTCTAGTGGAAAGCAAGATATTTTTTCACCCATTTTAATTATAACCTTTAAATTAATTTCAAGTGTCAATTATCAGTGTAACCAACCACCATAAAATTTTGTGAACATGTATGGGCGATTTTTTTATTTACAAATGGCATAAAATGGCATAAAAGGGCGCAAAATGAAAAAAATACTATAAAAAAACTCGTTCGTAAGGCGTTTTTCATCACTTGTCCATTAGAAAACTTCTCGCTACGCTCGTCGTTTTCCAAACTTGGACGCGTGCTGTAAAATCGCACTATCAGTACCATGAACTTTAATATACTATTTTCTTTTTTTCGTCTGTAATAGACTCATTACAGTACTCATATGCGTGCGGTAATGGCTCGTCGAGCGCTGTAATATTTTTAGTTAATAAATTAACTAAGTAAATTAGTTAATTTATTCAAAGTTGGCACAGAAATTCAGTGCTGTTAGTGATGTCAAATTTTCGGCGAAATAGTTTTGAGGTTATGTGATGTGTGGAATCACAACAAAAATTTGCTCGTTGAAATTATGTATTTTTTGAATGGTATAAAGTTTATATAGAGAGAAATTTATAGTGAAAAAACAAAAAGGTAACTTTAGATTGGTGTTAAAAATTGTGTTAAAAACAAAATGAATTTAGTTTCAAGAAAATTATCCTTCGAAACGTCAAATTATTTGAGTGTCAAATTTTCTGTTTCTTTCTTTATGGGACTTATAAGTAATATAATAATATATGAATATTATGTAATAGACCGAATGTGCGCCGGTATAAGCAATCAACCGATATCAATTGATATTGGAAGGGCACACTATTGTCCTGGGGGTGAGAAATCGCCCCCGAAGGCGGAACTATAAGAAATAGTCAACAGCATTGGAATCAGGAAAGTAATGGGGAACTACCTGATTACATATCCCTAGTTAATCAACATGGCTAATTTCAAGGTGAAAATAGCGGAGCCCTAGTCCCCTATTCGGATCTCCGTAGGGGAAGTTTTCAATGTAGCTAAGATGAAAGAAATATGTAGAAGTTTTGATGCATTTCCTGGTTAAATAACCTAAGAAAATGGTACAACTATAGTTCCGTTGTGTTGTTTAGAGCTACAACATCAAAAGTTAAAATAGCTATGATTATACCTTCTAAGAGGAGATGGAGATTCTTCACTTGAAGAAGAAGATGTGCGGAAATCGTGAATACACAAATTTAATTAATCAATGGTAATAAACGATAAACACATAGCAATATTTATTTTAATTTGTTTTCAATGGTAAAAGTATTAAAAATATTTATAGTAACATTGCATTCTTGAGCAGTAACACTCACACCAGGGACTACTGTTGCTATCAAATTGCAAATATGGGGCACTAGAAGAACATCAAGGTAAGTTTATATTTGCTTGATCAGATCCAAGCATTTTAGATATTTCAATCTTCTTTTTTAACGAAGCGTCAACATACCGCAACAGTAGTAGACTTCCATCCACTATGATTTTTTACTGTCAACAAATCACCACCATGGTTGGCCAAAGGTGTCGTACTACTTCTTCGGAAACAATGTCCAGTGTAAATATTGGAGTTTGGTAATTTGAGAAATGTCGCAATGTCTTTTGATATTCTCCCCATATTAATATCAATTGGACTATTAAGAAAATGACCGTTACGAAAAGTTAAGACAACCACAATAGGGGTAAAAGTTAAGACAACCACGATAGGGGCACTACAAGGAAGCGTATTGGCACCAACATTATTTTTACTATACACGGCAGACTTAATTAACTACATAAGAGGACGATATTGCACTTTATATGCGGATGACGCAAGCTTCATTGTGACTGGGAAAGACAAAAGCAACAATGTTGAGCAAGCAAACAGACTCTTAGATTCAATTAATACATGGTTCTCAGCAAATCAACTCCATTTTAATAAGAACAAAACGGAATATATAATTTTCCAGTCGACAAGAAGTGTCTACGACGGAAATTTTAACATTGTTATTAAAAATCACCAATTAAAAAGGGCTAAAGATATAAAATTCTTAGGCATACATCTAGATGAACATCTAAGATAGACAACCCATATACAAATCATCAACTCTACACTGCAACAGAAGGCATTTTTAATCAAACATATACATAAACTGTTAAACAAGGAAGATCTACGCAGTTGGTATTTTGCTGAAGTACGAAGCGTATTAACATATGGAATAAGTTTATGGGGTGCTTCTTCGCAAATAGAAGTAATACTGGTAGCACAAAAGAGAATTATCAGGAACCTATTATATTTAAAAATTACGGATTCCTGCAAAAAAAAACACTTCCGGAACCTAAGAATCTTAACAGTAGTTATCTTAACAGACTGCCTATATGCATAAGTATAAACAAAATTTCCAGAAAAATAAAGACAACCATAATTATAATACGAGAGGGAAAGATCTTTTCAAAAACAAATCTAACCATGTGCAGCAGGGGATTCGAAAACCAAGGAGTAAAGCTATGTAACAACCTACCTAATAGCCTGGGCGATGAAACATCATATAAGAAATTCAAATCAAAAGTGAAAGATTTTCTATTACTATAAACTCCCTTCTATAATATAAATGATTTTTTTTAATGTAAATTTCAAAACTATTAGCTCTAAGTATTTATTGTAACTTAACCTATATTGTTGTATCTCAAAAGGCAATTAATTAATTAATTTACTTCGAAAAAGTTAATATGTTTGATTTTCAGCATTTTCGGTATTTCAACGACTTTCGAGGATTTGTAAATATGCTTTCGTAAAGGGTCGAGGCTTCACGCAAACACTAATGCCCTCAAACACGTGAATGAGCTCGCTTGTATCTTAGGTGCGTGCAGTTTGGATAGTTATTTGTGTTTGTGTTTATCTGCTTCTGCATCAGTTTCTTACTGTTGCCAGTGACAGTCATACGTATTAAAACACGTTGAATACGATGGCTTCTTCTAGCAAGCAAAGAAAGGTAAATCAAGAAAGACGCGTTTTTTATGAGAAATGGAACTTCGATTATTTCATGACTGAGAGAAATAGTACACCAATTTGTATAATTTGTTTGGATGTAATAACTGTTAATAAAGAATATAATATTAACAGGCACTACAATACAAAGCATAGTAGTAGCTATGATAAATTTCATGGCGAACAAAGAAAACCAAAAATTGAAAATTTAAAGAAAATATTTAGCAAACAACAATTTGGTTGTTGAATAAAAAAAAATTATAGATTTTTATGTATTTTAAAACCTTATTATCTATAAATAATTCGGATGTGCGATACGAAAAAATTTTATTAATTATAAACAATTTAAAAGAGATAAAATTTTGAAAATAATCACGTGACTCCAAACGCGCCATAATTTGTTTGTAACGTCGTAAGTGAGAAACTTGATTCTAACATTCAAACATAAACATTCTTTATAAAATCGTCGTTTTAAGATTTTTTTGGCACACTGTTTAAAACCATTGGTTTCGAAATTTAACAATGTGGGACATTTAAAAACATTTTTTGAGTAGTTCTTTTTGTAGTACTCCGCACGATGGTACGAAACAAGCACGATAACTTTTAATATTTGACATATTTGACATATCTACTACAACTACTGTATCAACAAAGTCATGTACGGGTAGAAATTACACATTTTACGTCACACGGGTAACCGGCCTGTTTTCGATATCAAGTTCAAAAATATATTTTCAATTTGTTATAACTTTTTAATTACAGGGGCGGCTGAATTTTACAAATCCAGAAGAATTTCCTCAGTTAATTAATAATGCAAAGAAAATTATTGCATTATTTGGAAGTACTTATAGATGTGAACAGATTTTCTCAAGAATGGTCTTTATTTATTAGTTTAATATTAATTTATGAATAGGTCGCATCGCTGACATAAATTTGGAAAACACTTTTCGCGTTGCTACTACTGAGATTGATATTGAAACGTTTATTAAAAAATGAACAATTTCAACAATCTCATTGAATATTATTAAAGTTACTGTTTCAACATTAACTTGTTTATTTTTCTATTTTTTGACGTAAATTCTGTTTTTTGAAGTTTATTAATATAATAAAGTAAATAAATAAAAACTAATATTTTTTTTATAAAAATATTTACATTCTGAAACCTGATTCTTTACTGTTGGTCCGCTAAATTCGTTCCTCGTCTTAAAAAAGCCTAAAAGTTATTTACGCCGCCGATAAAAAAATTCTGGCCCGCGTCAGCTAGTACAAACTGTGATTGGCCCATGAACTAAAAAGGTTGCCCCCTGAAAAAAAACCCTGATACAGAGGATAATAAAATAAAATTAACAATGATTTAACATTCTGTTGTTCTTGTAAAGGTTAGCAACCAGGTACTGTTCCAAATAGTACTGTTTGGTAATAAGATTGTGTCTTACAAATTACTAAAATTACTAATCACTAAAATATTTTTCAGTTGAAAACGATCACTGCACATCCATTGAGGTAACTGGGTAATATTTGAATTTGGGTGATATATTAGCACTTATACCCGACTAGGAATTCCAGTTTAGTTTTTAATAGGAACGAATTAGGCATGCTGAACTCCGTGTTCTTGCCGCATGCCAAATGAGACAACCGCATTACGTCGCCTTCACATTTATAACGCACGTCCGGCTTCGTTCCTAATTATTAAGCCTTAAGCCATGAATTAGGAAGCCTGAATCGGAAGACATTCGGAAGGCATACTTACATGTTATATATATATATATATATATATATATATATATATATATATATATATATATATATATATATATACCTCAAGCTAGTCTGGTTCGAGTTCGGTTTCCTCTTGAGGCAGCAGTTTAGAAAGCAAACTCGCTTGCCTAACTTCGATAAATCTTTGGTTATTCATATAAAGTTTTAGTCAGGAATTCCAAAAATTTGCCTAAGTTTAGCTTTCCTAAGTGGGACGAGATAAGGTTCGAATGAGGCTTGCCACACTCCGGTAACTGTTCGGAAGGCCTCATTAGGTAGAGTTTACGAGTAAGGCTTTACTAATTACAAAGGGATAAGGTTCGAATGAGGCTTGCCACAATTTGGTAACAGTTCGGTAGGAGTAATTAGATGGAGGCAAAGTGAAATGTTTTCAAACTTTTAGTTTATTCTTCTTCTTTCGAATAGGCCTACTTTGGACCCCGCTTGTGCAACTGTTGGGCTTTGACCTTTGCCCAGCATTGTCGAATCTTCTGCCGGTGTAACTACTTTCTCTCTTCTATCCAGGCGGTACCTTTCCTTCGAGGTTTTTCCTGAAATCCACGGACTTCCTTCAGGGTGCGTCTCACAACGGTCTGTTTTTGAGATCTGTTATTCCCAGTTCTTTTATATCCTTCTCGGTCTCTGTCAACCAAGTGCTCCGAAGCATCTTGTTTTGCCAGAAGGTGAACAGACAGTTGGTTAGTCGGTTTGGAGGCCATCTTGCAACGTGGCCATAGAAAGCTACCCTTCTTTTCCTTGCACAGTCAGAAAGCATCTCAATATGTTCGTAGAGCTCAGAGTTATGCCGTCTTCGGAATTCCCTATCTTCCTTTACCGGGCCTAGGATCTTCCTGAGGATTCTCCTCTCTCTGATTTCCCTTTGGTTCAAGAAAAGACACTCCATGGCATACAGAGCTTCTGGTAGTAAGACTGATGTGTAGTGCTTAAGTTTCAGGTTGCGTGACAGGCATTTCTTATTGTAAGTGTTCTTAGTCAGCCGATAGGCTAGTTCTAACTTGCTTACTCTCTTGGCTAATGATGCTTTTTCTGATTAGTTGGGTTCAATCCATTCGGCGAGATACTTAAATATCTCAGTCCTCTTGATGTTTCCTTGTTCTAGTAACACCTCTCTGTTTGCTTCTCTAATGTTGGTGAAGAATTCTCTTTTCTCCAGCGACACTTGACCCACTTTGGCAGCCTGTTTTCTGAGGCAGTTTACCTGCATTGTTGCCATCCCAAGAGAATCAGCAGACAGTGTTATGTCATCTGCAAAGGCCATGCAATCTACAACCAGTCCATCGTTCTTACGTCCCAAGCAGATACCACTCTGAGCACACAAATTGTTCAATTTCTTGCACCATTCTCTCATAACCTTTCCAAGGACACAGTTGAAGAGAAGTGGGGAAAGTCCATCTCCTTGTCTAACTCCAGTTTTTATTTCGAAGCTTTCTGAAATCTCGCCTCTAAATTTAACCTTTGAATGGGTGTTGGTAAAAGTTTCTAGGATGAGTCTGTGGGTTTTGTTGTCTAGTGCTAGTTCCTGGAGTACTTTGTTAAGCGTTTCTCTATCAATGGAATCGTAGGCCTTCCTAAAATCAACAAAGGTGACAAACACCTTGCGGTTTCTCATCTTGGAGTATGCAAGTACAGTTTTAAGATTAAGGATCAGTTCAACACAGGATCGGGTTTTCCTGAAGCCCCCCTGGTATTCTCCCAGTTGACTATCCAACTGATTTTCTGCCAATGTTTGTAACGCCTTCGAGAGAATCTTGTATGTTACCGGAAACATTATCAATCTTGTATGTTACAATCTTGTATGTTACCGGAGAAATTCCACGGTAAATGTTTTGTTCAGTAAAATCTACCTTTTTGTGAAGCGGATGGATCAGAGCAGATTTCCAGTCGGGTGGTAATTTCTCTGTTTCCCAGATGTCCTGGATGATCTCGGTTAGCTTGCGCACGACATTGTTTCCAGCACCTTTCACAGCTCAGCAACGATAGAGTCCTCTCCAGCTGCCTTATTATTCTTAAGATGTTTAATGATCTGGCCAACTTCTTCCAATGAAGGGGGAAGCGAGTCCGGGTTTGGTGTGGTTTGTTTATAGTCGAAGTCTTCGCTAGAGTTGAGTAGATTTTTAAGGTACTGAGCCAAAAAGTAGCAGTTGTCCTTATCGTTATAAGCCATTTTGCCTTGTGAGTCTCTAAAGTGGAGGCTTGGCACAGTGTATTTTCTGAGTGCCTGCTTAAAGGTTCCAAAGAAATCTCTGGAATTATTCTTAGCAAAGCTCTCTTCGATTTGGGTTAGTTGGTTTTGTGTGAAGGTTCGTTTGGTTCCTCGAATTATCTTGGCTGTAACATTTCTTTGTTCCAAAAATTTATTCCAATTTTCCTCGGTCTTTTTAGAATTCCACTTCACCCAGGCTATCTGCCTTTGGACTATTGCATTGTCACAGTCTTCAGTCTACCACGGATGCTTCCTTCTTCTAGCGAGAGGGACGAGTTCATTGGCCGCCTTGACAAGTCTCCTTCAGTTGGTCCCAGTTGCTTAGGTCTGTGTTGTTCAGTCTCTGACTTAGTTCTTGACTGTTCTTGAGTCGCTCGACGTCAAATCTTACCATTTTGGAGGTTCTGTGTAATCTAGTGTTTCTAGGCTGGAGTCTTATTTTGATCTTTGAGAGGTAGTGGTCTGAGTCCAGATTGGCGCTTCTTAATACCATCACGTTTTGTATTTCCTTTTGAGATTTTCGTGAAATGGCCACATGATCTATCTGGAATTCACCCAGCTGGGTATTAGGTGAAATCCAAGTCTTCTGTTTCCTTGGCAATTTATTTGAAGGCTATAGACTTCATTATCAACCCAAAAGTCCTACGCAGATCCAACAATCGTTCTCCGTTGCGGTTGGTTCGCTCATGCGCCGGATAATTGCCCACTATATTTCTGTATTTTTTTTCTCTTCCCAATTGAGCATTGAAGTCACCAAGCAGTAAAACGGTGTGTCTCTCTGGATGTTTAGAGATAATATCTTCTTAGTCTTCCCAGAATTTATCGGTTCTGTCTGGATTGCCTCTGTTGTCCTGGTTGATTGGGTCATGTAAATTGACTATACTGTAGCCCTTGTTTGCGCATTTGAGAGAGAGGATGGATACACGACTACTCGGGGAGGTAAAGTCGGTGACTGAATCCAGTATCCTGTGACTGATTATAAATCCTGTACCTAAGTTGTACCTGTAGGGTACGTACTTCATTACCCGCTGACCCACTTTTCTTTAAGGATTCTGTAGCCTTGGGACTCGAAGGCATGTTCGTCCGTAAATCTGGTTTCCTGTACTGCTGTCAGTATTATGTTGTGTCGTGTTAGTGAATCAGTCAAATGTTTCAGTTTACCCACTTTTAGCGAGTTGGCATTAAATGTGCGAAGAAGACTTGCCGTCTTGGTCTGAGTTTAAGTCCGGTGATTTCAGGATACTCCGGCTCATCCTTAAAGCATGTTGGTGCGGACTCCTCAGAATCCGAAGGTCCGCTAACGTCACCATAGGTAACGGTGGATTTGTTACCACCTGGGGTAGTTCATTTAGCGAGATTTTCCTGGATGCTCAGTTGAAGTATATTCTTCATGGGACAGTGTCGAGCCACTGTCCAAGATACTATGTACCCAAGTTGTTAGCTTGGGAGGCTCATTATTCGGGGTTGTCACCCCTAGACAGGTCGCCTTCACTACGGCTAAGGAGTCCTGTCCACCCCACTCCTCCCAGGTGCTAGGCTACGTGCCATTGTTTACCAAAGATGTTCATGGAGTAAGTATTATTATATTAGTAGGTCCAGATCTGTTTTAGATTTTTTTTGTTTATTCATAATTTCTAGTAGGTTTCTTATATCAAATGTCAAATGGATTAAACGTCAAATGTAGAAATTCATTTCAAAAATTCATTTCACTTGGTTTTTACACATTTTTTTTACACTAGCACCAATCCAATGTTAACTAATTGTTTTTCACTATAAACTTCTCTCCCTATGAATTTTACACCACTCAAAATACACAATTTCCACGAGCAAATTTTTGCACGTCTAACTTGTTCGGCGGTTGCCTAGCACTTTTGAGAAAAGACTTTTAGTTTATGCATACAAATGCAAATTAGTTTGGACTGAGACGATGATGCAACGTACTTAGTTGGATATTATTGTTTAAATACCTTTGGTAATGTATGTATGTATAGTTTATAAATGCAACAAGAAATGAACCCAGCCCTGGTTTATTATAGATTTAAACAATATTTTAGATTTAAACTTATCAAATTACGAACTGGAAATTACGTACGATTTCGTAAGCGGTTTCGAATGTATAGGCATAGGTTGTTATAGAAGTAGGTATAAAATATTACCACGGAAAATGGACTAAATATGCAATTGCATATGCAAATGCATATAATCCGGTCTCTACTAATTAGGAACGAATCGGGACGTGCATTACAAATGTGATAACGGCCTAATGCGGTTGGCTCATTTGGCACGAACACGGAGTTCAGCATGCCTAATTCGTTCTTAATAAAAACTAAATTCTAGAAAATATTAGTAATTATAATATAAGAATAATAAATATTAGAAAATATAATTCATTTAAATATGTGGGAGTCATAACTTCAAATGATATTATCAATATAGTAGTAAATGACTTACATAAAATCAATAAACTTGTCGCGTTAAACTAAAAAAGAGTGGATGAAACTTGCTTAGAAAGTACAAATCAAGCCTAGACAAGTAATGGACTTAACATGCGGTGCGGTTAACAAGTCCGGAACTGGAATGAATAAGAACAGACAGCATAATGCTGGATATGACACTACTAAATACGACAAGACAGACCAAAACGAAATTAAACAATACAAGACCAGATAAAATCAGACAAGGGCAGAGGAGATAAAACAAGACAAAAATAAGATAAGATAATTTGACTTATTTGATCAGATCGGACCAGCCCTAGCAAGACCAAAAAAGGCCGGATATAAAAGGAGTTAAGTTTAACTCCTAAAGTCCTAACCTCTACCTAATGAGGCCTTCCGAACAGTTACCGAACTGTGGCAAGCCTCATTCCAACCTTATTCCGCCTTAACTAGGAAAGCCTAACTTCGGCATATTTTTGGAAATCATAATCATTCTATGCTTGGTGTTCACACTCCCTGATGCGAGGAATCATTCAAAACCGTCGATAGTTTTAAGTAATTAAACACAAAAGACTGTTTTGCAGCGACTTTCATCTTGCAAGTAGTTTGGGGTCGAAGTAATCAAGTCATTGACTGTCGTATTAATGTTAATAAATATAAATTTATAACTAGAATACTTTCTCCCAAAAAAAGCTAACTGGAGCAAACACATAAACTAAACAAATAACAAATGTAAATATTTACATGAATGTAAAGTTCGTGCATATTTGGCCTAATGTTTTATTATTAGTGGAACTCGTATAAATAGTTTCGTTATATCTTTTCAACGAATAAACTTTTGTTGTAGCAAAATAACTTTCATATAAAATAAAAAAGTTACTTTTTTATTAAATATATTTGTTAATTAATGCTTAAAATAACGATGAAACTCTAAACTGTGAATTTAACAACCCTTTTTTAACAAAGCTTTTAAGTCTTAGTTTTTGTCTTAACTAAACAAAAGCGACTTTACTATTAGAATGAAAAATGTAATTGACTAAGTGAACTTTTGTAAATGTTCTTATTGTTCCACCGCATCATGTATTTTTTTCTTTTCTACTGACAAAACTAGGCACAGCGAGTTATTGATGGTGGTAATGTGAGAGTTATAAAAATTCAGCGTTGAATGCTTATTAGGTAATACAAGGGCATTTTCCGAATTTAAATAATTAACTTCTGGCAGTAAAATTTGTAAGCGCAGATAAAGTAAACGCGATAAATCATTTATAAATTTTATGTGCATACATAACTATATACGAAAATAAGAATTAAAAAATAAGAATATAAATAAAAAATTAAAATTAAACACCTTAATATTAAATTAAAAAATCATGGTGAAAGTGGAAAAAGCAAGAAAAACAAAGAAGGAAACGTAAGTCAGACCTGTAAATATATTGAGTCCATTGACACATTTCGATATATGAAAGAAAAGAGTCTATAAACAAGTCTAGACAGTCAAGACTGGACAGACAAGACTTGACAGACAAGACTAGACACACAAGACTAGACAGACAAGACTAGACAGACAAGACTAGTCGAGTCGAGACGCTATATAAAATAATAACTAAAGTAGTTGAGCCGCTAAAAAAGCAAATTAGAGAACTGAATGACGAAAAATTGCTTTTTACAGAAAATCAAATGCTAAATGCCGTACAGCTAAGCGATATTATTGTTGAAAATAAAGCAATACCTACGCAGAAAGTCGCCGAACCCACTGCAGATAAAAATATATCTCTCATCGATAAGATAATTCCCTTCGAGCAGAATAAAAACAATGTATCAATCGAAAATAAAATCAAATGACGAACCAATTCTAAACCCAACAAACAAGGAGAATTGGCAAACTCAGAATTAATATAAAAGAAGAACAATACGTATTAATAAGAGTATAATGGGCACTCAGCACTCAGCAACTCAGATAATAAAATAATTAAAGCAGTAACTAGATATGCCTATTTGCATATATCAAGATTGAAACCACAAACATCGGAAGCCGAACTAGTGGAATACCAAAGTAAAAATTGATCATCGGCAATCTTTTAAGAAAATGGCATCAAAACGACCAGATGAATACGCTTAATTCAATGTTACTGTACCACTAGATAAGCTAGATGAAGCAAGAAATCCTGAATTGTAGCCACGAAATACCTCTATTAATCGTTTATTTTTTCATCATCTAGAGCAGAGCAACATACAAAAATAATTACCGAACAAATACTATAGTGCAAACGGAAAACAGAGATTATTCAAAGCCATCCGAATACGACACCAGTTCAGCCTCCAGACCAATTTTGAATATAAAGCAAGCCAAACTTTTAGACAACATAATTATATTCCTAAATATCTAAGACATAAACTATAAAATACCACAGATTGAAGTTACCCTGGATAATCATAAACCATATTTCCTTTGTATGGCCGAAACATAGACAACAGATGATAGACTTTCACAACTAAATATACAAGGATACGACCTAATTATCGTGTATAATAGGCCAACCTTTAAATGGCATTTAAATGGATAACTCGGAAGTAGAAGATCTAAAAGTAAGTCGATGGAAAAACATATAGAGCTCTGTGGAGTAATATGGAAAGAAAACAGCGTTACCACGAACATCATAACATTACATAGACGTCCTACCTGATGTTTTCTAACCTTCACAACCCTATTAGAAGATATACTAAATAGCATATTCTCTAATTCGAAGAAGACTATACTGGTAGGGGACTTTAATATTAACTTCAATCAAACCTCGAGGGAAAGAACTATACTAGAAGAATAATATAAGTACATACATATACATATTTCTTCTTCTTCTTCTTTTATGTGCCTTGTCCGGTCTCCCTGACGTTGGCGATCACCATGGCAAAAGCCGTACGGTCCTCCGCCAAGCGAAAAAGTTCACCAGCCCTTCTTTTGCCGGTCCAGTCCCGTATATTTCTGAGCTACGACTGTTGCTTTCTTCCAACTCCACGGCGCCCCTCAATGTTGCCCTTTAGTATGAGCTGTAATAGACGATATCGACGATAATAGTCGATAATAGTCGATAGACGATAATAGACGATATTTATCACCTCTCAAAATATGTCCAAGATATGATGTCTTTCGGCATTCTACGGTCGTCAAAAGTTGCCTTTCGATGTTTGCTCTTCGTAGTACATCCTCGTTTGTAGCATGTTGTGTCCACGGAATACGAAGCATTCTTCTGTGGAGACACATTTCGAATGCCTCCAGTTGGTTCACCGTCCAGACCTTCAGAGTCCACGTCTCTACTGCGTACAGCAATACCGACCATACATAGCATTCAACCATGCGTTGTCTAAGCTTCAGATTTCATCGTCAGCATACCTGATTGTTGTTATTGGCTCTCCATTTATTTTGATGCCGAGGTGTGATATTCCTTCCAATGCTTCCTTAAATATTCTATCAGAGTATAGGTTGAAGAGTAATGGCAACAGTATGCAACCCTGCTTTACTCCACGTTGTATCTCAATGCGGTCTATTTTAATATTGCTTATTTTTACCTGTGCCGTTTGATTCCAGTATAGATTATTAATTATGCGGATATCTCTATCATCTATTCCAATCCCCTGTAGTATATCTGTAAGTTTATCGTGTAGTATGCGGTCAAAGGCTTTTTCGTAATCGATAAAGCATGCAAAAACCTCTTTTCGCTGATCGCGACATTTTTGGAGAAGAAGGTTCATTCCGAAAAGTGCTTCACGCGTTCCGAAAGCGTTTCTGAAGCCAAATTGAGAATCATCTAGATCTTCCTCACATCTACGTCGGATGCGTGCGTGAATGATTCGTATGAATGCTTTGAGCAGGTGGGACTTGAGGCTGATTAAGCGATAATTGCCACATTTTTTGGTCTATGTTTTTTAGGTAGAGCAATAAAGGTTGATGATAACCAGTCAGATGGAATTTCACCTGTCTCATAGATACTATTAAACAGTTTATTTTAACAGGTTTCCTATTTTTTGCTATAGAGAATGCATGTATCAATTCAGATTTAAGAATAATTGGTCCCATGCCCTCATGCACGTATACCGCATCAGCTCTATGATCTTTGAAGTTGGCCTCTATATAACTGGTCCATGTGTTTAGTTCTTGTTCCTCCAAAATGAGTTTGGTTACTATCATTTGTAAGTGACATAGTCGTTCTCTTCCTGTGGATTCCAGCTACTTCCTTTACTTTTCTGTACATATTAAAAGTATCATGTTTGGAGCAGAGGTCTTCTATTTCTGCACATTCCCGTTCCATCCATTTCTGCTTGGCTTCTTTGATCTCGCATCTTATGACCTTTTGTATTTTTTTATATTGGTCAGGTTTGTTCTTTGCCAGTCTTCTCTGCTCCATAAGGGTTAGAATGTGATCTGTCATCCACTTGTTTTTGAGTTTAAAAGTCACGCGGATATGTAATTTACACGTGTCCACAAATTTCATATTAAAAACAAGTAAATCAATACTCACGCATAACGACCAACTCCAAAACAAAAATAGACAACGTATTTATGAATAAAAGCTTTTCTACAATAACAAATTTAGAAGATACTATCCTCTCTGACCATAGATTAATACTGATACAAACGGTCAACAATAAAAAGAATAAAAATGAAAATGAATCATAAGAAAATTCTCAGAGGATAATAGAAATAAATTCTCCGAAGCACTTATAAAAGAAACATGGATAGGCATGTACACTATACAAAACAGTAACGAAAACACAATTACCTACATCAATACTTTAAAATACCATCTCGCAACCTGTTTTCCTCTTGTTAGGATGAAACAAAAAAAAAGGTAAGTCATAACCTAGTCAAGATCTCTAGTCCTAAAGTAAAAGATTTATGTAACTTACAGAAGAAATTCCCTGCGTTGCGAAAATTTTACCTGATTAGAAAGAGAATGCATTATAAACTTCTATTCCGTACAAAACAAAGGTTTTACAAGAGAATCCTAGAAAAAAACATCCAACAAACAAAAAACCCTATGGTCGATTTAGAATGAACTGTCAAACAAAAATAACTTACATTGAATTGAAAAATTCACTATGTTTTTACCACACTTATACTATGTAAAAATATTATTCAACTTGTTATTCACAGTTATATAAATTTCTACACATATCCCGAGTTTCGACGTTTGACGGTCTTTTTCAAGTGACTTAACAAATTGATAATGTTGAATATATAACCCTATAATTTTTGTAGGAAGGGGGGTTGTCTGTAGTTGAGGGCTATCTGCCGGAGATTGGGTGAGATTAAAAAGTTGGGAAAAGATTAGGTCAGTTTGCTCGTTTCTCCTGGAGGGATTACTGGTTGTTTTGAAGATTTCTAATGTCTCTAAGAGATTAAGCATTGGGCCTTTGTTGCAGTTATGCAAGATTTTAAGATTAGCTATTTCGGGGAATTTGTGATAATATTCTAGACCAGTGGTTATCGAGCTAAAAAAATCTCGCGGCACCCTTGTCAGGCTACAAAAATTTCGCGGCACAGCTATCCTAAAAAGGGTTTGAAAACTTAAAACAATATAACAATAGAAAAATAAAACCTAACAATAGAAAAATAAATCAAAAACAATTTAAACAAATGTAATGTTACGTCTTTAATCAATGTAATCAATTGTCTTTAATAGGATGAATGAAATTGTTTGGAAGAATGAAATTGTCTTTAAGTTAATCTAAAGTTTGGTTAATTTCAGCCTGAAATCACTTGATACAGGGAGTTTGCTCCTGTATCTATTTTTAATGTAAAGTTGAGAATGCAACATTAATAAAAGTGTGATAATTTGGATGGAACCAGGCAGCTGTTAGAAATAATTTTATGACAGATAACGCATTGCCCTTCCGGTGTTTATTCGTTCCCAACAGAAACAAAGCCAAACAATGTAGCTATGATCATATTTCCTTATTTTGCTCGGATTATCTTTTGGTCGTGAGTTGCGTTTTCGCGAGCTGAGATAGACGAACTTGAATGATTTAGACTCGCAGATGTCTACTAGATGTCTCCTCTAACGATGCTGATTGTCATTGAATCAATCGCTTTAAAAGCTTGAACTCACTGTCAGCACCTTTCCGTTTTAAAGACCCAGATTTTAGCCAATTGTCCATAATTCAGCAATAAAAGTAGAAACTCAAATTCGTTTACCTCCTCAGGTAATTTTCTTTAAACTTTCTTTTACATTTCTTGATTATTGCTGCGGCAACCCAGGCATACGCTTGCGGCACCTCAGGGTGCGGCGGCACCCACTTTGAGAACCAGTGTTCTAGACAATGGTTATTGAATCAGCTTGTGTCTTTTTTAAGATGGAACGCACGGGATTGTTCTGAAAAACGAGTTGTTATGCTTCGTCCTGTCTGACCTACGTAGACGCTATTGCATTCCGAACACCGAATCTCATAAACGCCAGATTTTTTGAGTGGGTCGATTTTGTCTTTGGCACTAAATAATGTGTGGGATAATTTGGACGAAGGTTTAAAGGCCACTTGTAGATTTTGTTCTCTCAAAACGTTAGCTATTTCTTCGCTAGTTTTGCCAAAGTACGTGAGGGAAACGAAAGTTTTATCTGCAATGGGCGTTCTCGGGTATATTTGGGACTCTTTGAATTGGCTCCATTTTTGATTTATTAACTTTTGGATGAGAGTTATTGGGAAGCCATTCTCTGTGGCAATTGATTTGATGGTGTTTAACTCTTTTTTTCGGTTGTCAGCAGTGAGTGGGATGGAGAAGGCTCAACGTATCATGGAATGATACGCAGCTGGTTTATGTGATAGTGGGTGATTTGAAGAGAAGGGTATTGTACAGTTGACGCTAGTCGGCTTTCTATATATATCGAATTCAATCTTGTTGTTTTTAGGAATTAGGGTTAGATCTAAGAAGTTTATTTGGTTGTTGTTTTCTACCTCGAGAGTGAATTTAATTTTTGGATGTATGGTCAGTTTTCTTTCCGTCCCATTGAAGCAACCTAACACGTCATCTACATACCTATACCAAAATGAAATATGTTTTCTAGCAAAATCTAATTTGCAGATGTGTTGTTCTTCAATATGTGTCATGAATATGTCGGCCAGGAGTGGACTCAATGGAGATACCATTGCTAGACCTGTGGTTTGCTGGAAGACTGGTCTTGAATGTAAAATAATTATGGTTGACACAGGTTTCTAGACACTCATGAAGTTCGGTTTTTATCAGGTCGTTGCAATTGGCTTTATCGAGCAAGTTTCTAATGATTTGGAGGCATTCTTTAGTTGGTATATTAGAGAACATACTACTAATATCAAAGGATACAAGCTTTGAATTGATCGGGGTTGTTTTTGATTTAAGGAGTTCGGATAAAGCGAGTGGATTTTGTACCGCATATTTTGGAATACATTTGTTGTATTTCTTATACAGCGTATTTAGTTTTATTTTGCAAAATTCTTGCTGCACTATTAATGTACGTAGTAACTGTCGCAACGATCATATTCATAAAATCAGCTGTACGGCAACCCAGGCAAAATTGTACAACAAATTGATGAAAAAATACCGTCTCGTTTCACAAGATATCTGGTTCAATTCATAATGCCTTCGGTCCAAAGTCGTACCCAACTATGTCCATATTAAAACCCGCTCCACGTCTTCGGCCGCAAAAGCAGCGATAAAATGCCCAAAACACTTGGATTAGATCCGAAATTCAAAATCTTCATCGGAGAAGAGATGTTATTCAACATTATCTTAAGATATTCCATTCAGAATTAACTTTTAAATTACACCCTGTAGAATTCATCATCTTGGATGATTTTGTTCGACAAAATGTCAGTCAAGTTAACCACATAAAATATTGAAGGTTAAAAAAGAAATTATACGTTCTCATTGAGAATAAAAATGCAGCACCACAAAAAGTGAGTTCCAAACCTAATCTAGTGTCTACATTCATCGAACAAGCATTCCTTTCCCAAAACCCCAACTATGCCCCATTCATCAAAAACAAATCCGATATATTGTCTACAATAATTGTAGAAGCAGAAATTGCGCTAAGAAAATTGACGGAACCTCTAATACCTCGAGCCAAAATAGCAGAGCACATGAAATCCTACGCTCGTAATCTTGCTAAAGGCTCCGCAATAATCAAAGCAATAAAATCCAAAATAGAGTCCCATTCTTTAGTACTTACTAAAGCAGATAAATCCAACTCGATTGTCGTTCTAGAAAGAGAACAGTACATCAATAAAAAGAACTCTTTCATCACAACAGAAAACTTAACTCTTTTGAATAAGGATCCCACAGAAAAGTTTCAAACCCAAATTAGAAACCTCTTAAAAAATATTACGGCACTCTGTTCGCAGATTTTGAAAAATTAAAAATTTTAAATCAAAATCCCATAGCTCCAAGGCTCTACCGTTTCAAAAAAAAACCACAAACCCGATTCCCCAATCAGACCAGCTGTCTCGTACATTAATAGTGCAGCAAGAATTTTAGCAATAAAACTAAATAACCTGTTTAAGAAATACACCAAATTTGTTCCAAAATATGCTGTAAAAAAATCACTCGTTTTATCCTAACTCCTTAAATCAAAAACAACCCCGATCAATTCAAAGCTTGTATCCTTTGATGTAAGCAGTGTGTTCTCAAATATACCCACTGAAGAATGCCTCCAAACCATTAGAAACTTGCTCGATAAAGCCAATTGCAACCACCTGATAAAAACCGAACTTGTGTCTAGAAACCTGTGTCAACCACAATTATTTTGCATTCAATAACAAAGTCTTCCAGCAAACCACCATTGAGTCCACTCCTGGCCGACATATTCATAGCACATATTGAAGAACACATCTTCAAATTAGATTTCGTTTATTATTAGATGTAGCTGACGTGTTAGCTTGCTTCAATGGGACGAAAAGACAACTGAATCAATTTCTAAATTTTATCAACACCATACATCCAAAAATTAAGTTCACTCTCGAGGTAGAAAACAACAACCAAATAAACTTCTTAGATCTAACCTTATTTCATAAAAACAACAAGATTGAATTCGATATATGTAGAAAGCCGACTAACGTCAACTGTACAATACCCTTCACTTCAAATCACCAACTATCACATAAACTAGCTGCGTATCATTCCATGATACATCGAGCTTTCTCCATCCCTCTCAACCGAACAAAAGAGTTAAATACAATCAAATCAATTACCACAGAGAATGGCTTCCCAATAACTCTCATCCAAAAGTTAATAAATAATAAATGGATCCAATTCACAAAGTTCCAAATATACCCGAGAACGCCCATTGCAGATAAAACTTTCGTTTCCCTCACGTACTTTGGCAAAACTAGCGAACAAATAGGTAACGTTTTGAGAGAACAAAATCTACAAGTGGCCCTTAAACCTTCTTCCAAATTATCCAACACATTATTTAATGCCAAAGACAAAATCGACCCACTCAAAAAATCTGGCGTTCATGAGATTCGGTGTTCGGAATGCAATAGTGTCTACGTAGGTCAGGCAGGACGAAGCATAACAACTCGATTTTCAGAACACTCCTCTGCATTCCGTCTTAAAAAAGACACAAGCTCATTCTCTAACCAATGTCTAGAACAGGGGTCCCCAACCGTATGCCCGCGGGCGCCATGGCGCCCCCAGACCATTCTGTGCCCGCCATGTGTGCGCGCCGCTACCCGAACACGATAAAAAATTATTTACCTGATACAAATAATTTTTTTTTCTAATTTCTTATAAATTATTGTATTATAATATAATACAAAAAATTATAAGAAATTAAAAAAATTAGTTTTTTTAAATAATATTTTATTTTTGCTTTTTTTAATTATATTAATTATATTTTAATAATTAATAATTATATTATATTCAAATTGTAGGGCATCCTATTTTTACAGTGTAAAATAATCTATCTCTCGTCCAAAAAATGCGGTCTTTCACACTTTTGCACTTTTTTCACTTTGGATTTGGGTTTTATCACAGATATAATGGAAATATTAAATAATTTACACTTGAAGTTGCAGGGGAAAAACTTACATATAGCTACAATGATAGGATCTGTAAACTCATTTAAAGCCAAACTTGTTTTGTGGATAACACATTTTCAAATAAAGAAATTTTCCAAATATGAAAAAATTTATAAAGACGCTGAAATTGATTTTTCATCATTTGTTGACAATTTACAAAAAATATGGTGCCCGCCACCTGACCAGTACTATAGAATGCGCCCTTAAGGGCAAAAAGATTGGGGTACCTTGGTCTAGAATATAATCACAAATTCCCCGAAATAGCTAATCTGAAAATCTTGCATAACAGCAAAAAAGGCCCAAAGCTTAATCTCCTAGAGTCATTAGAAATCTTCAAAACAACCGGCAATTCCTCCGTTAATCTCCTAAACGAGCAAACGGACCTAATCTTCTCCCAACTTTTTAATCTCACCCAATCTCAGGCAGATAAGCCCTCAACTACAGACAAACAACCCCCCTCCCCCACCAAAATTATAGGGTTATATATTCAACACCTTCAACATCGAAACTTAAGTCGTGATATGTGTAGAAATTTATATAACTGTGAATAACAAGTTGTATAAAATTTTTACATAGTCTAAGTGTGGTATAAACATAGTAATTTTTCAATTCAAAGTAAGTATGAATTACCACGTATTAACTGTCGCAACCATCCTATTCATAAAAAATAACTTAAAAGACGAAAGAGGAATTTCACTTAAAATTAATGATACATTGATTGAAGATGCACACAGCGTAGCCACTACCTTTAATCATTATTTTAAGATTAGATGCGACATTATATGCCACATATCAACACATTCCTCGCAAGCCGCACACTATTTATTTACCGGATTACTGCAAAAGTGAAATGAAAGAGATTATAGGAAAATTAAAAACTAAACAAACCTCAGGCACCAATGGATTGATTACCTTGCAAAATTATCAAAATATTCAGATGCGAACTTTTATTACCAATACTTACTCTTACTCCTCGGCGCTACAGCCCATGAAGGGCCTTGGCCTCTCTGACGATCGTAGCCCAATCCTGGCATCTTCAGCTCGTTTCCTCCATCTCCTAACTCCCATCTTTCGTAAGTCATCCTCTACATCATCCAGCCATCGTTTCCGTGGTCTCCCTTTGCACCTTCTGCCACCTGGGTTTCCTCTGTGTACCTTCTTGACAGACCTGTCATCTGGCATTCGCTCTACATGGCCCAACCATCTTAGTCTATTACTCTTTATTTCCAAAACTATGTCAGCATGACCGTATAGTTCCTCCAATTCCCTATTTTTCCGTATTCTCCATTGTCCTGCATCATTCACTGCCCCAAAAATCTTTCTTAATATTTGCCTTTCCCATCTTCTCAGACATTCCTCTTCTGCCACCCTCATTGTCCATGTTTCTGAGCCATACATTACCACCGGCCTTATAACCGTGCGATAGACAGTTATCTTCGATTTTCTGCTCAGGCTACGTGACTTGAGAATCTTAATCAGGGCCCAGTATGCTCTGTTTCCCGCTGCAATCCTTGCTTTTCTTAAGTTCTTAAACTTCTCACAACTCTCATAGTTGACTCCATTCAATTTTATGAGTTTGTCTTTCACCGCTGTGTTTCTCCTGGAAGAGAAGATATACTGTGTTTTGGCGCCGTTCACTCGAAGCCCCAATTCTTCTGCCTCCTTTTCTAACCTACACAACCCATCTTCCAGCTCTTTAAATCTTCGAGACAGCATAAACACATCATCCGCATACGCCAAATTCTGATTCATGCGGTTAAACAGAGTACCACCTGGGTTGTTGGTCTCTATTTTTCTCATCACTCTCTCAAGTACTATGTTGAAAAGTAGTGTGGATAATACATCGCCCTGTCTTAACCCTTGGTTGACTTCAAATTCCTTCGTAAGTTTTCCTTCTACTTTAACTTGGCATTTCGTTCTGTTGAGGGTCATTTGTATCAGACGTATAAGCTTATATGGACACTCCATATCCATCAGAGTCTGATACAGCTGTTTTCTTTTCACGCTATCATAAGCCTGTCTGAAGTCCACTAAGAACTGATGTATATCCACATTATACTCGTGGCATTTCTCCATTATTTGCCTTATCGTGAAGATATGGTCGGTCGTTGATCTACCCTGTCGAAAACCACACTGATAATCTCCTAGAATCTCTTCTGCAAAAGGAGTGAGTCTCATAGCAATGACTTTGGCTAAGCCTTTGTACACAACACTTTGTACACAACACTTTATTACCAATAACACATATAATAAACCACTCATTCTCTACGGAAAAAGTTCCAACTGTACTGAAATCATCAATAATAATACCTACGGACATCTAAAAACGGACATCAAAAATTATAGACCAAAATCACTGCTATCTGTATTAACAAAGATATTTGAATATAGTATGTTGAATAGGCTAACACCTTTTGTAAACACATACAGGTTAATTCCTGAACATCAGCATGGATTCCAAAAAAATAAATCTACGGGGTCTGTCATAGTACACCTTTATAACAAAATACAGGAAGAAGTGGATTGTGGGAAATGCCCCATAGGCATTTTCTGCGATCTCACCAAAGCATTTAACTGTGTTTCACATAGTCAATTGATTAGCAAACTAAACATCCATTTGTTAAAGGGAAGGCAGGTAACTGGATACAATCATTCCTCAAGGACAGAACACAGATAGTCAAGGTAGCAAAATTTTACTAATAGCTAAAAGACTACACGCATTGGACTACCACAAGGCAGTGTACTCTCTGAGTTACTTATACTTTTGATTATACTTAGCGGATATAAAGTAATATAAATAAAGTAATATAAATAAAGTATATAGCGGAATATCACTGCACTCTATACGCAGATGATTCCAGCTTCATTATATCTCACGGTGATCAGGTAGATAATGAAGTACACGCAAATGTACTGCTGTTATCCATAAATAAATTTTACAGCGAATAACTTGTTCTTGAACGGCTCGAAAACAAATTATATGATCTTTAGACCACAGAGATCTTTAGACCACAAAGTCTTGTAAGGCAATATCATTAAAAACGGAAAATATTGAATTAAAGCAAGCCAACCGAGTTAAATTTATAGGAATATACGTGAAAGATACTTTGTGTTGGACAAATCACATAGATTACATTACGTCAGAGAGTCCTGCAAATCCCACTTCCAAATATTAAAAAATTTAACATTACCATCACTCTATGTATTAGAAATGGCATGTTTCGTACATAGGCAAAAACATCTCCTAAAAAGACCAACACAATTACTTCAAAAGGGGTTATTCAAATCTATACCTTCCAAAGGTAAATCTCTCGATCTGTAAAGGGCCGTACCAATTGGGGATAGAGATATTCAATATATAATTATAAATTGCTCATTATTATTCCGACGATGAACGAAATTTTGATATCGTTAAATACATTTCGTGTGTGTTTTAGCGCACAAATATAACAAATGATGTCTATGTAAATTGTTGCCGTAATAAAAATAAAGAATATTCAACATTTTTTCAATGGGATTATTTGAGTTTTTATAGTGCAATTGTTACTGAATCCATTGTTTATGATTAGCAGTACATTTAAATTAACTGATATTTGTAAATTACTTAAACTGTTTTAATAAAACTTAAAATTATTAAAATTTAAAACGGAATGCTTTTCTAACTAGCCCCTATATAGGTTTATTGTGCATTTATGGTCTAGTATAGATTAATCAATATTATTCAATTGATGGAAAAATATATAGATATATAATTTGCTTTTAAATAAACTACGTAGTACATATGTAGCCTAATATACAATGCAACTACTAATCGCGTTTTAAATGCATAAAATATTTTGATCCCTACATTTAAGTTTCTAGATGCTAATATTAACTGTATTAATTACTGTTATATTAGTTGTATTTTAACGTTGTTAATAGAATAGAAAATCTAATGAATTTGTAAAAAATATCAAATAAACATTAAAAAAATTGAAAAAATGGAAAAAAATATGTAGATGGAACGTTATTTTTAAATAATTATTGGTCTTGAATTTGAGTCCAAAAATTATTAACAACGAACAAAAATTATGGAGAACAATATAGATCAGAATCTAAATTATTAACGTAATTATGGGGATCCAATTTAATATTTAATCAACATTGAAACACTAAAAATAAAATATCATACCATTCCAAATCAATACCTAATTATGAACAAGAGCTAATATCTAATTGGATATCATTCTAATATTGGAATAGTAAAATATATCGTAATGGGACAGAAGTTTCTTCTTGATAAATAACTAAAATAAACTCACCTCTTAGGAGGAAACCAACACTCGAAACAAGTTCAAATAATAAAGTATACGAATCGTTTCACCCGCGGTTTTTAGTTGGCACGTGGGTTAGAAAGTGGTTGGAAGAGTGTCGATCGCGACGCGCGGTTACCGTATGTGCTGGAAATGGGCGGAAAGAGTTTTTCACCAAGCTCACTGAAACACTCACCACTCACACTCTCTTCCCCCTACCGCCATTCGTTTTATTATTTCCTAGACAATAACTGACCTTATTCCTGTCTCAATATTAATTCATTCTAATAAAGACGCATGCAATCGATTACGAATATCATTAAATAAACAAATAAACAATTGACAGCGAAGGGCGAAATGTCAAGAGGTTGGCCACGAAAAGTTTAATGAGAAAAGTTGTGGATTAATTGATTGTGTTCTAGAAAAGTTATGCAATAAAACCATTCGAAATTTGATTATTAAACCTAGATATTAAATATATTTAAATTTTAATATTCTTTTGTTTTTATTTTATTTACTATGCATTTTTTATATCGTACATTGCATAGAAAATAACTAGTTTTAACTGTACGCTTCAAACATTATAAATAGCTGTTTTGTTTATTTTGCTTATAATATTTTATATTTACAACAATTCATTTTTCAAATGTATTAAAGTATAGAAACGAAATGTTTGTAAGTTGGTCTATTTTATTTTCATTTATGAGAGCAAAAACGTTCATATTAAATAATTAATACACTATGATACAATGTTAGTTACAGTTTTTTCAAATTAAATTCACGCTTTTGCAAATTAAATTAATCCTTTTGCAAAGTACATTCAAATTCAAATTGCTTTATTTCATTATTTAAGTCTATACGAATATCTAAAGATATTCTACAAGAAATGTGTGAAATAAAAAGAAAACAAAAGTAATACAAAAATCAAAAATTCACAGATAGGAGTAATATTTTTTATCAAAAATGAAGAATTAGCTTTTTCAATTGTCTGAGGTGGTATGGTGGTGGTCATAAGAAATATCATCAGTCGCCGGTATCACCATATAATTCACACTCATTTTAAAACGTTTTCTTTAATTTTTATTTTCTAATCATTATATTTTGTAATATTTTTTTTTTTTAATTAATTGAGGTCTTGATTGTGTTTATTTTATTTATTTTATTATTTTTTAAATGTAACTTAGCGATATTGAATATTTTCGTACGTTACCCAAGTTATGTGGTATTACAACCAAAAATTGCATTTGTCTCACTAAAAAACGTGCGCCAAGATAGTACTTTCAACGCATATATAATGAGTAATAATAAGTAATAAAAAAATATTTTTGTTTCAAATTTTTCAATAATTGATGTTCATATTCATATCATAGATAAACGAATATTTTATGTTAACACTATACAGGCCGCGCAATGACAAAGGTGAAAAATCTGCAAATTTTTTGGTTTAAAATACAATTAGAGCTAGGTTTTCCGAAAGCAAATTTTCTGAATTAAAGTTTTTCCGAGGGTATTTCTTGCTTCTTTCCCAGAAGATTTCGGAAAAATCCTCCTCTGGTTAGGATTCAAATGTAAAGGCCGTCCGTTATTACATATTCCTTCTAGACTGTAACGCTCTATTTTTCTTCTTTTATTTTCTTCTGCCCGTTATTATTACTATTCTTTTTTTAATTCTTGAAATACATACACCCACAAAATTACTAATATACCGTTGAAAATCATTTTTACTAAAACATTGTAAGCATAATATACCTGGCGAGAGTACCTTAAGGAAAAATGATGTAATTTTTTTTATATTCAAACAATGTTGGAAATTAAACAACTACTCGGCAATGATTTTGTTTATTTAATCGTAGATGAGAGTACCGACAAATGTGTCCATTATATTGCCCATTTGTTAAGGGACCCTCACAGTGTGACATCTCGAAAAATAGGAGATTTTCGCGATTTTTTTTTATGTTTGGGAAAAAGTAATCGATCTGATTTTTTTTACAAATTAAAGTACTAATCGGGAATACAAAATAATTTTTTTGAAATGATTTATTTATTGGTTAACATTTTTTTATTAAATTTAATGTGGCGTTGAAAAAAAAGCTCCTGCATCGTCCGCTATCTATGATAGCGGACGTAATTTTGATCTGATACAGAAATATCAAAAAGATTATTAATCTTTAGACAAGCCTCTATGTTCCTAAGGAAGCTTTTTTTATGAAATTTGAAAAAAATGGCGGCGGTTTGACAAAAATGTATCATCGATATTCAGCCTATTTTTTCGACAATTATTCGTAAAAAAATTGGAAGATTAAAAAGCTTTCATAGAAACATTAAGAATGACGTGAAGAATGTTTAGTCCAAATTTTAAAGGGATAGCTTGAAACTGTTGCTTTAAGAGTGGAGACCGTCTTGAAAAACACCATTTCGAGAAAAACGCTTTGGAGTGAGAAATTTTCTTGGACATCGTCGTCGAGCGCTGGTGGATAAAAATATTTTTACAGAATTTGGAATTTGAATGCGCACGCGCATTCGCACCTCGAATCTCCTCCCGAAGGGCAAAACAGATGCTGAGGATTTGCATTAGTTGAGCTTTTGTGATAAAACGTCCCCCAAACTGCTTTCCTCATATTTTCAATGGAATCGGAGTTTAGAAATTTTTTAGCAAGTTTAGTGTCAATTGCACTTTTTTCGGTTCGTTCTTAGCAGGTTTCTTGGTGTTTTTTTTTCTGCTTTATCTGCAATTTGCTTTTTGGCTTTCTTCAATTGAACCAAACTTTTTCTTGCTTCGTTTCCCCTTTTAAAAACACGTTTTGATGATAAAACGAACTGATGATATACTTCGGACATTTACTGCGACTTTGCAGATCTACGTATAGAGAATAACAGTTCAACGGCGGACGGACGCGCCAGATACTCCAATCTCTTTTTCTAAGAAAGGCTGTAGCGACCAAAATAATTTGAATGTCGATTTAAAAATTGGGGAGAATGTTTATATTAGTGTGTACTATCGGATAATGAATAAAATATCGATTTTTTGAAAGTTTCACACTGTGAGGGTCCCTTTATAGGAATTCTGCATGAAGACCATTTTAGAAAATCATATTTAATTTCATCAAAACAACTTGTAAAAACTAATCATTTAACAATTACCCGATTTGTATAAGGTTTATCAAATTTCTTTTTACCTTGTGAAAAAAATTTACTTATGTTGTTAGAAGCTGCTTAATTAGTAATGTCAAAAAAATATTTTTAAAAGCCCCTTCGAGGGTCCAATTTTATAAAGAGCAACTTCCGAAAAAGGCGATGTGTGTGATCTCTTCCATATTTCTACCTTTAACAATAATATCCAGATCGTCTGCGTATGTGACTAGAGTCACATTTCTTCCTACAGGAAGCCTTAGAATTCCGTCATATAGGATATTCCATAATAGAGGTCCCAATACCGAGCCCTGGGACATCCTACTTGTGACCTCTAATTCCCTATTCTCACCTATTTCAAGTGTCCGGTTTTGAAGGTTGATTATATACAAATGTGGTCCAAAATCCTCATCATTTTTTTTTAATTTTGGGGAAACTCCAAATCTTCCAACAACTTCAGTTTCTCAAGGTTTGGTTCAAAATCCATATAACGGTATTTCTGAAAATTTAGTGAATACTCCACTTCTCATACTCTGGTCTAAAATCAGGCGAAAATTTAAATTACAATGATATCTTCTGTTCTTCATATTCTGATACAAACTGTAGGTAAAGATTTCTACGAAAATCTTCAAACTTCTTTAGTTCCTCATGGTCTACTCCAGGGATCTCAAAACCTTTTTGAGTAGTGGGTAAAATTTTGTTCATTATATTTTGCGTACTAGCTCGTGGGTAGCACCAGGCCTGTAGCATCACTTGGAAAACAGGAGGGAGGTCAAAGTCTCCTTTTTTTGTTTACACTTCTAAAGGCTTTAACAAAATTCAAATTTCCTTCTTGTTTTACAACTGTTTGCTCTCCACCTATTTATTTTGGAAGTTGAGAGCAAAAAAAAAGGTCGAAGACAAAAATGTACATTAATGAATAAGTTCATAAAAATTCCTGATGTATTATACAATGAAATCCAATTAAAGGATGTGGAATATTCTGCTTAAGATATTGAATAAAACCAATGTAACTTAGAACGTTCAGTGCCCCTGTGGCAAAAATTGCTAACTAGTAATAACGCAGTGAGTGACGAGAACACTGTTTGGTCGTTGTCGATGTAATCAGGGTAAACGTAGATTTAATCTAGATTAGATTATGGTTAGATTACATTATGTTAGAGCCAGACAAATCCAGACTGAGGGGCCGACATATTCAATTTTAATAGGTCTGAAAATTTTCATTACGTCTATATTTTGGGTTTAGTGACACGAGTTGTTGCCATAGTAACAACAAACAGAAATATTTTAATAATGAAACTCCATTTGATTTACATTGTACTTTTACGCACGATTTGGATACTTGTATACACGATTATAATAATGGTCCTTCACATGCAATAATTTACTTATTAATGTTTTCATTTTGGAGTGCGAGTAGATAAACATATTTAAAATACAATAATCGGAAAAGAAATTTCTTTTAGAAAAATTCGAAATTTTTTCGAAATATTCTTCCAGGATGTATGGTTCTAGCTCATTAATTTAACTGTAGACTTTCTTCTTGAGTTGTTTCACATTTTCTAATAATTTTATTGCTTTCGGTAGTTTATTGTAAATTTTAATGGTGCTATATGTGTTGCTATATATATTAATTTGTGATTTGGTAGCGTTAGTTTTTTACTGTATCGTGTATCTCTTGTAATTGGTTTATTGAAACATGTCAATACATCTCTATATGTGACAATAAAGACAGTACTCTCGTAAACATAGGTGCCCATAGTGGTTAATATGTTGGCTTTTCTAAATTGCCCTCTACACGATTCTCTGTAGTTCAAGTTATTTAGAATACGTAGGGCTTGCTTATGGATTCTAAATATATTTTTGAAATTTTGTCCAGTTCACCAAAATATTATAGCAAACCTCAAATGCGAATGGAAGTTTGCAAAATAAAATCCTTAAAGTTTCTTTGTTGACATATCGGTTAAGGGATCGCATTGCAAAATTTGCTGTATTTAATTGACTAATCTGTGCAAGTCTCAGCAGTCTAACTGATTGATTCAGTTCAATAACATCTATACCAATTCCAATATTTTGTGGGTACAACGAGGTACATCACTTTGTTTTAAAAATAATTGGGTTCGTTTAGTTTTTGTTTATTATTAATTTATTCCTTAAAAACCAGAAACCATTAATGACATTCGCGTATTTGAACTACGTGCGATACCATCAACGGTCTGGTTGGTCAATAGGAGTGTCGTATCATCCACATAGTTCACCATTAAGTTCTGCCTATAAATGGGTGTATTGAGAAGGTCATTAATAAGCAACGAGAATAGCAATGGACCTATGGAGCTTCCCTGTGGGATACCCCTGTTTACTAACCTTGCGGTTGAGTTTACGTAGCCATGTGGGGTGACTATCCTTAGGTTATTTGCTTTCTGTCACCTAAAAATGACCTTACCCAATCCAATGGGGTACCCCTTATACCATATTTAAATAATTTATCAAACCATTTGTTGTGATTTATCAGGTCATATGCTTCGGACAGGTCCATAAACTTTCCAAATGGGATTTTACGGGCTTCGAGATGTTTAGTTATTCCATTAATGAAATTGCAACATGCAGTTTCTATGCTTCATCCGTTAGTGAAACCGTGTTCTAGGTGGCTTATTAAGTGATGTTTATCTAAGAATGAAAGAAATCTTGAAATAGGGGGGCTAATATCAGGCTAATGGGCCTGTAGTTTCCAATGTCACTTTTATCGTCGGCTTTATAGACCGGAGTAAATATGGCTAGTTTAAGCTTTTCCGGAAATTTCCCATTTCTTGCATTGAATTGTTTATAACATGTGTTACGGTAAAAGCACAAAATCGGCAAATGTGCAGATTTGCCAGTAAATGTGCACATTTACCAATTCGATAGGTAAATGTGAGTTTAAATTTGAGATCAACTTCATATATCTACTTTTACCGGTAAAAGTCCAGATTTTCCAACGTATTTTGGTAAAAGTTTAATAAACAGAAATAAAATATTAAAAGTTAAAATGTATTTGATATAATTTATATTATTTCATTTAAACACTATTTTATAAAAATATTATTTCAAAGGATTATATAAATCGCTCATAAAAAAAATTAGAGAAAATAAAATAGCAAACACAACAATAACATCAAAAATGCAGGTTTGTCGAGCAGCATTAGGTATATGTACACATTTGCCGGAAATAGTTGGTAAATGTAAGTTGAATTCACATTTACCAACCAAGAAGGCAAATGTGCACATATACCGGTATATGTGCACATTTACCAATCTACGTACTTTTACCGTAACAGCAATATGAACTATTGTTGAACTAATATATATGCACATTTTTTATGATGAGAGCAGGTATTTCGTTAGAACCTGTAGTTTTTGTGTTTATTAAACTAATGATTATGATAAACAGCTTTTCCTCAACTATTGCTTTATGAAATATTGATCCATTATTTTCCGTTATGTTGTCTTCATATTGCACAGCAGGTAGTGTATTGGCTAAATTTTGGGGATTATTAACGACAAAATTATTGAAGTTCGTGGCGATTCTTTGTGGATCTTCGTTATGGTTGCAGTAAGATTCCTTTCTCTTTTTCATGTTTGATATTTCACGGATAATCCTCCAAGTAGTCTTATGTTTAATGGTTGATTCATTTAGTTGTTTTTTAAAATTTTTAGAGTGCACAGTTTGAGCTGTCGAGGGTTAGGCGAGTAATTAGAATAAAACGGGGACTGTCAGTAAAAACACAAAGAACTTGTATATATTGTATTAACTAACACGCGGACAGTATTCTACTATATTCTAATATGTCTATGACAGTTGTGTATGAAGTTAGTGATGATGTGTGGCGGGTGAATTTGAACTACAGAGATTGTCATTTCAACACTCCTCCTTAATCCTGCAGTTTCAAGTTGTGAGGCATATACAAATAAATTAAATACAATATTAAAGAAAAAGATACAAAAAATTAATAATTGAATTTGTAAGTGACGGTTAAATTCAAAAACGTTGTAGTCCCAACTTCAGTCTCAGATTCTCAAATTGTCTTCTGTTGAGTCCCTTGGTAAGAATATCCGCAACTTGAACAGTTGTGCAGATGTAAGTAACCTCGATTTGTCGTGACATGTGAAGATCCCTGATGAAGTTATATTTCACATCAACATGCTTCAATCGTTTGTGCTGCCAACGTTGTAAAAGGTGAATGCACGCCTGATTATCCTCATAGACAGTGATGGGTTGCAAACAGTTAATTCCCAGGTCTTTGAGAAGACCCCTCAGCCAAATTAGCTCAATGCCTGCAGAAGCTAGGGCGACGTACGCTGCTTCCGTAGAAGACAAAGCAACTGTGGCTTGCTTTCTCGTCGTCCAGCTAATGGTAGATCCTAGAAACAGGAACAGGTAGCCTGAGATAGATTTACGGTCTATATTTCCTCCCCATTCATCATCAGCATATCCAACTAGTGGTTCCAATTGTTGCTTTGGAAAAACCAGTCCAACATCTCTAGCTTGTTGAATGTATCTCAGTATTTTCTTTAGTCCATTCCATTGTTCTTCAGTTGCATGATTCTGAAATCAGCTGTAGAAATTTACCGCGGCGCTGATATCGGATCTCGTAGTCAGCATTGCATACATCAAGCATCCTATCATTTGTTGGTAGGGTTTGGTCTCGATAATAGATTCACCATCGGTGCTTGCTGGAGGTTTGACGTCCATTGGAGAAATGCACCCTTACGATTGTCCATTCCGAAACGTTGTAGAAGGTTTTGTAGATAAATTGGCTGACTCAGCATCATTCCTCGTTCTGATCTTTGTATCTTAATACCTAGAAACATCCGAAGTTGTCCAAGGTCTTTCATTCGAAACTTCTGTTAAAAGAGGGTTCCAATTTTGTTCAATATTGATTGATTGCTGCTTGCCATGAGTACGTCGTCCACATAGATAAGGAGGTAGATCTTTTGTTCTTCGCCGAACATTCTGTAAAGGCACTTGTCATATTCGGATTGAACAAATCCAAGTGACTGAACGAATTTGTCGAACTCTTCGTTTCATGCTCTAGGGGCCTGCTTCAACCCGTACAGAGTTTTACTCAGCTTACAGACCAGACTAGTTTCGCTTTCGAAGCCTTCAGGTAGCTGCTAATAAATTTCCTTTCTAAGTTTTCCATGCAGGAACGCATTTCTCACGTCCATCTGTCTTGTGTAAAGATCCTGGTTGTTTACAACAGCTAAGAGCGTCCTTAGCGTGTCCAGTCTAGCAACTGCGGCATATACCTCGTCATAGTCGAACACTTTTCGTTGAAAACATCCTTTTACGACTTTATACAACGGGCTTTATACTGCACAATGTTGGCATTTTCATCTCGTTTTAGCTTAAAGACCCACTTGTTATTTATTGCCTTTTTTCAGTGGGTAGAGGTGCTAAAGACCAGGTCTCGTTCTCGTCGAGAGCTGCCAGCTCCTCCTCGACTGCAGCGTACCAATGTACTGCATCTTCTCTTCCCTGAATTTCTGAGTATGACATCGGTAGATTTTCAACGAAAGTTGACTAGTGTTGACTGGTTGACGGCGAACCAGCGAGTGATACCGCGACAGGAGGAGAAAGTGCAGTGCAAGATGTTGGAAATTCATTCACTCCACCGCTTACGATTTAAGAAGAAAATGAGATTCAGGAGTATAGCAGCACGGAAGACATCGGCTCACTCCGAGAGAAGGATACCTCAGGGAGTTCAGAGGTGAGG
Source organism: Phosphuga atrata (assembly GCA_944588485.1). Taxonomy (NCBI): domain Eukaryota; kingdom Metazoa; phylum Arthropoda; class Insecta; order Coleoptera; family Silphidae; genus Phosphuga; species Phosphuga atrata. Next base: position 19,147,351 of record OX155898.1, on the reverse strand, counting down.
AGGAGCACAAGGACCAAAAGAGCGCCCAATCGATTCGATACGTGGCTTTGGCCCTCAATGCTGAAACCTTCGTTGAAAATCTACCGATGTTATACGCAGAAATTCAGGGAAGAGAAGATGCAGTACATTGGTACGCTGCAGTCGAGGAGGAGCTGCCAGCTCTCGACGAGAACGAGACCTGGTCTTTAGCACCTCAACCCACTGAAAAAAAGGCAATAAACAACAAGTGGGCCTTTAAGCTCAAACGAGATGAAAATGCCAACATTGTGCGGAATAAATAAATTGCAGTGCAGTATAAGTAAATTCAGATTAAATTCCACGTTGCTCGAAGTACTCTCTCATCTCAGTAAAAAGATACTCCCGACCATTGTAGCATCTAAATCGTGAGATCTTTAAGTTAAAATGGTTCGTGGCCATTGCTTCATAAATTTTGAATTTTTGAAACACTTCCCCTTCCGACTTTAAAAGGTAGGCTACTGTAAAATGGGTAAAGTCGTCTATAACGGTCAGTACGTAGCGCATTTCATTATAGGACTTCGGATTTACTGGACCAAATAAATCACTGTGTACTAATTGCAATGGCCTTTTGGCGCGTTTATGTTTGTGTTGATCAGGTAGCTGTGTTTGTTTGCCTTGTACACAGATTGGATAAATCTGTCTGTCTTCTTCCAAGCGATTTGCTTCTACTCCTCTTACTGATGATTTCAGTTTGTTTAGTGATTTGAGTCCGATGTGGCCTAAACGTCTGTGCCATAGCTCCGTATTCTTTTCCATTTCACATAGGTTGACCTTTTCTCCAGGATACATCAAAAATATTCATACAATTTATTTTCTTTTTTTGCAACTGCCACCACCTTTCCATTTTTCTCTATAATTCCTTTGCTTTGATCGAAAGTAATAGCATGGCTATTTCGTTCCAGAACTGATACAGACATCAAATTAAATTGCAATCCTGGTACATACAGGATATTCCTGATAGTGATCCTGTTTATTTTGCCATCCACCACAGATTCATCGTGCAGGTTTCCTCTTTTTGTTGCTGTAAGAGTTGATCCTGTTTTGGCACTTTTTATGCAGATGTTATGATCAAGCTGTTTGATATTTTGCAAATATTTATCAACGTTTACCAAATGCTCAGAAGCGCCAGAATCCAGGTACCAGGTCAGTGCAAATTTTCAGTTTTAACTTTTCCAACGAAAAAACTAAATTCCTCTTTCTCATATTCATTCTGCGTTCTTGTCGAAAGAGTCCGTAGCCACCACAGTTGTGGCATTGGTAATTCCTTTTGTCTAGTTTCTTCCTGTATCGGTTGGACTTGCCATTCGACGAATTCCACTTCTTCGGTCTGTGCGATTGGGTTGAAAATGCATGGGGCGACGAGGGCTCTCCTTCCTGTCGAACGCCTAATCTCTTCGCTTGCTCATCCAGGAGTCGATTCTTAACGAAGCTCAACTTAAAATTCTCCGTAGACAAGGTCTCAAACGCAGTCACCACAACGTCGTGTCGACGGGCATCGTGAGCAGAAGGTGGCACACCACGTCAGTCTCTTCTAGATTTGCTCCGGTAGATTTGAGATCTCTAATCAATTTATCGAATCTCAAGAAATGGGATTCTATGTTGTCATTACTTGAATTGAATTTCATGGTCAACAAAGTTTTCAGAATTAACAATTGACTACCTATACCTTTTCGAGCAAAAGTTTTATTAAAAGTATCCCAAATTTCAAAAGCTGTTTTGCAATCTTTGATATATTCAAGTTGATTATCTTCAATTCTTTTTCTATTTTGCGTCTGTAATAGACTCATTACAGAACTAATATGCGTGCGGTAATGGCTGACCGAGTGCTGTAATATTTCTAGTTAGTTAATTTATTCAAAGTTGGCACAGAAATTCAGAGCCGTCAGTGATGTCAAATTTTCGGCGAGATAGTTTTGAGGTTATGTGATGTGTGGAATCACAACAAAAATTTGCTCATTGAAATTATGTATTTTTTGAATAGTATAAAATTTATATAGAGGGAAATTTATATTGAAAAAACAAAAAGTTAACTTTAGATGTTAGTGTTAAAGTGTTAAAAATTGTGATAAAAACAAAGTGAATTTGGTTTCAAGTAAATTTTCGTTCGAAACGTCAAATTATTTTAGTGTCAAATATTCTTTTTCTTTCTTTAAGGGACTAAAAAATATATAATAATATTTGAATATTATATAATAGACCGAATGTGCTCCGGTATAAGCAATTAACCAATATCAAATGATAACGGAAGGGCACTCTATTGTCCTGGGGGTAAGAAATCGCCCCCGAAGGCGGACGAACTATAAGAAATAGTCAACGGCATTGGAATCAGGAAAGCAATGGGAAACTACCTAATTAAATATCCCTAGTTAATCAACATGACTAATTTCAAGGCGAAAATACCTGAGTCTCTAGTCCCCTATTCGGACCTCCGTGGGGGACAGTTTTGAATGTAGCTAAGATGAAAGTAAGATGTAGAAGACACATTTCCTGGTTAAATAATCTAAGAAAATGGTACAACTATAGTTCCGTTGAGTTGTTTAGAGCTACAACATCAAAAGTGAAAACAGTTATAATAGCCAACCTTCTAAGAGGAGATGGCATTTGAAGAAGATGTGTGGAAATCGTGAAAACACAAATTTAATTAATTAATGGTAATAAATGATATAACACATATTTATTTTAAAATTCTTTTCAATGGTACAAGTATTAAAAATATTTATAGTAACATTGGATTCTTGAGCAGTAACACTCACACCAGGACCGGACTCACCAGGACTCACACATTATATCTACTACTACTGTTGCTATCAAATTCCAAATAAGTTGATATTTGCTTGCTCAGACCGAAACATTTTAGATATTTCAATCTTCTTTTTTAACGAAGCGTCTACATACCCCTTCGCAACAGTAGTAGACCATGATTTTTTACTGTCAACAAATCACCACCATGGTTGGCCAAATGTGTCGCACTATTTCTTCGGAAACAATGTCCAGTGTAAAGATCAGAGTTTGGAAATTTGAGAAATGTCGCAATGTCTTTTGATATTCTCCCCATATTAATACCAATTGGACTATTAATACAATGACTGTAACGCAAAGTTAAGAAAAATCTCTTAAGCGTAACATTATTAGGACGTAAGTTAGAATATTTTTTAATTAAGTCAATCCAATGAGCATCTGCAATTGCAAACATACTTGGAATGTAATTTTTTGTTTTAGATACAGACACAATGATGGAATCGGATCTGTATTCTATGTAATTGACAGACATATACGTTAATTCCTGACGTCTAAGCACACCATTATAATCCAGTGCAAGATATTTTTTCACCCATTTTAATTATAACCTTTAAATTAATTTCAAGTGTCAATTATCAGTGTAACCAACCACCATAAAATTTTATGAATAAGTATGGGCGATTTTTTTATTTAGAAATGGCATAACATGGCATAAAAGGGAGCAAAATAGAAAAAATATTATAAAAAACTCGTTCGTCAGGCGTTTTTCATCACTTGTCCATTAGAAAACTTCTCGCTACGCTCGTCGTTTTCCAAACTTGGACGCGTGCTGTAAAGTCACGCAGTTATGACTGACTTACATTTCTTATCTTGCTTTTTGTGAAGTTGTTTATCACGTTCTTTCCTGTCGGCTGATAAATTCGTTTCATCCACTATTTCCAGTAAATCACAAAGTGGGCTTTTAATATATTCCAGACAATCAAGCTCGTCCAAGTATGTCTCAACACGAAACTTCCAGTTATCGTAATTAGTTCCGTCGAACAACGGAATTGTATAACGTTGCTCAGCCATAACCTCACTTTTTAATTTTTGTGCTCAATATTTATATCAAATCGAGATTTAAAAACAATCCTGGGCCCATAACCTGTTAGAGTGCACAGTTTGAGCTGTCGAGGGTTAGGCGAGTAATTAGAATAAAACGGGGATTGTCAGTAAAAACACAAAGAACTTGATATATTGTATTAACTAACACGCGGACATTATTCTACTATATTCTAATATGTCTATGACAGTTGTGTATGAAGTTAGTGATGATGTGGCGGGTGAATTTGAACTACAGAGATTGTCATTTCAACAAAAATGTGTTTCTTTTCTCTACGTAATATATTTAAAATGTGTCTACGTCGATTATTATAGAGTCCCTGCATTGTCCAATGGAAGTGGGATAATGTTTGTAGTAACTGAAGTTGTGCTTCAACCTTTGCTAGGTACGGGCTCTGAACACCCTTGCCGTAGTACGGTTGGTGTTGAACGAACACCATACGGTTGCTGTTGAACGGGAAAGCTTGATCAAAGGATTTAAAGAAAATTTCCCCTAACCTATCCATTGACTGTCGATATCACACTCATTGATTCTGAACACCTCATCCCATGACTCTTATTCCATCAGTGCTCTGCGTTGGCACATTTTCTGAACGTTGAACAATCTAATTCGTTTGGTATTGGGAATTGGAACCTCTTTTTCACATTTCAGTGTTATGGATTGTGTATAGTGGTCCTATATATGGAAATCATTAGTTTCCGCGTGTTATGATAAATTCAAGTTAACTATGATATTATCAAGACACGAGCCTGTGTTTGGATGACTTATTTCCTTCAATGTAGGTGTCGCATTAAATGATTCTAACAACGAGATAAATTGTTCACTTTGGTTAGTTTTCTTTAACACTTATGTCAATACCCGGCCGTTACGACGTTGTTCAATACCCGGGTACCTGGGTACCCGCATGGGTTTTTCATTGAATAAAATAATTTTAGTACCCGGAGACTTTCACATTACAACTCGGGATAACAAATAGCGTATTCCACTATCCGAAAAACCCTATTTCTATAAATAAAACCGCCGGGTGGGCAAAGTATGGAATCAAAATATGATCCATTGAAAGGTCAAATTTACACTGCCAAAATATCAACTGGCCGTGAAATAAATCAAGGTGAAAGAGTAGTAAAAGATTTAGCTGCAAAATATAAAGGATCCGGAAGGAATAATACAATATATAATTTTTTTACTACTTTATCTTTAGCAAAGCATTTATTGCATGGAACCTAACAATTGCAGGAACATCGAAAAAAAAAATTTAAAACACATTCCAGTAGACACGCTAGCATCTAAAGATCATGAATACTCTTCTGTATTTGGGTTTCCTGAAAAAGTTACTCTATGCTCTTATGTTCCCAAAAAAAAAGAAAGTTGCTATACTTCTATCTACGATGCACTCAGATGCAACAATTTGCAGTGAAGACAAATAACCAGAAATTGTTCAGTATTATAATAAAACAAAAATTGGTGTAGATATAATGGATAAGATGTTGGGCCGTTACACAAGCCACATACGGGCTAACCGATGGCCTCTCGTATTTTTTTAATATTTTGGATATCGCCAGCTATATCATTTATCATCTAAATAACAAAATGATGAAAAGGACAAAATGAGCGCCGATTATTTTTACGAAAATTAAGTGAAGAATTATATATGCCAGCGATTCAAGAACGATCTCTAAATATGCAAATTATGAGAAATTTCACCACTAGGATTGCCATAGAAAGCATCTATGGAAAACCAATAAATCCTACAAGCAGGGCAACAACATCAATTGAGTCAGACGTGTCTACTGGGTCTACTGAACAGACTGTCCAGATTCCACTGGACGAAAAATTGTTGTAGGATATATCATCATATCATATTTGTTACCAGGGTGTATTTGTTACCTGGGTATAAAAAAAAACGAAGAAAAGCGCGAAAATCGTGTAAATAATGCAACAAACCTGTTTGCGATGAACATTCAACAGCAATTGTAAAATGTGACGCATGTTTACAATATTAAATTGAATATAACAATATTTACTATAATATATGTATAATTTATAAAAAGTTTTATAATAGAATTAATTAAAAGTTAAATATATCCGTTTATTTATATATTAAGTAATATTTTTTATCCCTAAAAATAAGTTTAATTATTTATTTATATTTGGGGTACACGGGTACCCGGGTATTGAACAACGGGGTATTTGACTTCTTTTTGAATCCAAAAAGTTTATATATTGTTTGGAATATTTTATTATTAATTTATATGAATCGATGTCAATAGACTCAAATAACGAGGATCTGAAAGGATTTGATAATTTTTCGTTAAATACAAAAGATATGTAAGTAAGAACATGCAAAAGGGTACCCGGGTATTGACATAAGTGTTAATGTATTTATATTGAAATCATCTGCGATTACATAATTATTATTTTGGGTATATAATAATAATCATTATTATGTTTATATTATTATATCAAGTTCATGAAATTTATGTTCATACAATCGTCCGCTTCCTTCAAAAGTGTCTCAACCTCCAACTTTGTAAAGACACTAGACTTCTTTGGAGTAAGACCGATTGACTTCCTTTTAATGAAGGCTATCAATCTAAGAAAGAATTAAGAAAACTACTATGTTCTCTAATTCAATAATTGACTTATAACATAAATAAATATAATTACTAGTACGATTTGATTCCTGAACTTACATGCTATTAAAAATATGCTTTTTGGCCTCCTGAATTGTAAAGCTAGCTTTGGCATCGTGTATACATCAAGCGAAACTAGCATTTTACTCACTATGTTGCAAAAGTCCGGCTACAATGCGGTAAAGTCACTTTCCCGCATTGTAGCCGTACCCGCATTGTGCCAAATAAAATAATTTACAATATTGTAAATAATCTAAATAGTTGTAAAGATGGTCGTTCTGAACCCTCCACCTCCACTTTCGGCCCCCCACCACGCTCTCAGTTCAGATTCTCACCCACCATCCGGTTCCCTTCCCCACTGCCGGTTCCCACTCACACTTCCGGTTCCCAAGCCCGTTTTCCAGTTCACACCCTTTTTTTGGAATGGGTGTGATGGTTTTTTGGAATTTTTGTGGAACCGGAAGTGGGGTGCGACTGGAAGTAGAATAGGAACCGGAAGTGGGGTGGGAACCGGAAGTGTGCTGGGAATCGGAAGTAGCATGGGAGGCGGAAGTGGGGTGGGAACCGAAAGTGGGAGGTGGGAACCGGAAGTGGGATGTGAAGGCGGAGGGTGTATTTGCTTTTTAATCGCTTTTTAAATAATAATTGTCTGCCAAAAAAAATTATACAAATTTCGTGCGGAAATGAACGGAAATCAAACTTTACACATTTTAATGTAAATAACTATTACCTGTGTGTAATCTTATCACGCTTAAGTATTACAAGATTTCAGGATAAATACCTCAGGATGACTTTGCATCTTGGTATATATATACATACAACAATCACAGACTTGCACAATTCAGCTAACTTGCAACAGACTTGCAACATTCCGATAGTCGCTGATTATATTCGAGACGTTTCTACAACATCTAAACTAAACTAAACCAAAAGAGAAATCATAAAAATCTTGTAATACGAGATGTAAAATACATATCCTAGTAACATGGAAGCGAAGATTCTCTGGTTTTTAATTTTAAAATTTTTATATAATTGAGTATTTGAATACAAAAATTTTATCATAAATCGAAAGCTCATATATAAGTTTTATAGCAAAACTATTTTTTATTTTCATTTTTTCGTTGTAATTAAAAAGTTATAACAAATTGAAAATATATTTTTAAACTCGGTACCGAAAACAGGCCGGTCGCGTTGTGACATAAGAAGGTTAATTTCTACCCGCGCATGACTTTCTTGATACAGTAGTTGTAGTAGACATGTCAAATATGTCAAATATTAAAAGTCAAATATTGAAAGTTATCGTGCTTGTTTCGTACCATCGTATAGGAGTACCACAAAAAGAACTCCTCAAAAAATGTTTTTAAATGTCCCACATTGATAAACTTTCGACATTTAACAATGTGGGACATTTAAAAACATTTTTTGAGGAGTTCTTTTTGTGGTACTCCTATACGATGGTACGAAACAAGCGCGATAACTTTCAATATTTGACTTTTAATATTTGACATGTCTACTACAACTACTGTATCAAGAATGCCAATGCATTGCCAATGGTTTTAAACTTTAAACAGTTTTTAAACCGAAAAAATCCTAAAACGACGATTTTGTAATGTTTATGTTTGAATGTTAGGATGAAGTTTCACCCTTACAACGTCACAAACAAATTACGGCGCGTTTGGAGTCACGTGATTATTTTCAAAATTTTATCACGTGTCATTCACATGATCATTCATGATGTCATGACATGATGTCAACTTTGTTGACGATATGTATACAATGATTTCCTAGAAATTATAATCTTTGAAGAAAAGATACAAATTAGTATTTAATAAAATCAAAATCTTAAAACTCAACAATATATAAACAATTAGTTAGTTGTATAATATTTTCACAAAATTAATGGCAAAAACATAGTGAATTTACAGAATAATAAATACTAATTATTACTAACCTCCTTTCCACACTCCGTTAAGTTAAGTGAGCTATTTCAATTTTTATTGAAATTTATTGAACTGTATTAACTTTTTTTTTCTTTAACTATAAACATATAGTATTTCGTACTACACTACGAACATAGTCAGCTGGAAAGAGAACAGTACATTAATAAAATGAACTCTTTCATTTCAACAGAAAAACTAACTCCCTTGAAAAAGGATCCTACACAAAAATTCCAATTTCAAATTAGAAGTCTCTTAAAAAATATTACAACTTTGTTCTCCGAATTTGAGAAATTTAAAATCATAAATCAGAATCCCACAGCTCCCAGACTCTATGGTTTCATTAAAACTCACAAACCCGACTCTCCCATTAGACCAGTTGTCTCCTATATTAACAGTGTAGCAAGAGTTTTGGCAATTAAACTGAATACTCTTTTCAAAAAATACACCAAATTTACCCCAAAATATTCTGTAAAAAATTCACTCGCCCTTTCGGAACTCCTCAAACAAATAACAACCCCAATAAACTCCAAACTCGTATCTTTTGACGTCAGTAGTATGTTTTCTAATATACCTACTAAAGAGTGTCTCGAAATCATACAAAATTTAATTGATAAAGCTAATTGTCATCATCTTATAAAATCTGAACTTTATGAAGCCCTGGAAACATGTGTTAATCAAAATTACTTCAAATTTAATAACACTTACTATCAGCAAACATCAGGTCTAGCAATGGGATCGCCATTAAGTCCCCTTTTAGCCGATCTATTCATGTCAACTATCGAAGAAAAAATCTTCAAACTAGATTTCTCCAAAAAACATATTTCATTTTGGTATAGATATGTCGATGACGTAATAGCGTGTTTTAATGGTACAACACGTCAATTAGACCAATTTCTCAACCTAATAAACAACGTTCATCCCAAAATTAAATTCACCATCGAGGTAGAAACAGACAACAAAATAAACTTCTTAGACCTTACTCTGATTCACAAAAACAACAAAATAGAATTTGATATATACAGAAAACCCACCAATGTTAACTCCACAATCTCGTATTCATCATTTCACCCGATAACACACAAATTAGCAGCCTATCATTCAATGATACATCTAGCCTTTTCAATCCCCCTTTCCACAGAAAAGAGAATCAAAGAATTAAGTACCATCATTTCAATCGCTACAGAGAATGGTTTCCCAACAAAACTCATCCAAAACATTATCAATAATAAACGAACCCAATTCGCAATGGCCCAAATTTATCCGAAAACCTCAAATTCAGACAAAACTTTCATCTCCCTGACATATTTTGGCAAAACAAGCGAACACATCGCAAATGTCCTTCGAAAGCAAAATCTTCAGGTTGCATTTAAACCCTCCTCTAAGTTGTCCAACATATTGTTTAATGCCAAAGACAAAATCGATCCCATTAAAAAATCCGGCGTATACGAAATTCATTGTTCCGAATGCAATAGCGTGTACATAGGGCAGACAGGACGAAGTTTTGCAACACGCTTTTCAGAACATTCTCGCGCTTTTCGTCTGAAAAAAGACACTAGTTCTTTTTCAAACCATTGTCTCGAATTCAATCATAAATTCCCAGAAATAGATAATCTAAAAATCTTGCATAATTGCAACAAAGGCCCGAAACTAAATCTCCTAGAGTCATTAGAAATTTTCAAAAAAACCCGTAATCCCTCAGTTAATCTCCTAAACGAGCAAACTGACCTAATCTTTACCCAACTTTTTAATCTCACCCAATCTCAAACAGATAAGTCCTCATCTTCGGACAAACACCGCCCCCCCACCCCACCAAAACTATAAGGGTATATATTCAACTTTATCAATTTGTTAAGTCACTTGAAAATGACCGTCAAACGTCGAAACTCGAGTCGTGATATGTGTAGAAATTTATATAACTGTGAATAATAAGTTATATAATATTTTTACATAATATAAGTGTGGTAAAAAACAAAGTGAATTTTTCAATTCAATGTAAGTATGGATTACCACGTAGTAACTGTCGCAACCATCCTATTCATAGTCAGCTGTGTTTTTTTTTTATTCAATTAACGTTTCCTAATAGTAGTACTAGTAATAAACAGTTCGACTAGATTTTTGATACTAGCTACAATCACAGTTGGGTTTAGCGGAAAAATGGCAAAACCTAATTTAAATAATCAAAAGCGTACAACGATTTTGCATTTTCTCTTACAAAACCACAAAAATTTTAGTCTGAAAAGAGGAATTGTAGTTACGTCTTCTCAACGATTCGAGGTCTCTGAAGCAACAA